>ML784659.1:225468-242515 GCA_009831015.1 Picea engelmannii | reverse complement strand
TATTTCAGTTTTTGTTGGTTTTAAATTGATTTTTCGATGTGAGGTTTTGTTTTGATGTGCAGGTTGAAGAATTAATAGGCAACTAGAATTCTAAAATACATGCGCACACAACTAGGATTATATATATATATATATATGTGTGTGTGTGTGTGTGTGTGTGTGTGTGTGTGTGTGTGTGTGTGTGTGTTTTATAGTTTTTTATTTTTTAATTTTGTTTTTATGTACACACAAATTCTTATAAAATCTTTGAATTCCTACCAAACTAAAAAATGAAAGTTTTCTAAAACAAGAAATTTAATTGATCTAAAATAGAAATTCAACCATGTTTTTTTTGTCTAATTTTTAAGTGCGCATGCTTATTCATAATCAAAACCTACCTATTTTAATCTAATTAGAAACTAAAAATTATCTAAATGAAATGAAACTTCCAATGTAACCATCTATGTAACAAAAGTAAACAAAGATTTACATTTAATTTTGAAAAATGAAATTTAGGATGTACAATAATGTGCGAATTTAACTGCTCAAAATGTAAATTAATGAAATAAAAGAAAAAACAAAATTGATCTCCCCTTGTACTTACTTGAAACCAATGTTCAATGCAACTTTCATAAGCATGGTCTACTTCTTCGTTTTGATCAAACTCACCCGAAATACCTTCTTCTTCCTCCTCGATTTCCTGCATGCATGCTTGTTCATTATCAGCTGTATAGAACTCTTCAGATGTTAATTTTTCCTTCGCTTCTGGAGGAGTGGTTGCATCTTTAATTGCGGTCAGGATCTCCTCTTCCTGAGAAGAGGAGATCCCAGCTTTTGCAAGGATTTCAGTGAGTAATTCCAAACTTACACTCATTGTAAAATCATCTTAATGAAAATCAAATCCAAATACTAGAAAACAAAATGAAAATAAGTACATGACAAGTGCAAAATCAATACGAAACAAACTAGTACGAAACGAGTGCAAAAAAAAACTAAACAAGTGCAAAATCAAAACAAAACTAAAGATAAACATGTATGAAATCAAAAGTGAACTAAGAAAACAAAAACTAATTCACAATCCAAACTTTACACTATGAAAATGAAAAAAATACAAAAGCACACTTGCATAAAAACGAAATTTGCATGAAAAAAAATAAAACTAAGGAAACACTTGCAAAAAAAAAATGCACACAACTAAAAATAAAATCTAACTCTAACCCTTTTAACACCTCCCTAGCAACAGCGCCAAAATGTCGAGCGAATTATATGATAGTAATTGAGACATAAATTATCAATCCGGAGTCGTAATCTTATGAGATGTACGCAAAGTATATGCAGGGTAAGAGGATTTCTAATCTATGCTAATGATTGAAAAGAAACATGTTAAACTACTGTCGTTGAATCTAAATCTAAGAAAACACAAAATATGAAAAACTATCCTAATGCTACATAAACTTGAGACTAAAACTTAATCTATGAAATCAAATGAGACATAATCGAACTATGAAAGCAAAAACTTAATCTAACTACGAAAGCATGAAATCTAGAATTAATCTATGAAAACATGAAAGTGCATAAATTAAATATAATGAAAGCGTTTTAAAAACATCTACAACAACACACAACAAAAAGGTAAACAACAAACCACTATGAGAAAGTAAAATCTTGCATTAAAACAATCCAATACATGAAAAATAATGAAAATCACTATCTCAAAACTACAAGACTATGAATCAAAACTCAATCACTCTATTCTTCTATTCTCTATTCTAGAGAGAGGCCTCCTCCCAAATGAGGAGAGAACCCACTTATTTATACATGAATAAAGATAACAAACTCATAATTACAGATCCACTTTTCTCTCAACCTATTCCTTCAAATCCTCCACAAATATCTTAGATAAGATATTCTATCCATGATCTTCTCCTTGAAGTTAGCTTGAATGATTATCTCCAAATAAAAGCTTGAAGATGAAATTCGAATTTGAAGCTAGGTGGTGATTTTTGACCTTGTGAAAATTTTCAAATATGCCTGTAGTCATCATAAAACTCATCCAACTTTGAGATATAATGAAAATATGTTAATTTTCTAATATTTAGTCACAAATTCTCTTAAAAATACTCAAAATAAATAATTTGGAAAATGGAAATGTAAACCCATATGTTTTTATGAAAGTGGTGGAGATTAATGGTTTTATGGAAGAATGAAATGAAATAAAGGCGACAAATGGTATATGAAAGATGAATAAAGTGTTGTATTTTTGCGACCCAACAACCTTCTCTACAAAGAGCCTTTCTGAGCTCTTGGAAAGTATCTTGCAAATTTTGAGTAGCCAGTTGATAATACTTGAGAAATTCTTCAATGAGATTTGTAGAAGATGGGATACTCTATGGATTACATGAGTGTGCAACCCAACTCCTTTGACTTGATTCCAATGAAGAAATTAAAATTTTCATCAACACATCTTCATGTAGCAAATGTAAGCTTGAATCATACTTCATATAATTGACAACATGGGTGACTGCTAGAGCTGGATCACCATTAAAATTAGGGAAACTTGACCTCCACTCTATAGGGAAATGATTTGGATATCTGGGGATATTCTAAACATTAATAGAATGGTACATTTTATGGAATGTTGATGGTAAGTAATGTGAGGCCATGGTTCCATTACTTAGGGTAATACCTCAATGGAGTCATCATATGAGATCAAGGCTCACCAAAGGATGGAAAGGAAGAGGGAACTTCTCGTAGGTGGAGTCGCCAGGAAAACTAGGGAAAGGCTTTGGGATAGCTTGCCAAAGTTTCGTTACATTTCGGAAGAGGATTTTAAATCCTCCCCAAAAACAATGGCAAAATGTTATCACACAAGTTTTAGGATGGGAAAATCCCAACCCAACCACAAAATGGCAACAAATAAGAGAACACCTACCCAGTTTCACCTTAGGTAGGTATTCTCATCACTTTATAAATTAAATAATTAACTAAAGGGGGGAATCCACATGACCCTAGGGAGGAAAGAGATGAAAAGTGGTATGATGGAAATCTAGCCACTGTAGTTCAAGATACTAAGTGTGTAAAAGGTGTTGGAAAGAGTCTTGATGGTATCCAATGGTTTCTAAGAGATATGAGTACCTCCAAAGGTTGATTGTACCTACTCGAGACATAAGGAAAGCCAAGTATGCACATAATATGTTAGGTGGAAAAGCAATTTAATCTTGTTGTCCCTAATTGTAGCATTAAAAAAAATATGTATTAGAAATAAAATGATAATAAGAGTTGAAAATAAGGATGTTAAAAGTCTAGTTGAATAAGCAAGAGACAAACTAGTAAATATTAGTTCAACTCAAGAATGAAAGAGAAAGACTCTAGCATGAAATAAGGCTAAAAGAAAAATTGTTGTGGAGATGTAATTTTCATCCTTATGGATGTCGCATTCAAGTTATTATAGCCAAGATATCAACCATCAAAACTTGCCAACAATCCACCCAAAAAGTGTGCTAGCCTTAGTAGATTATAGGGGCAAATTTTTAGCAACTTTAGACGGTTGAATATGAGTTATTAATGAAAATGTGTTAGGGTTTCTATAGCCCTAATGGTTGTAGATAAAAGTTTATCACAACAGAAATAATTACTTAGTAAATTGAGACGCCCTAGTGGCTCAACCAAGCATAAAAAGCATAAAATTTATTCCAACTTAGACAATCTCAAAATCTTGACTTTTCATGTTTACAAGGCAAGTAATTTATATCTCCAATGAAAAATTCAGATTAGTGCCTTTGATATTTGGTTGAATGGAGTCTTTAAACACAAGTTGTATCAACAAGGTCCCTAGGGGTGTAAATCCTCTTACTCCCTGGGCTATGCCAATCAAACTAGGGTAAAATCTAGGAGGGTATACACACTCGTATTCCTCCTAGAAACCCTTGCAAAATGACTTGTAAACTTAGAAATTTAGATGAATCTTAATGGAGGGTGTATCCAACATACTCCTACTAGGGTTTCAATCAAAAATATCCAATAAAGAGAAATAAATAGCTAACAAATTCATATTTGTCCTTACCAATTCCAAGAAACAAAGATCAAACCCTAGTTCATCAAGCAAATTTCCATCCAATATCAAGAAAGCAATCCTCCAAGAGGTGTGCACCACCTTAGCTCATCCATTCATCAAAATATAACACCAAACACCATTTTCAATAGAGATAAACATCAATCATCCTCAAGTATAGCGAAAACTTTCACCAAGTACTTCTCACAATGGGAGAGTTATATGAAAAAAATATTTAAATGATCTCTATTTATACAAAATGTCTTAAACATAGTTTGTCCACTTAAGTTAGGTTAAACAAAAAATAATGGGATAACAAACCTTATTTTTCCCCTTTACATAAGTATCTCATTATTAATTCAAACTTAAAAATTAAAAGGTGCACAATAGAAACCCTAAAATGAAGTCACCCCTCTAAGGGTGACGTTTTGACCCTTTGAGCAAGTTGTTGGAGAAAAAAGTTGAATTGTTGGGTATAATAGAGCCTCCCTCGCATGTGCTATAGACTTATCCCACTAGGTCATGCCAAGTGTCAACAAATAGCAAATTCACCACCAAAACCCTAGCCCCAATGATGACGTCAACTCCTCAAGGGTGACGTTTTGGCCCCTCCAAGCAAATCGTTTGGCATGTGAGGGATAGGAAAGGTCCTCCAAGGTGTCCTCTAGGACTCCAAAGGAAATTCATCATGATCTAACATGTGGTTCCTTGGCATCCAACCTATGGGCTTCAAGCCGCATGGAAGCCCAGGCTAGGCTTGTTCCTCCAAAACTATCCACCGGTTGGGTCCTGCAAAAATAAATGGATACACCCTCCAAATATATCAATTCAAAGCATCATGATGAGTAAATAAAATCATTAATAGAGCCATATAAGCATGTACATCCAAACTACCTCATCAAAATAAACCAATTCTCAAAGACCCTATGCAATTTTCCAAGTTTAGGTATGGAGGGGTTGACAAAACGACCTATGGGGTGAATCGTTCCTCGAGTTTAGGGGTGTTTCCCGAGGGGGACTTATTCTAATTCATGTGGATGAGGCGACATGGATGAGGAGAATAATTTTGGTCATGGGGTTCATGAAATACAAGGGGTTGTAGTGTCTCACTTATGGGTGCGTTTGTAGAGGGTGTGTTGCACCTTCATTTTCAATGCAACCTTTTTCCAAGCCCATTTTTTTCCTTTAATTATTTTTAGGATTTTCCATGTTGAAGCCAAGGTCGGGCTTATACCTAAGCAATAAAAAAAATTCCCACCTTGACTATACCCTGGTCACATCATGCTTCCCCGAGTTGGAAACATGTGTGGTGCTTCTTCCTAAGCATTAAAAACAACTCTCACACATGGCCCTCCCTGGTTGGCATTTGTTATTAGTTATTATTTCACGGGTCCCATCATTTTTTTATGAGAGATGTTTCATTGTCCTCGAGATCCATGGGAGAGAATATATAAGTTTAATGGTTTGGATTTTATCTTTTTCCAACTACAAGCCTCTGGGCCTTCAACCCCTTCTTCCCATGAAATGAGGGACAACCCTTTCTTGAGTCAGTACACCCATAAATCCCAAAAGGTAAGGAGATGAGGGGAGGAAATATGGAAAGTGACAAGTATCATTGGGAATGGAACGATGACTCATCAAAAGGACCTCCCAGTAGTATCCCTATCCTTAAGGGTGACCCACCTACTAAAGCACAATGTCAACCACCAAAGTGAAATAGGGAAGAGAGAATAATGTCCAAGCCAACATCACATAATCAAAAGAAGTAATAGATGCAACAAACTCAAATGCCTCAAGTATTGAAATAAAATTCACCATAATACCTTACTTTTACCTCATGGATCAAGACCCAATGTATTTTGGAGGCCAACTAATGTGGTGGATACTGTTGTCACGAACCTGGAGTTGTGGTGGTGAGCCGGGTCTATGTTTTTGCAAGTGGACATTGTTGGTCAAGTTGTCTCTCGGTACTCCATGTATTCAACCTAAGGGTCGTGATACATCATCTCCTTAGTTATCCCTAGGAGTTGGGGATAACATCTGGTTCCTACTTGAGGACATGTTCTCACCATAGAGTGCATGAGAACCATAATATCTCCTAGTAGACTTGTGCCTACACTGAAAAAAAACACTCTAAAATATAGGGTGGTTCTATCACCCTTCATCCATATACATCAAAACCAAAAATGAAACTAATCTAGAAAAGAAAATTTTAGCATTTTTTCAAAAATTTCTAAACTAAACATGAAATCAATATGCAAGTAGAGAAAAATAAAATATGAAATGCATCGAAACTAACATGAGAAATAAAAATGAAAATGCAAGGAAAAAAATATGGCCTACCTAATTACCTAGGGCCTTGGGGCCCTAAATATCAAGTGATATGTGATGTCAGGTGAAGTCATACAACCAGTGCAACTAGTCGATCTTCTCATCAAAGTATCTCCCCTTATGCTTAATTATGTAAGATAACAAATATAAGTCAAGAACATAATGATCATGAGTATAAATAGGTATATAATAAATCGTGAAATGAAATGAATTGAGACGGGTGGGAGGGAGGAAGTCCTTCTAGAAAGAGAAACCATCATCCTAATCATGTTGCTTGAAAGTGTAACCACAATCCTGATCAATCCATCTCTAAAGAGGGATATAATATGTAGATGATGGCTAATATTCATCTCCATTAGTATGATCGTTACTTCCTAAATACTGAGAGGATATGAGATATCCTAAGAATACCTCATGATTTCCCTGATAAGAAGGAATGAGGTAAGAGACTGACTCAGGTCTAGAGAAAGAAAAAAGTGGCCTCTTCATCTGTGAATCCTTGTAGAAATCCTCAATATGAAAATAATTTCTCTTTGTAGAGTGAGCCCTTGATTTCTATGGGATGGCCACGTCCTAGTGTTCATCTAAAATTGAGGATGAAAGTGGGTAAAAATCCTCGTAGAAAAGTTTTGCATCACCAAAAGCATATGCATCATAACTCTGAAGGGATGACCAAAAATCATCCTTAAAATGTTGCATCGGGTCATCCTCAGATGGACGTAACAAATATGTAATCATATCATCATCAAAATGCCAAACATCTGAATCATATACGTATGAATACAATTATTATGAAGACAACTCAACCCCTTTTGCTTGAGATCCACTCTCAATGTCATAAATGGGGTCTCCATAAAAATTGAGACAAACACCATCCCATCTATGTCTGCCAGTTTGTATGAACCTGTCTATATGATCATCAACCAAATCCAAGGGTTGTTTCACAAAACCATCAATATGACTCAAAATAATGATCTCTTTGTCTTTTTGTGTAGGAAGGACAGAGGCTAGGGCGGCTTCAACTAGATCTTCAATTTCTTATTCAAATTCATGCCTAGGAGGAAAGCAAAGTTGGACAATATCACCTTCATTAGGAGTGAGAAAATACAACAATGTCTCAACCTGTTGTGATTAGTTAGAATTCTTCTTTCTCTTTATGAACATGCCCCTCCATTGCCTCTTCATCACAAGGGGAATAATCCTTAATGCAAAGTGCTTTGTTTTCTTTCTTTCAAAAGGATATGTTGCATCCAAGGGCTCTTCTAATATTTCTTCACTTCCAAAGTCATGGAATAAAGTATCATTAACATCCTCAAAAGGATCACAACTCATCATGTTCTCTTCTTGATGTGTAGGAGAAGAAAAGGCCTAGATTTTTTCATGAAGTGGAAGGGAAAATATAAGAACTTCATATTCATCAAATGTGTCATCCAAATATACAACATGATAAACGTCATTAGGATCTTCTTGGTAACTTTAATTGATCATTTTTTCTTCGATTGTCTCATCATCCACCAAAAAACCTTCTTTGCAAAGAGCATGTATGAGCTCCTGGAAATTATCTTGCAAATTCTGAGTAGTTGGACGATAATTCTTGAGAAATTCTTCAATGAGATTTGTAGAATATGGGATACGCTTTAATTTACATGATTGTGCAAGCCAACTCCTTTGACTTGATTCCAGTAAAGATATAAAAAAGTTCATCAACACATCCTCATGTAGCACATGTAATCTTGAAGCACACTTCATATAATTGACAACATGGGTGACTATTAGAGGTGGATCGCCATTAAAATTAGGTAAAATTTCCCTCCACTCTATAGGGAAATGATTTGGATATCTGGGGATATTTTGAACATCAATAGAGGGGTACATCTTATGGAATGCCCATGGTAAGTCTCATGAGGCCATGGTTCCATTACTTAGGGTAATACCTCAATGGATTCGTCAGATGAGATCAAGGCTCATTAAAGGATGGAAAGGGAGAGATAACTTCCCATAGGTGAAGTCACCAAGAAAACTAGGGAAATGCTTTAGGATAGCTTTCCAAAGTGACGTAAGATTTCGAAAGAGGATTCTAAATCCTCCCTGAAAACAACGCCAAAATTTTATCGCACAAGTTGTAGGTTGGGAAAATCTTGACCCAACCACAAAATGGCGATAACTAAGAGAACACCTACCCACTGTCACCTTAGGAAGGTATTCCCATCACTTTAGAGATGAACTAATCACCTCAAGGGGGGAATCCCAATGACCCTAGGGGGGAAAGAGATGAAAAGTGGTATGATAGAAGTGTATCCCCTACTTTAAAGTCTTGGGGAAGTGTCTTGAAGGTAGCCAATGGTTTCCAAGAGATATGAGTACCTCCAAAGGTTGATTGTACCTTCCCGATACATAAGGAAATCCAAGTATTCACGTAATATGTTAGGTGGACAAGAAATTTAAGCATGTTGTCCCTAATTGAAGCATTAAAAATAATATATATTAGCAATAAAGTCATAATAATAGTTGAAAATAAGGATGCTAAAAGTCTAGTTGAATAAGCAAGAGACAAACTAGTAAATACTAGTTCAACTCAAGAATGAAAGAGCAAGACTCTAGCATGGAATAAGGCTGAAAGAAAAAGTGTTGTAGAGATGTAATTTTTGTCCTTATGGATGTAGGATTCAATTTATTACAGCCAAGATATCAACCATCAAAATTTTCCAACAATCCACAAAAAAGTGTGCTAGCCTTAGTGGATTATAGGGGCAAACGTTGAGTAACTTTAGACAGTTGAGTAGTGAGTTATTAATGAAAATGTGTTCGGGTTTCTGTAGCCCTTATGGCTGTAGATAAAATTTTATAACAGAAGCAAGAAGCACTCAGTAAGTTGAGATGCCCTAGTGGCTCAACCAAGCATAAAAAGCATAAAATTGATTCCAACTTAGACAATCTCAAAATCTTGACTTTTCACGTTTACCAAGGAAACTAATTTATATATCCAATGCAAAATTTAGATCGGTTCCTTTCATATTTGGGTGAAGGGAATATTTAGACACAAGTTGGATCAACAAGGTTCCTAGGGGTGTAAATCCTCTTACTCCCTAGGGTATTCCAATGAAACTAGGGTAAAATCTAGGAGGGTATACACACTCGTATTCCTCCTAGCAACCCTTGCAAAATGACTTGTAAACTTATAAATTTAGATGAATCTTAATGGAGGGTGTATCCAACATAATCCCCCTAGGGTTTCGACCAACAATAGCCAAGAAATATCAAGAAATAGCTAACAAATGCATATTTTTCCTTGCCAATTCAAAGAAAGAGAGAGATCAAACCCTAGTTCACCAAGAAAATTAACATCCAATAAAAATAAAGAAAGCCTCCAAGAGTTGTGCACCACCTTATCTCATCCATTCATCAAAATATAACACCAAAAACCATTTGCAAGAGAGATAAACACCAAGAATCCTCAAGTATAGTGAAAATTTCAGCCAAGAACTTCTCACAATGGGAGAGTTATATGAAAATGAGATTCAAATGATCTTTATTTATACAAAATGTATTAAACATAGTTTGTCCACTTAAGTTAGGGTAAACACAAAATAAGGTGAAAACAACCCTTATTTTTCCCCTTTACACAAGTAATTCATTATTAATTCAAACTTAAAAATTAAAAGGTGCACAATAGAAACCCTAAAATGACGTCACCCCTCTAAGGGTGACGTTTTGACCCTTTAAGAAAGTCATTAGAGAAGAAATTTGAAGTCATTGGGGCTGATAGAGCCTCACTCTCATGTGCTATATCCTCCTCCCACCAATTAATGCCAACTGTCAACAAACAACAACTTCACCACCAAAACCCTAGCCCCAATGATGATGTCAACTCTTCAAGGGTGATGTTTTGGTCCCTCCAAACAAATAGTTTTGCATGTGAGGGCTAAGAAAGGTCCTCCAAGGTGTCCTTTAGGCCTCAAAGGAAATTAATTTTGATCCGGTATGAGGGCCCTTGGCATCCAACCTGTGGGATTCAAGCCCCATGGAAGCCCAAGATAGGCTTGTTCCTCCAAAACTGTCCACCAATTGGGTCCTACAGAAAAAAATGGATATGCCCTGCAAGGATCTCAATTCAAAGCATCATGATGAGTAAATAAAATTAAAAAGAGATCCATCTAATCATGTACATCCAAACTACCTCATCAAAATAAACCAATGCTCAAAGACCCTATGCAATTTTCCAAGTTTAGGTATGGGAGAGTTGAAAAAATGACCTATTGTGTGAATCGTTCCTCAAGTTTAGGGGTGTTTCCTGAGGGGGGCTCCTTTTAAGTCATGTGGATGAGGTGACATGGATGAGGGGAATACTTTTGGGGATGGGGTTAATGAAATACAATAGGTTTTAGTGTCTCAGTTATGGGTGCCTTTGTAGAGGGTTTGTTTTACCTTCATTTTCAATGCAACCTTTTTCCAAGCCCATTTATTTCCTTTAATTATTTTTAGGATGTTTCTAGGTTGAATCCAAGGTGGATATTGTACCTAAGAAATAAAAATTGTTCCCACCTTGACTCTACCCTGGTCACATCATGTTTCCCCAAGTTGGAAATATGTATGGAGATTTTACCTAAGCATTAAAAATAGTTCCCACACATGCCCCTCCCTGGTTGGCATTTGTTATTAGTTATTCTTTCACGCATCCCATCATTTTTTTATGAGAGATGTTTCATTGTCCTTGGGATCCATATGAGAGTATCTATAAGGTTAATGGTTTGGATTTTATATTTTTCCAGCTACAAGCCTCTTGGCCTTCAACCCCTTCTTCCCATGAAATGAGGGACAACCCCTTCTTGGGTTAGTACACCCGAAAATCCCAAAAGGTATGGAGATGAGGGGATGAAATGTGGAAAGTGAAAATTATGGTAGGGAAAGGAATGATGACTCATCAAAATGACCTCTTAGTAGCAGCCCTATTCCTAAGGGTGACCCACCTACTAGGGCACAATGTCAACCACCAAAGTGAAATAGGGAAAAGAGCATAATGTCCAAGAAAATATCACATAATCAAAATTAGTAATAGATGCAACAAACTCAAATGCCTCAAGTATTGAAATGACACTCACCATAATACATGAGTTGTACCTCATGGAGAAATACCCAATGTCTTTCAGAGTCCATATGATGTGGTGGATATCGTCGTGATGAACCTAGAGTTGTGGTGGTGAGGTGAGTCTCTAACTATGCAAGTGGACAATGTTGGTCAGGTTGTCTCTTGGTACTCCATGTATGAAACCTTAGGGCCTCGAGGCATCATCTCCTTAGTTATCCCTGGGAGTTGGAGATAACAATCCCAATACAATAGACTGATGTATGGAAGAATTCCTTCAAGTCCAAAGAAGGTATTTTTGAATGGTTGTTCATGCCCTTTGGCTTGACAAATGCCCCAAAAAATTTCATGAGGATGATGGACGATATCTTACGGACTTTCAACAATTATTTTGTGGTGGTGTATCTAGATGACATCCTCATATTCAACACGAGTTGGGAGAAACACTTGCATCATATTCAACGTATTTTTCACACTCTATGGCAACACAAGCTATATGCAAATTTGGAAAAATGCTCCTTCATGATGAGAAAGGTCTAGTACTAAGGCTACATTGTTGATGAACATGGGGTGCATGTTGATCTAGCGAAGATCCAAGTCATTCGCGATTGGCCAGCCCCAACCATACTCACTGCGCTTTGGAGCTTCTTAGGACTTGCCAATTTATATCGCAGGTTCATGTTGGGATTCTCCCACATTGCATGGGACCTTAGCCAAGTGACTAGGGGTGGTGGAAAGGAAAAGTTTGTTTGGGGCCAATCACAATAGAAAGCATTCAATGATTTGAAGCAACATTTGTGCTCATCCCTGGTTCTCTAATTACCTGACCTACAACATCCTTTTGAGATTGAGATAGATGCTTCATACTATGTTATGGGTGTAGTTCTCACTCGGCATGGACATCCTGTGGCCTATCATAGTGAGACACTATCAAATATCGTTCGTAAGTACCCCAATTATGATAAATAAATGTACTCCATTGTACAAGCCTATCGCCAGTGGAGGAATTACATTCTCAGGAAGGAGACAGTCATTTACACTTTTCATAAGCCTCTATAGTTCATGCAAACACAAGGAAAATTGCAAAATTACCGCCATTATAAGTGGTACATATACTTGTAGCAATTTCATATCAAAATCAAATATAAGACAGGGAGCCACGTCCTTGATGCTACCTCAATCGACCTCTAGTTTCAACACTAACCACGGTGCTACACTAATGCAGATATGAGACCTCCAGATGCCCCCAAATCTATGAGAGTGATCATATGGGCCATCGTTGCATCCCATCATATGCTACCACTACCTACCATATGCTGGGCACAAACACAGTTGTCATTGATTTCCATATTCAATATGGGTTGTTGTGCCATATGGGCCATCGTTGCATCCCATCAAGCGAGCGAGCAAAGTTGATTTGGGAAACTCATTATAGTTAGGTGGCACGGCACTTCATCGTAGAAACGATAGTGGCGATGTTGCAGCAACATTTATATTGGCCGAAACTTCGACAGGATGTTAGCAAGTATATTTGGTCCTACATTGCCTGCACCATTTCCAAACTAGCCATTAAGAAACAAGGCATGTACAACCCTATTCCTACTCCTAACAGGCCTTGGTAATCCATCTTGATGGACTACATTTTAGACCTTCCTTCAACCAATTAGGAAAATGTCTTTTTTTTGTGGTTGTTGATCGATTTTATAAGATGTTATTTCTGACTTCCTGCAAGAAGAGCATCACAGCAGAGGCCACTGCCAAGATATTCTTCGAACGAGTGTGGGTACATTTTGGGATACCACAAACCATCGTCTTAGATCATGATAGTCAATTCCTCAACACATTATGGTTGATCCTCTAGTCACGGCTAGACACCAAGCTCACCAAATCCACAACCTTCCACCCCCAAACGGATGGCCAAACCAAGGTCGTCAACAAGATGATCATTTATATCTTGTGCATGTACAATTCCAAGCATTTGTGCACATGCGATGAGAGTATATGTTCAGTACAGTTATAATAGATCCATCAATAGCTCAATCGGCCACATCCCCTTTTAGGTGGGGTTGGGATTTCAACCATTGGGTCCCATGGATGTTGCACTACCCCTTTTTTCCACACAGGAATAAATGTCCCATGCTCAAACCAAAGCCGAAAAATCCACTCAGTTCATTGAACGAATCTAACACATCTTCCAATAGTTATAGGATATTTTGCAAAACTCCAATTCCAAGTACAAGCAGCTCCATAATCAACATCGGGTGCCACACAAGATTCAAGTGGGAGATAAATTTTGGCTTCATTTGTAGAAATAATTCCTTACAAGACACCATCAGAAGCTTTGTCCACTCCACTATGGACCTTACACCATCACCAAGTCTATGGGTGAAAATGCTTTTGAGATCAACATTCACCCCTTCCTTGTCTTGCACCTAGGGTTAGGTTTTTGGATGTCTAGGGTTTTAGGATTACTTATTGATGTTAAAAATTCCTAGAGGCCTCATTTTAATGTGCTCAAGAGAATGCATGTAGCAGCCACATCTCTTCTTAGATATTAGCTACGACCATTCGAGCAAGATTTTTTCATTTTGCATTTTACAGTTTCAACAGATTTCGTTATTGAATAGAAGTTAAGTTTCACTGTATCTCTATTATGTTTCTTTGTATATCTATGTTAATGTTATATATTCATGTTTCATTTCATTCCACTCATAAATCTAGATCAGTGGTATCATATCATACTACTCTTCATTTTTTTCTTTGTCCATGTCTCCAATGAGGTCGAGGTATAAGAAGTTGGGACTCAAACTAGTTGAGTCTTTGCAATATCGACGTCACCGAACCTGACAACCACCCATGGGGAAGGAAAAGAGAGAAGATGGGGCAGTAGATCCCTTTAAATTGTTGCTCAAGGAATCCCTCTATTACACATCAACATTACTCACTTCGATAATGTCATTCTCATTGTTGTAAGTGTCGTAAGTGTTGCACTTTTGTTACAAGTGTCGTAAGTGTCGCATTCTTGTCACATAAGTATTGCATCACGAATGACACCATGAGAACACTTGATACAAACCTTGGAACATGTTAGAAGAAGAAGCCCCATACTTTGATAGTTGGAACAAAGTTTTTTTCTATGAGAATTGGTCATCTTGGAAACTTTTGGAATATCGACACTCCCCTGCTCATATGCAGGGAGCGCTAGAGCTCCTTGTATATTTAGCAGGATGTGTTGTACCTGGAACAGACGTTGTTCAAACTCACTCGAGCTCCTTAGAGGGTAACCCACTAGTAAAACCGTGAGGAATCTTGCACCAAGGTGTAAGTATGTTAACCAGGTCACAAATGTAACAGATCCACCCACTCATATCCTATCCCCTTCTCACTTTGATCACGCGACATTGGATTTCATCACCAAATAGTATGCTCATTGAGAGAAGGCATTATTTGCTTGTTGGTTATCTATATGTTTTAGTGATTGTTGTTTGTTTAGTTTAGATGTCTTTAAAAATTGAGACTGTGGATGATAAATGTCTTCGTAGATCATGTAGGATGCAAGGGTTGCCTCCAAAAGGCTATGAACCCTTACCTCCTAACTCACATTGTTAAGAACCAAATATCAATATAGCATAGAAAAACCTCAAAATAAGTACTCAACGCCTTGAAAAAGAGAGAAACTTAGATAATAAGCCTATTCGAGGGGGAAACCTCCTTATGCCCACATAAATGTACAATTACAAGATGATTCAAAATGAAAATGTCTCCTTGGTATATATACGAGACTAGGAGGTATAATTACAACTAATGGACTAAAGCTAACATAAATAAAATAACATTACTAATATGATATGCCCTAATTAAGGGGTAATGAGACACTATTTAGATCTTAGCATGACCCTCCCTTTGAGACAAGTGTTGTCTGCAACGCTTGAGTAACTCTGGATGCTTCTTTATAAAAGACTCATCTTCCCAAGTGGAATCTTCAACCAATAGTTTCCTCCATTTAATGAGATACTCTGAAATGGATCTATTCCTCAGCTGGCGAATTCTTGTGTCAGTGATGGCTTCAGTATCCAATATGATTTTTCCTTCCTCGTCAAGTTCTGGAAATATAGTTTGAACTAAGATCTTGTCACCTATAACCTTCTTTAAGCATGAAACATGGAAAACTGGGTATACTTGTGAAGATGCAGGCAACTCCAATTTGTATGCCATAGTACCAATCTTTTGCAACACCTTATAAGGGCCATAGTACTTTGGCGATAATTTATTATCCTTCTTGGATTGCTTGAGGGACATCTGTTTGTATGGATGTAGTCTTAAAAACACCCAATCCCCTACTTCAAAACTTCTTTCACTACGATGTTGATCTGCTTGCTGTTTCATACGATTTTGTGCCATGTTCAGGTTGTCCTTTAATATTTGGAGAACTTGTTGTTGATGCTCGATGTGATCTTGCACTTATTGAACCTTAGATTTTTCTTTTAGAGAAGAAGTGATGGAAGGAGGGTGGTATCCATAGAAATGGTGTCATTTTTGTTGCAGTATGAAAGGAAGTGTTATACCACCATTCTTCCAAGGGTAACCATTTGAACCATTGTGTTTGTTTATCAGAGACAAAGCAACGAAGGTAGCCTTCCATACATTTGTTCACTATATTGGTTTTTCCATCACATTGAGGATGATAGGATGAGCTATGAGCCAATTGAGTACCCAAACAAGAAAATAATTCTATCCAAAAATGTCCAGTGAAGATGGGATCTCTGTCACTTACAATAATCTTTGGGTTGCCATGTAGCTTTTGAACTATCTCCATGAATGCAGTGGAAACTATACTAGCTTTGAAGGGATGAGAGAGTGCAAAAAAGTGTGCGTACTTGGTCAGTCTATCAACAATCACCATGATGACACTCTTTCCTTCAGACTTCGGTAACCCTGTGATAAAATCCATGGAAACCTCCTCCCAACACTGACTTGGGATGGATAATGGTTGTAAAAGACCTTGGGTCTTAATTGTTTCCACCTTATTTTGTTGGAAAACCAAACATTCCGCCACAAACCTTTGAACATAATTTTTAAGGCCATCCCAAAAAAAATCCTTCTTGACCCTATGGTAGGCTTTTAAAAATCTCGAGTGCCCTCCTACTGGAGAGGTGTGCAATTCCAATAGTACCTTTTGTTTGAGTTGGGATTTCTTACATTAATATAAGTGATCTTTGTGCCATAGTGAATCATTTTTCCATGTAAATGTATCTGATGTACTGGAATCCTGTTGCAACCTTTGAATGAGAGTCCACACTTTTTCGTCATTCTTCCATTCATCCCTTTCTTCTATTATCCAATCGGGTTGGATGATCGAGATAGCATAGAGAAAGGCCTTAACATATTCATTCTTCCTTGAGAGTGCATCTGCCACAACATTTTGCTTCCCTTTTTTATAGACGATTTCAAAATCATAACCCAATATTTTGGTTACCCATTTTTGTTGTTCTTCTGAAGATAGTCTTTGTTCCAAGAAGTATTTAAGACTATCATGATATGTTTTGACCTTGAAGTGCCTACCTATTAGGTAAGGACGCCATTTCTTCAATGCATGTAGTATT
>ML784659.1:208641-224731 GCA_009831015.1 Picea engelmannii | reverse complement strand
CATCAACCCTTGGAATGTGGAAGGTGCATTTGTAAGGCCAAAAGGCATGACCAAAAATTCATAATGGCCTTCATGAGTTCGGAATGTTGTTTTTGGGATATCTTCTTCCTTCATTCTAATCTGATGATACCCTGAACAAAGATTCAACTTTGTGAAATAGATTGCTCCATGTAGTTCATCTAACAATTCATCAATGACATGAATGGGAAACTTATCTTTAATAGTGATCTTGTTGACCTCTCTATAATCTGGACACATATGCCATGAGCCATATTTCTTGAATAACATTACCACCGGTGCAGAGTAAGAACTTTGGCTAGGTCTAATAATGCCAGCCTCTAACATTTCTTCAACCATGCGCTCAATTTCACTCTTCTGGGAATAAGGGTATATGTATGGCATGATGTTAGGAGGAACACTCCCAGAAATTAGGTGAATATCATGATCATGATTTCGAGTGGGTGTGTTATAACCCTAATTTTCACCAGACATATTTACCTGGCATCAAGCCATCTCAGACTCCTTCTTTACCAAAACACTACTAAACAACTCTTCTTAAAAAACCCCTTTATAAATGCCCACGCACCCTGCTCCATTACTACATGCATGTACATGCTAACTGCCCCAATAAAGCTCGCGTGTACCTACAAAAGCATGGAAAAATGAAAGTTTTTGACAGAACACACAGCTTTGGGCAAGTTAACTAAACCTTTTGTCCATGCATGGTCGGTCTTTTGACCAAATACCTAGCTCCTTCTAGCCTATAAAAGAAGGGGTAAGGGTCCCATTTGAAAGGAGGAAAATCATAGTAAAGATACTATACCCAATTGAGCATTCCCCTTGTCCCAACCTTTAGCCATCCTTGTGAAAAAAGAAGTATAGAGAAAAGCAATTGGAGGATAGTTGAAGAGGAGCCTAGGACCAGTTTCGAAGAGTAGTGCCGACCACATATTGTAACATTACTCTTGTGAAGATTAATACAAAAAGGAATACTTTTCCCATCCCGCCATATCATGTGTTCGAGTTGAATCTTTATCTTACGATATTGTCACAACTAACCCAACAATTAGTATATGAAATGCATGTTCGCAGCCTTTTGTTTGTTCATGTGTGAATGCAGGTCATCTTTGGGAGGAGGCTTGCAATCAAAGAGAGATTGAAAGAAAAGGGATTGACATCAAACGAAGGACTTAAGGTAGAGTTACCGAATCTCATTTACACCTTTGTATTGCATGAATGTGGGGTTTTGTGTTGGGAGAATATGAAAGAGTAGACGCCTTTTGAAATGGTCATTTTCTGCATGCATGATTAGAGCCCATAAATGCTAAGTCCGTAGGAGGGATTCCCACCCACAATAGAATTGGCGACCATACTGAGGATCTCTAGGGTTTTCTGGGAGTCTTTTTGGGTATTTTTTTAAAATTTGGTTTCATTCCTTATTTTTAAAGTTTATGCAAAAGTCTGAGCTAACAGATATTTTGGTCTTCCATACCAGTTATCTCTGTTTCTTTGCTTGGCTGCATTTTTTTTTACGGGACCCACAGAGGTACACGCGGCCTGTATAAGGCCTGCATGCATGTACCTGCACCCTACCTTTACACAGCCTGTGTGTACACGCTGGCTGATGAAGTGTCAGTCGCGTGTATGATTTCAGAAGATTTCTTTTAGAGAGGCAGTCATCCTCTCCCTTGTCAGAAGTGATCCTTCTCAGGGGTTTTATGGAACTCATTCTGGGCTCTATGTTTGCAGTTTTATAGATTAGGTTCCACCTCAGATTGGTTTTGTTCTATGAAATTTTCCTTGAATTGTTTTCTTTTTTCTGACAAAGTAAGTTTCTAAGCCTTCAAAAGATTCTAATTCTCAAATACCAGTAGTCTTTGTTAGTGCTTGATTTCTTGTCTTTTCATTTTTGAAGATTTTCAGAAGTACACACGGCCCACATAAGGTCTGCACACGTGTACATGTGCCCTGACTTTACACAGCTCGCGTGCACACGCTGGCTGTTGAACTGTCATCAGCGTGCCTATGGAGAAATTTTTTTGTTTAAGGAGAGGCAGTCATCCTTTTCTTTGAAAAGAGTTTATACCTCTCAGGTTTTTTGGTCTCTATCATAGAGGTCAGTAACTTAGGTTTGATCACAGCAATAGCTTTCTTGTTCATTAAGAATTTTTCCTCAAAATTTTCCTTTTATAGGGTTTTTAGACAAGTGTGAGAGTCCATTTTAATCTTCTTGTGTGTTATTTTTAAAGTGACTATTTGCGATCTGCGCTTAGGCTAGAAGTTTTCTTGGTCTTTACTCGTCAATATTTTTCCTTTTTGCTTTGTGAGCATTCAAATAAAAAAAAAATCCTTTTATTTCTTTATTTGGTTAAATAGTTATTGGTTTGCATTAATAAAAAGGAAAAGTTTTTCTTTCATAAGTTCTTGGTTGTTTACGTAGGACAATAAGTAGCTCGTAGTCGAGTGAAATCATGTTTTGAGTTTGTTGTTCAAAGATCTTGGAAAAAAATTTAGTTTGAAAAGTTGATTAAGAATTGTGTCAAGAAGAAGTTATTTTGTTTCCATCTTTCTATTTATTTTTATTTCGTCTCTAAAACATCATTAGTTGAACTTTCATAACCTTTGACTTAAGACAAGACATAAAAAATTAACGATTAATTAAAATCAACTAGACTTTATGTTTGTAAGGTCCATCAATTAGTCTAGGCTAGAGCCTTGATTTAGGTTGGAGAGGAAACTCTTCAAGGCTACAAAACATACATAAGAGTCTGTGCTAGGGAGTGTTAAAAGTCCAGTATCATGAAATTGATTCGGGACCCCCCTCTAACACAAGGGCTAAACACGAGGTCACATGTGGAAAAGTAGCGGAGATAACCCCTCCAAAGATGGACCAATCGTAGTGGAGAACACATATAGAGGGCTTGTCTTGGGATTTCGTCGATTGCATTTTCCACAGAGCTTCGTGGGTCTCGAATCCATTCGAGGTCCTTAGTTGTCTTCCGGGCCACTTTCTTTGGATACCCTTGAAAATTTTTAGGTTCGATACCCTGCTCATTGTGGTCTACCTGACTGTCAACTGTACCCGCCTGGTGATTGTTTGCGCGCTGGCAACCTAGTTGCCTATCTTTTTTAGAGACATACAGGTGACTGCGGGGGTATACCGCGGTACCTGGGACAGACATCGGGCCACACTTTGCAGATTATACCTGGAGGGTGCTTCCTTGTTCAAGTTGCACTTGCACCAGTAACTTGCTCTAGCGTTGGTTGTAGTAACTGTTCCTCCAACTAGTTTAGTGTTTTCTTGTTTTATCTTGTAGGGTCTTTTTTCTAGTGTATGTTGTTTTTGAATGAATAGAAATCCCTAGTGTGTATTTGATATTCTCACACAGTGGAGGATCATGAGCTCCGCCAGTCACGAAGGCTTCTTGGCCGGCCGCTGATTACACTGGAGCCACCTCCCCCACCGCTAAGGCAAAAGCTCGACCAACAAGGGTCTTTTGAAGCGACCGGGTCACAGGAAACTGTGCCCGACCAAAATCCGGAGGAACCAACTATTTTAGACCTTGGAGCGGAAGCTCTTGGTCCACCCAAAACTCCAACCACTGATCTTTCGGCGCCCATCATCGTATAGATTTATCCTTACGGGCGCCAGACAGTGTCACATGCAGCAATGGAATCAAATGTTGCCACTTCTTCTGGGAATTCTTCTATTCCCACTATGACTGTCACCATAGGGGGTGTTCCACCTCATAACCCACCATCGTCGGTCCAAGCCACAATGGTCTTGACTACCTCTACCTTGAGCAGTGGTATGATCCCATCTTTGGCAGTGGCCACTACTCTTTTCACACAGAGTGCGACAGGCCCTCTGTTCTCATACAGGATGCCTAGCTCAGGTACAAGCCCTGTACTATCCTACTCCACTTTAGAGACTTTAGGTCTGGGAGAAGGGAGCTTTAACGCTCCTCTGGAAGGACCCATGGGGGGCACGTCAGCTCCCTTTAATGTTTTCCCTTACGAGGGGGGTCATATACCTCCTTCATCCCCTTCGCTTGGCGGTACCCACCCACAATCCGTTGGGCCAAACACACACCATAGTTCACTTGGAGTAGGGATTCAAGGATCACCTTCTCATAATATTCTGGTAGGGTCGACACCGTTTTCTTTGTTCAGTGCATTTGGTAACAAAGCTTTCTCGTTAGCTTCTTTCCCGACTGGAAGCAACCCTGGTTATGGCCAACCTAATCCTATGCAGGGTACTATTCCTGCACAGGGGGCAAACCTAGGAACTTCTTCTGCATTAGGACCTTGGAATTCTTAGCAAGGATCAGTTCCCTCATCAGGAATGCTGATCTGGGGCAATTCTTTTCACAACCAATGGAACCCCAGGCAAGGTGCAATACCTATGCTCATGGGATCGGCATGGGGCAACCCTTCCCAAAGTCCTCTGAATGTAATGCACGACCAACCATCTATGTCGTATTTCGGGAATCACCCGATGATGTCTCCTCAAACGCAAAATCCATACATTGGTCATGGCCATGGTTTTTACCAAAACCCCGGCTAGCAACCCAACTTTTCCTGGCAACCTGGTGCCAGTCAAACTCTAGGCCCCTTTTTCCATGGTTATCATCAACAACAACCAAAACTGCCTTTCTTGGAAACCTTACATTTTCCAGACTTGACAAGGTTGTTGAATGACCACATCTGTCATGATCCACGTTGGCCCCCTATGCCAATGAAATTTCCTTCGGACATACCAAAGTTCAAATCCAAGACTAACGAATATCTAGGGGATCATGTGACCACCTTCCATCTTCGGTGCTTGTCTAATTCATTGAAAGATGACTCCGTACAATTGTGATTGTTTCAATGCACTCTCATTGGGAGTGCTACGAAATGGTACATCGAGCTCGATCGCTCGAGATATTCTTCCTTCAGAGAATTGGCAATGGCATTCCTAAACCATTTCCAATTACTTGTGAGATACTACTTCGTCACAGAATTGTTGGCCAATTTCGAACAGACAAAAGCAGACCATATCTCTGATCACATCTGATAATGGAGACGCCAGAAGTGTTTGATTAAGGTACCAGTCCCACCAGCATTCCTTCTTGAGTGGTTCCTTAAGTCTTTGGTCCCACAGCTATCCAAAGACGCCGCAACGTCGGGAGTGTTTTTCGAAGAATATGCCATCATGAGAGCTCAACAGCTTGAGCTAATTTATTCTCAGTCTCATTTACTGTACGATATTTTTCAAGATGCACCACGATCCATACTTGATAAAACTAGACAGAGAGTTGGACCACATGCTGATGGTATTGTAGGTTCATCACAAACAAAGCCCGCTGAACAAATGACAAAAAAATTGCAGCAATTGTCTATACAACACACAGCGGCCAGCCAATCTATTGCTTCGGCTGCTCCCCCTACCCAAACGTCAGATGTACACAGTGTGCAATTGACAAATCCGAAGGCCACCCAGCAGCTTGATGGAAGGCAAAAACAACATAAGAAGGATAAGGGGGATAAGAAACCCACTAATAATTCTGGCGGGGGCAACACCGAGAAATGGAAGGAGAAGTATCCGTGTAACCTATGTGCGGAATACCACCCGACCCACCAGTTCCCTCAGCTTGCAGAGGCCTAAAATGTTGTGTCACAGCAGCAGCCTGTTGTGTTAACAAATCCATTTCAACATGGGCAAAACCTAACCCAATCCTTTACAAGCACGGAAGGGGGAAGTCCAGGATCCTCTCCGTCTTCGAACAATCCTGCATCTGTGAATGTGTATATGATGAAAGATGATGCTTTTATATCGACTAGAGAACAGGACTACAATAAGCCAAGCACCTCTAAGAAAGGTAAAGAAGCTGAAATCCCATCTCTTCCTCTCTAGATTGAGAAGAATTTGGGCGAAACAATGGCATGCATCCCAAAAGGTGCGTTCAAGAAAGCTTCTCACAACCCAAATGCAGGGGCCACCCAGAACTATTCTGTGGTGGAGGATTTGTCTCAAACCCCTTGTGCGATGTCTGCTTTGGAGATCCTCCAAATACGCCCTTCCCAGAGGAAAGCTTTCTTAGCTACTTTAGGATCTGCTGAGACTTGTAATCTGGGTACCATCATGCTGGATACAACCGACTTAAAACCTCCTCTCCCTTACCATGTAGCATTTCAAATAGTAGTGGCTTACCCCACGAAAACTTTTAATCAAAACATTTTCCACACGGTGGTTGATGAGGGTGCCTCAACATGCATCATGTCCTTGGCATGTTGGAAGGCCATTGGCCAACCCGTTTTGTCTCTGTCATCTACTCTTCTTACCGCTTTTGACGATCGTTCATTCTGACCACATGGCATCATCCCCTCTTTCCCCATCTAGTTAGGAGGGAAGACCGTGTGCGTCGAGGTAGAAGTAGTTGACGCATCCCTCGACTACAATCTCTTGTTAGGTAGGAGTTGGACCTATGCCATGCAGGCAATGGTCGCTACAGTTTTTCGGGTTTTATTGTTTCCACATGAGGGCCAGATCGTGACCATTGATCAATTGTCCTTCTCCAGACCTGACCCTTCATTGGGGGCATCTGTGGTCCCGATGATTGATAATCCTCAAACGGGTGTCCTCAACCTAGGGGTAGGTTTGTGCCCACATTTGATGGGTACTTTTGATTACCTTCCTCCTCAAGGCGATGTCAATTTCATATCAGACCATCATAAGGTTGAGATTTTCCAAGTTTCATCGTTTCACACGACTTACTTCAACAATACGTGGATTATTCCTTCCCCATCATCCATGATGGAAGGCACAAGGCACCATGGTATGTCCATGCCCTTGTCCATGGCAGAAGCAGCATACTCTTTAGTCCAGGAAGTTTCAACCGACACCGATCCAACTCTTGCACAAGAGTTAGATCCGATTCTAGAGCCTATTTGGGATCAAGGTTCCCTCACTAATACCGATTCATTAGCCTTAGTCTTTCCCTCAGAAGAATCAATCATTGAAGAAATGACTAGTCTAGACAACCCCTGGGATGATCTCCATCACAGATCATACTTCTTCCTAGAGTTAAGAGGAATCGAAGCAGGGGAATTCACCTAGACTATGACTGGAGATAGGTCTTGTCCTATCAATCCCTTGGCTACACATGAGGTTTATGCCGAGGGTAATATGGAAACTATCGTTGAAACTATATCGATTAATACCTCCAGAACCCCTGGCGTCGTGGAGAATGTTTTCGTTGGAGTTGACTGTTCCCCCGAAGAGATTCAAATCTACATAGACTTATTTAAATAATTTCACGACGTTTTTGTCTTGTCTTATGAGGAAATTCCAGGCATTGATCCAAAAATAGTTGAACATGAAATCACAACTTATCCTGATGCCAAGCCAGTTTGGCACAAGCTTCGTCTAGTTAATCCCAGGTAAGCAACAACTATTAAGGTTGAAGTAGAGAAACTGCTCAAAGCAGGTTTTATCTATCTTGTCCATTTGACCCAATGGGTGTCAAATCATGTGTCAGTCAACAAGAAATAGGGCACGATTTTCGTATGTACAGATTTTCGTGATTTGAACAAAGCCTGTCCAAAAGATAATTTCCCCACACCATTCATTGACTAGATAGTCGATGAATGCGTCGGTTGCGAGGCTTTTTCTTTCATGGATGTTTTTTTGGGATATAATCAGATACAGATCAAACCCGAAAACCAGCACAAAACATCTTTCATCTGTCCATGGGGTACATTTGCCTATCGTAAGATTCCTTTTGGTCTAAAAAATGGTGGAGCTACCTTCCAGTGGGCCATGTCTTTTGATTTCCTATTTAGATGATTTAGCATCACGATCTCGCAAGACAATGGATCATCCCACACACCTCCGACTTATCTTTGAGCGATGTCGCTACTTCCAAATTCACTTGAATCCAAAAAAATGCAGCTATTGCGTAACGTCAGGACGACTGCTCAGTTTCATAGTCTCAACAACAAGGATCACGGTCGATCCTCTCAAGGTGGAGGCAATACTTCAGTTTCCTCCCCCGCGTACAATCCTTCAGCTTCAAGGTTTACAGGGAAAAGAGAACTTTTTGAGATGTTTCATAGCCAACTATACCGAGATCACAAATGGATTTATGCATTTTCTAAAGAAAGACATCCCTTTTCATTGGGATGAAGCCGCTCAACACTCTTTCAACGCATTGAAACATGCCCTCATGACTTCCCCTCTACTCCGGCCACCTAATTATAACAAAGATTTCTTATTGTACTTGGTTGTGGCAGAGTCGACCATTGGTATGGTCTTAGTTCAGGAGGATGACTTCCTCTCAGAATATGTGATTTCTACCTAAGTTGAGGCCTGTTTGGACCGAAACTCAATTATTCACATATTGAAAAACTGGTGTTGGCAGTCGTTCATGTTGTTCAATGGTTCTACCATTATATTTTGTTTCGCAAGACCACCGTCATTGCCATTGTGAATCCATTTCAATACGTATTAAAATGACGTGTCATTTGTGGGAATATTAGTAGATGGATAGTTTTCCTCCAGAAATTTGACTTAGATTTTGTTTCGGCGAAATCCAAAAAGTCACTGGTCTTTGCAGAACTTATCTCGGAACTTCCAGTTGAATTTGGTGAGGTTATGCTCGAAGAGTCGCCTATTAGAGGAGACATGTTTTTTATCGCATCTTCAGATCCCTGGTATGGAGATATACTTATCTATCTCCAGACTTTGAAGTGCCCCGCCTCTGCTTCTCGCGATGAGCGTTGCCATATATGCCATCAGGCTAAGAACTATCTCATACTCAACGACACTTTGTATCGTCGAGGTGTAGATTGCATCCTTCGTCGATGTCTCACTCATGAAGAAGCAATTTTCATTCTTAATGAATGCCATATTGGGGCATGTGGTGGTCATTTGTCTAGGTTGGCAATAGCCCAAAACATTTTATGAGCCGGTTACTTCTAGCCAACGTTAATCAAAGATTGTATCAAATCGGTCAAGAAGTCCCACCTGTGTCAGATATTCTCTCGGAAGATGAGGGAACATCCCGCTCCCATGTTTCCTGTCATCATAGTTGGTCCCTTCACCAAGTGGGGGATTGATTACACTACATACAACCCTCCTTCAGCAAGGGGGCACCATTATATCATTGTAGCCGTAGACTACTTCACAAAGTGGGTCGAAGCTATCCCAACGTTTAAATATGATGGAGAGACTATGGCTCTCTTTTTGTTCAACCAGATAATCGTAAGGTTCGGTGTCCCGAGAGAGACTGTCACTGACCATGGAATTCACTTTCAGAATCAAATGATGATCGAATTAACATCAAAGCTTGGGTTCCGGCAAGAACATTCATCACCCTAATACCCCCAAGCGAATGGTCAGGTGGAAGCTATAAATAAATCTCTCAATACCATCCTATAGCGAATGATCAATTCGGCCAAGTCGAGTTGGCATTTGATGTTATACTTGGCATTATGGGCTTACCAAACATTTGTTAAGACTCCAACCAGTTTCTCACTTTTTCAACTCGTTTATGGGATGGAAGCAGTCGTGCCTATAGAATATCAGATCTCGTCCCTAAAGTTGGCAGTATAGTTACTGTCAGACACTTCTCCACTTGAAGAGCAGGTATTATACCTTGAGCAGCTCAATGAGCAACATCACGATGCGGCCTTGGCCAATGAGGCTCACAAACAAAAAGTCAAGTGCCAGTATGACCAATCCGTTCATCCTCTGATTTTCTCTGAAGGCGACCTTGTCCTGGTCTATGACCAGGATAAGGACTCCCTGGGGGTAGACAAATTCAAACCCATGTGGTTCGGACCTTTCATTGTAAAAGAGGTTCTAAAAAAGGGCGCTTATCATCTGGTAGAATTTGAGGGAAATTCTTTGGTGGATCCTAGAAATGGGCTCTACCTCAAGAAGTATTACTCATAGGTAGGTCACCTTGGGTAACTTTTTGTAACATATGTATAGTCTTTGTACTATTACTTTCTGGTTTCTTTTGGTTTTATGGATGTGTCGTTTTTGATGTTATCTTTTGTCACTGTGGAAGATGTCAAGTGAATCATAGGTTTTCATTGAGCACGCAGACGTTGCTAGCCGACACACTCGGAGGCTTGCCTCCACAGCTTGGGTAATTTTTACACCTTAGGGCCAGTTATTATCTTCATGAGGTATATGTTTAGGTGACACCACAAACAATGTCATCGAATATAGCACAGTTATTGAGTTGCTTTGTGATGCTCTGTCATTTGGTATCTCTCACCTCCAGGTCTATTTAGACGCTCAGCTGGTTGTGTCTTAGTTAAATAGAGTCTACCGTTTTCATGATCCTACTTTACACTGACGATTCCTTAGGGTACATCTCTTAGACCGAAGCTTTGATTATATTACATATTTTCATGTTCCTAGGAGATTAAATCAAGTCACAGATACTCTAGCTAATCAAATCTTAGATTGGCTTCTCACACAGATATAAGAAAGACATACACATGCACATGTAAATACATTTTTAAAGGAAAATATAATCCATAAGACATAAAAAGACATAAAAATCCATATATAATATCAAAATCATCAGAGTACATAGGTGGGCGAAAGCACCTCAAAAATAAAACAAGTAACAAGTCATGGGGCTTATGCCCTCAAAAAATATACAAGTAGTGCCCTCGGCACGTGAAAAGTCCAGCCCAACTAAGGATGAAGCCTGTGGGCCCTGTTGTAATAATCAACGACGTTTTCCAAACACCAAAAAAGCTAGACCCATGTCCGTGGTGCCCCCACTACGTGAGGCCGTGGCAGATCCTCAATATCTGCCATGGGGACTGTGCGAGTGAGCGAGGTAAAATTTCTCTCTACTCATCTCAGAACCCTCTCAACCTCACTGGCTAGAGGCTCTCCTGCTGTTGCTAGTCCCCCTGCGGCGGGGGGTGCGGCCCCTGGCCGAGGATGTCGCCTGTTCCTCACATAATTCGTTGGTCGCACTGGCCCCACATCTTCACATAATAGACACATATCTGTCAAATGATATGGTATAAAAAAATGATATATATAAAAAAAACATAAAAATTACATATGTTTAACCAAAAAAAAAAAAAGATGCAAACTTACCCATCTCTCCTCGCTCCTCGCCGGGAGGTGTCGGTGTCTCTGAGTCTCTCGAGAATTCAATCCCAGCATAAGGGTAATCCTCTATGACTGGGATCTGTCATGACAACCAAGCAAAAAAGTTGTCATCAAAGGACTCATTGGTCCATCCTCCCCCCTCTCGTGGCAGCAACACTGCCCATCTTCATATCGCGGGAAGAGAGGCCTGATGCCCTTGTACCACCTCTCGAGGGATGAAACTGGGCACTCTTTCAAAGAAGAAAGAGAAAAGAATCATTCCAAACCCGAAGTTCCTCTGAGTCTGCAACCGACAGTCTGTTAGCTACCTCTTCATACAATCCAGTAATGTGGTGCTCCAATAAAAAATCTGTGCATTTAAGCATTGAACTGCACAGTTCATCTGTGCACAGGATGCATGATGCAAAGTCGTAGACCCAGTAATCTGATCGATGAGCAACATGATCGCATGCAGTGCTAAGTATGAAATCTTTCTTATCGGCACTTGCGAGCTCGTTCGGTTTGTACCCGCCTCACAATGGAGTCCAATCAACTCCGATATATTGTGAGGCCTAGAGGGAAATGTATGGAAGTTGACTGGTTCCCCTCTCCTAGAGAGGCCAGTCAGAAAGTATATGTCCTCTTTCGTTGGAACCAGCGACTGCCCCTCTAGCATAAAGGCCTCTGCGTCAGGATGCCAATAGTCAACCAAGGCATTCAGTAGCCTAGGTTGTGCTCGCATGAAAGGGCACAAAAAAAATTTCAACAATCCACATTGCGTTAACACAGCAACAACATTAGGGTCTTTCCCAACCAAAGCACTAATATCCTCATGCTCTCTTTCTCTCCAGTGCACATACATCCTGCACATGGGCAAAGTTTAGGAGGGTTAACTCTTGTTTTTTTATTTTTTTTGCACTAAATGGAGGGTCCACACGGGCTGTTGTGATGACAGTCATGTGTACACGCAGTCTGACATAAGATAGAGTGAGTGTACATGTGGTTTGTCATAGGATAGCCCACATGGACGTAGGGTCGACCTTTTGAAGGTCGACGCCCCCCCAAAAAATGAAACTAAATGCATAAATAAAGAATTAGATTGCAAGATGAGGTAGTTTATACTTATTTGGTCCAAGCGGATGGTTGTTTCGTCCACCGAGGCTCCCATAATCAATTATTTTCACAAAGGGGTCGTTTTGGCTTTTAGTCAATTTCTGAAATAACAATGGTGATAATGAGCTGTCAGCTTCTATTTATATAGGTTTTGGCCTCTTTTTGTAAATTTTTGGACCCTTTTGTCATTTTTTCTAAACTGAAAATCATTTAAGATGGTTCATGAGTCTTCTTTGGATGTTCATGGGAAGTATTACTTTGGGTATTGGGGATTTTTTTTTAGATTTGGGGCGTTTTGACGGTCCTTTGGTAAAAAGTCATTTTTTCCAACTCGTTGCATTTAAGTCAGGATTCCACTTTCTACATCTCGTTGTATTTTCCTCTTTGCCATAGGATCAATCCCACCAAGTTGCGACATGGAACCATTATTGTTTCTTTAAAAGTGTCGTAATTTGGTGGTAGAGCTTACCATAATATGAATGCCCTAGGTAGATCCTGGTTGAATTATGGTGTCCATGATGTCACTAAAGTCTATAGGCTCGAGAGTCCCTTTTAGTTTTTCCTAATTACGAGTTTGAGCCTCATTTGCATGATTCCTTATCACTCTTGACCTCACCCTCGGGACTCCCAAAACATAGCGGGTCTTATTTTAAGCCCTTTTCAAACCCTCTAAACATGAAAAGATTGTCGAGCAATCTTGTGGCCTTTCACGCTCGTTAAACTAAAATTTGAAGTCACGTCTATCCGGCGGTAGTTTACCCCTTTTTCGGTCTCGATGGTCAACTGTAAAACCAAAGGTATACTCTAGAGGCCTTGGATCTCTAGAAGAGTACCCTCAAGTATAATTTTAACCCTTTTTCGGGCCTGAGGGACTAAATTTACGAAAAGGAACCCCCACGGAGTCCATAGTTAAGCTCTTTTCAGACTCCCTAAAATTGAAAAGACTGTCGAGTGACCTTATTCTTTCACACTCGTTAAAATGGTCTAGAAGAACATTCTTGACGGAGTCCATAGTTAAGATTTTTTCAAACTCTTTAAAACTGAAAAAATTGCCAAGTGATCTTGTCTTTATCACACTCGTTAAAATAGTTTTGAATAGACATCTTGTCAGTGCTAGTTTACCCCTTTTTCGAACTGACTAGACTACCTTTGAAAAAGGTACCCCATCGGAGTCTCCTTTTACATTTTGTCAAACTCTCTAAATATGAAAAACCGTCGAGCTTACCTTCTCTTGGCTCGTTAAACTTACATCGAAGGATGTTACCATTGTGTGTCTTATTAATCCCATTTGCATACCCGCATCTTTGGCCTAATGCCAGCTCCATGTTGCTCTCAACCGAACCATCTGAAACATGCCTTATATGCAATCCCTGTAGCACGTTTCCTTTGTGTCTTGACACCTTTGTGTCCTTGCTTTGAACATCAGTCTTGTACTTGCACCTCGAACTCGTATGTTTGCGACAGTCATTCCTCCTTTGTAACGTAGCATTTTTTTATTCTTCTTCTAAAATTATTGAAAAAGACAAAAAAATCAAATATACCCCAAAAAGAGGAAGGGAAAAGTATTTTCTTTTTATTGGTAGCACAATGAGTCACCCTTGGACAAAGAACATCCTTCCATTTTTTCCTCAAGCTCTGGGATTTAATATGACCTTAGTAAGTTGTTCTCGTTAAATACAGTTGTGTCCTCCTCCGTATGGTTATTCTTCCAAACGTATGGAGAGTTTGCGTCGCCTCCTACCTCGTGAACTTATGTCAATTCCATGTTGCCTGAGTCTCATAATTTGTCGTGCTATTGTCGAAGGGAAGTTTTTACCAAGCCTGAGTTGGCCCCTCTGCAGTTTTTCTCTTGCCCTCATGCTCGACCATCCTAAAAGTCCAGTCAAGTCTTTGTTTGAAATCAATGAAGCCTTCAGTCTAATCATCAAAGATTCTCTATTCCATGACCGACGAGCCGTCAAAGACCTCTGGGTAGTGAAGTTGTACACTCATATTACACTCCTACCCGAGTTTTGAATATTTTGAAGTTGTTGCTCGAGCTCTGAAGACCTCATCTCTATCCATTAGGCCTTATCAGCTTCTAGAAGATGGATACTATACATGTATATCTTTTTTATTTTGAGATGTAGATCCGCTGTGTATTTCTCGCGATTGCACTTTATATATTTATATGACATGGATCTACTGTGTATTTGATTGGTAGCCATGATTTTATTTCATCCTAACCATGGGTATACCCACCTCGGAGAGACAATTTTTATTTTGCAGATGGCACCTCCCGAATTCTGGTCCCTGGGCTCACCAGTTTGGTACATTGATAAATATTGATAATACATTTTGGCCATCAGATGCTCTTTTGACCTCACACATTAGGGGGAATTTTTTATAACCCCAATTTTCACCAGACATACTTACCTGGCATCAGGCCATCTCAGATTCCTTCTTTGCCAAAACACTACTAAACAACTCTTCTTAAAAACCCCCTTTATAAAGGCCCACGCGCCTTGATCCATTACTGCATGTGTGTACACACTAGCTGCCCCAATATAGCCCGCCTATACCTACAAAAGCACGGAAAAAGGAAAGTTGCTGACAGAACACACAGCTTTGGGCAAGTTAACTAAACCTTTCGGCCATGCATGGCCGGTCTTTCGACCAAATACCTAGCTCCTTCTAGCCTGTAAAAGAAGGGGTAAGGGTCCCATTTGAAAGGAGGAAAATCATAGTAAAGAGACTATACCCAATTGAGAATTCCCCTTGTCCCAACCTTTAGCCATCCTTCTGTAAAAAGAAGTATTGATCAAAGCAATTGGAGGACAGTTGAAGAGGAGCCCAGGACCAGTTTCGAAGAGCAGTGTCGACCACATATTGTAAGTTTACTCTTGTGAAGATTATTGCAAAAAGGAATACTTTCCCATCCCGCCATATCATGTGTTCGATTTGAATGTTTATCTTATGATATTGTCACACCTAACCCATCAATTAGTATATGAAATGCATGTTCGTAGACTTTTGTTTGTTCATGTGTGAATGCAGGTCAGCTTTGGGAGGAGGCTTGCAATCAAAGAGCGAGTGAAAGCAAAGGGATCAACATCAAACGAAGGACTTAAGGTAGGGTTATCGAATCTCATTTACACCTTTGTATTGCATGAATGTGGGGTTTTGTGTTGGGAGAATAGGAAAGACTAGAGGCCTTTTGAAATGGTCATTTTCTGCATGCATGATTAAAGCCTTTAAATGCTAATTTCGTAGGAGGGATTCCCACCCACAACAGGGTGGAAGACCTTTGGGAATATCTTCAAATACTTTGGAATGCTTATCAATGATCCCTTGGAGATCTAAAGGAATAGATGGCTTAGATTTTTGAACATCTAGTGAGCATAGTTGTGCAATAACACCTTGGTTCTCCTTTTTCAATAATTTTTTCATGCCATTAGAGCTTATCACCTTATCGGGTTTCCCTATGATACCTCTTAGCTCAATTTCTTTTCCTTCCAATGAAAAGTTCATGAAAATTTCTTGAAAAGTAAAAGCCATTGTTCCTAATGATTGTAACCATTGGATTCCTAGTACAACATCAACACCACCCATGGGTATAGAAATCATTGGACTATTCATTACATATTCCCCATAGTAAGATTGATCTTATTGCATGTTCCTGAGTAATTGATAGTTCATCCATCTGCAATCATTACTTGAAACTCTGGTGCTGAATATACAAAGTAATTGAGATCTTTGGCTAATTTATAGTGAATGAAATTATGAGTACTGCCAGAATCAATTAGGACTATTACCTTTTTCTTTTTGATATATCCTTCGATCTTGAGGGTTTGAGGAGTGCTAATTCCAGCCAATGCATTACACGAT
>ML784659.1:180092-191950 GCA_009831015.1 Picea engelmannii | reverse complement strand
AGAAAAAAAAATTGAATACATCATACAAAAGTACATGGAGAGGTAAAACTTGGGCTTTCATGCCCATAGTATCATCATAAGGACTACAAAAAGACTGAGGACTCTAATCATCCTCTTGTATCATGTTGTGCTATTGCATAGCATACTATTGCTCATGTCACCCGTCGTAAAAAATGATTGAGGCATTTGGAAACCCCAACTGTATGTCGTTGAAGGTGCAGAGGCACATCTCACCTCCTCAGGGGTGGGACACCCATAGTCAAGCCCCAGAGGTTTCTCTCCACCTCCCAGAGTCCTCTGACTATGACGTTGTGCTTAGTTGTAGCCTGTACAACCCCACGACACCCCAATGCTGGCATCTTCATCGGACGTGACACACCTCTATATGCATGATGAAAATCAAATGTTTTAGATCCCTCATTTTACAACCAAAAACATATAAAATACAAAACATAAAATATTGTTGCAAGGTTATTGTTGATACTGAGAGGGGGGTGAATCAGTATCAAGTACAATTTAAAAACCTTTTCAACTTATACTTAAACCATTCAATTATATCCAATGAGAAATGAACAATAGTATAAGAGTTACACCAATACACCACAATACACCATGCACAATATATGAGAAATAATCAATAGTTATTGTTCAAGGGAAGTAATGACTTCCAAAGGTAGCTACAACTTCCAAATGTAAAGGGAGGGATAAACCTCCAAGAGGAAGATACAATCCTCCAATATCAAGAGAGGGTTTAACTCTCCATCCTTTCCCCTTCCTTCCACCCAAGACAACTTTACATTAAATCATCACCATCAACCAACCATCACATAGAACCTGATAATGCTTCATGAGACTTCTTCAATTTCTACAATTATTCAATTCTTGGAATAATTTGATCCTGTAGATAATATTATTAAATGTATTCTCTGAAACTCCTCCAAGTTTCACTCCTTGAATCCTCCCCAAAAAGAAGTTATAGAAAGAATGGTAGACTTTATTCAATTCTGGTTTATTCAGGAGAGCGAACTTGTACAGAATTCCCTGCACTCAATATTTAACATTAGATTCTAAAAATCTCACACAAGAAACTACAGTCCGTACTCTTTCCAATTAAATTTGTCCCACATGAATAAGTTATGACTGTTTTACTCGGAACACCTGTTTATTGACTAGTTTCAGGACTGGTCCAAAACCCTATCTTCCACAGAGTGTATCTCCATAATTATAGTGAATCAAGAGCTGAAAATTTTACCATAGGTACCTCCATATGTCTTCTCAATACCATAGCAATTTCACCATTTGAATTGTTCTATAAAAAAAGTTATAGAGAAAATGGTAAGATGACATGAAAATAACATACCTTAGAACACATCACCAAAAGACTTCATCCTCCCTTGAAATCTGGCCTTCTTTACTTCTTATTTCCTTTGAAATTTGACTTGTGTATCAAATGAATGTATAATTGTATTTATTTATACCATTTATTTCACTTCCTTTTAATATTAGGGCCAACTTGACACTTTCTTATTTTGTAATTCTTTTCTTTAATTATCTTCAGGGTCTACATGTACTTCCTTCTTCAATTCACTTTGTCATCTTCAAAAATTCATTTCTCCTCAACCATGAGGATCCATGTGACATGCCACATACCACCGGAAACAACATGATGTATACTATCCATCCATGGGTGTTGTATCTTCATGTGCATTGTCCTTCATGTCCAAATACCTTAATCAATCTTGCGGTCCAAAACCAATGACTAGGGTTGACATCAATGACAACAAACAATATTACAACAGTTATAATATTTCATACCTGATCCATCCCACTGTATGCCCTTGGGAAGTACCAATTCGGCATTGCCTCTGATGTCTACCCCAACATAGGGGAAGTCCTCAATCACCACTAACTTCCTCGTCCACCATGCAAAGAAGTTAGCAGTGAATCTGAAAGCTGAGGGCTCATTCCCAAACCCGGGGGAAAGACTGTTCCACCTCTCCATACAAGGCTTGGTCACGAGACGTGATGTCATTGCAACCTGTGGCTACATCTGGGGGAGCCACTCTAAGAAAAATGAAATGAAGAAAGAACCATATCCGAACTATTTTTTCCTATTAGTTCTGCATTTGGATATCTACTCTTTGACATTCCTCAGGAACCCCGCACTCCAATTGAACAATCTTGGTTCCAAACACTGTATGGTGTAAGAGATTTGGGATTTTGGAGGAAGATGAGTGATAGTTCTCCCTACCAACTTGGGAATGGTGAATAGGACAAATAGAAGTGATAAGTCTCTCACATCCTTTATCATGATCCTTCTACCCACCAATCTTGACCTTGGTATGTAGTATTCAACAACGCATGCCTCAGTCAGTCTTGGAGTAGCCCGATGTCTAGAAAAAAGTATGGGTGCCCCTCTCCTCAAGAGCCTCCTCAAAAAATATATATCTTCCATCTCAATTTCAAGAATATGCATCCCTATTCGGAACGCTTGCTCAGTGTCATCCCATACACCAATCAAGTATTCAAGCAACAACACCTCTTTTCTCATGTTTTGAAGATTGAAATACTTGAGCAAGACAAAATTGCATAAATTATACCTTGTTTGAGGTTCTTGAAGAGCGACGATGTCATCGAACTCATGTTTGTGTTATTTCCACTCAATCATGGCTAGCTATAGATGAAACCTACAAAAACATCAATTAATCATCATTAGCTAAACCCTCAATGAAAGAAATTGCCTATTTTTAGCCTAAAAATAAAAACAAATTAAGTGTTGTGACTAGCACTCCCTAAAAGAAGCCAATAGATCTATAGCGCACCCTCAACGCTCTCACCAGGGCATTGAAATCACAATCGGTGCTCCCCTCGATGCCTTGAGGGAGCATAAATCTAGTTCGACACTCTAGGGCTTCCCAAGGAGCCTAGAACACCCAAACTAAAGGCTAAAATGCAATTAAAAAGCATGAAAAAGAATAAGAAGGAGGAAACAAACAACCTGGTCCAAACAATTTTGAAAACGGTCCCCCACAACTCCTGCAATCAACGCTTGAAAAATGCTCCAAAAGAGGTAAAAATCCAAAGACCAGAGGAGAATGGTAAAAACAATGGTAAAAATGAATTTCTGACCTAGTTTTATATTTGATATGTCCAATTAGGTCATTTCTCCTGATTATAAACTCTGTTTTTGGTTTTTTTGTTATTTTTTCCAGAAATTACTAATGTTTTGTGCCTAGAACAGCTTGATTTTATAGGATTTTGAGGAGCATCTTTTGGTAACCTTGTGACACCAATGAGCTTAGTACTTGTTCTTTCTCACGGTCACAAATACATGATAATGTAACCAAGTATACTTTTATCACTTTTTTGGACTCGTAAAGGTTATATGAAAAAGGAACCCGTGGAGTCTCCTTTAATCTCTTTTCAGACTCTCTAAACATGAAAAGATTGTCGAGTGACCTTGATTCCTTTCACACCCATTAAAAGGTTTGAAAGGGCGTCTTCTGAGTAATATTTTATCTCTTTTTTGGACCTCAGAGACTAAAATTACGAAAAAGGACAACCCTAGAGTCGCCTTTAAGTTCTTTTCAGACTCTATAAACATGAAAAACCACCGAGTTTTCCTTCTCTAGACTCAATAAACTACACATTGAAGGGCCCATCTAGGGACGAACTCTTACTTATTCCAATTCTTTAAACAAAGGAAGAGGAACTTACCGAAGGTGAGTTACATCGAGCATGTGTTATCCTCCTCAAGATCGTTAAATTAAAAAGAGGTACTCATCTATCTGGATGGGGGGGGGAATGAAGGAAGTGGGTCAAGTTTCTTGAAAACTTTTGCAAACATCTATTGCAGTTTCCCTTGAACACGACACTTTTTTTTATCTTCATACTGAACACTTGGATAATCCACTAATCCTCTGCACTAAACCAATCCTATGAATCTTTCCACTCCTTTGAACCATCCAAAGAATGCCTCAACACCCACTGCATTATGTTTTGGTCCAAAATCCATTTATGCTGCCAAGTATCGTGTCATGCCTTAGTGTTAAAGGGAAGTATCCAACTCGAGAATAAACCATCTACAAAATTACCATTTTCCATACCCGTGTCAGTTTTTGTTCATCTGCTATATCTTATCACTTTCCTGTGTCAGTTTCGTGTAGATAATGGGAGATACTTCAAGGCCCTCCTTTGACGAGTATTTTCCTGTCGACTTCAAAACATCATCTGGGAATTAGACTTAGAAACCAATTAGTACATCGGGACCTTCATTCCTCAATGGTAGGCCTCCTCGCTTCCGCCAGTAGGTTTACTTCATTGACCTCTGATCGGATGATTCCATGAATGTTCAACCTCAACTCATTTATTCACATTCGTTGGATTGTACTATGGCACCTTGGGAGTCATTGACATCACTGGTGATTTCCATCGCACTTGTTAACGATTTACCTCAATGACTAATAATCAAGTGGTTTCTACCATGTTTGACATCAAAACATCTATTCATCAGGATTGGGAAAAAGATGCTCAGTTGAGCGTTCATTCTGATATATGCTTTTCCATGCTACAAAAGAAGTCATTTGAGCATGCTAATACTTATGTTGTCATGTAGATCCACATTGTATTGGTCTGTGGCTATGTTTATCATCTCTTAGCTCCAATGTATGGATTAGTTCATGTCAAAGAAGTATGGATCCACATTGTATCTTTGGTGGGAATACCCTTAGTCAATATCATCATGGATCCACAGTCTATTTATTGGTAGCCATACTTTGAGTCATTTGTAGACCGAACATAGGTATGATTGCCTCGAGAATGGAATGCATATTAGCATTGTTTGATGGTTGTATGTAGCTTCTACCAGGTTCCCCGACTCCATACCCTTGCTTCGAAGAATCTACAAAGTGTTTCGGCCATCATCTTTCATTTTCTAACTTCACACTTTGCGGGGGAATTTATTACACATCAAAATTCCTCACTTCGATAATGTCATTCTCATTGTCGTAAGTGTCATAAGTGTCTCACTTTTTTCGCAAGTGTCATAAGTTTCACATTCTCATCATGTAAGTGCCACATCATGAATGAAACCATGAGAACACTTGATACAACCCCTAGAACATGTTAGAAGAATAAGCCCCATCATTGGACAGTTAGAACAAAGTGTTTTTCTATGAGGATTGGTCATCTTGGAAACTTTTGGAAGATCAAAACTCCCCAGCTCATATGAAAGGAGTTCTAGTGCTCCTTTTCTATCTAGAAGGAGGCGTTGTAGCGCTCTGTTTCCTATTGTAAGGGAGTGTCGAATTGGTTGAGAAAATATGGGAAGAAATCCCCTTTTTCTCTAAGGACAACTATGGATGGATCGAGTTGGTTTGGCTCGAATCTAACCCTTAGGCTGCATCTAAGGGAGATATCACAATTGATGGATTCATATCCTCAACTAATGCCAAATATAACCAAGGTGGTTGAGCCTCTCAAAGCCTATAAATGGAGGCATTCTCATGGTGAACAAGGAGGAGAAATTATCAGCAAAGCATTGTTATTTTGATTGTGGATCTTTCGAGCAAGGGGTTGGACAAGGAGGACTTGGGGAGGTTGTTGCAACATCATTTGAATATTGTAATTTTCTCTTTAAATTTATCATCAATATACTTGGCCTATTTCCTTCTAGTATGTGTTTACATGCACCTATCTATGCTTGTTTTAATCTTTCATAGAGAGAGTGATTTTGTCTAATCCATTAGAGTAGGAGATAGTTGTTTGTCTCCTATGATCCATTGCAGGTACTGTTTCGAACTTGTGTATTGGAGCAGCATGGAAAAAAATCTAAAGTGAGGTACATCATACTATCCCTCCTCTCTTTTTCGATGGGAATAATTAATCTATAGGAATGGTAGGTGTCTAAAGGTAGTTTTTTGTCTTGGTAGAGGGGTATTTACTACAAGGGAAGATTCACCTGTCCGCAGGGGAATTATTCTGTAACAGTGTTAGAGGAACGAGATGATGGATAATTTTTCATAAATCCTTCGACGACTACCAACAGGTGACACATCTTCCTTGAGCGGAGGAATCACTCCCTTCAAGGTACAAATCAATTTGGATATTATTATATTTGAAGGTCAAATATATGTGGATGTTGTAGACAAATGGTTAAACCTTCTAGAAGTGTATTTTTCTATCCATAACTTTTTCAATAGAGAAAATATTACATTTGTGTTCCTTAAGGTCGTCCCCCATGTCAAATATTGGTGGGAGACTTTTTGTGAGAAAAAGGAAACAGAGGAATCTACATTATTTGTAGTCACACTCGCTTGGGGTTCTTTCAGGGATGTTATTAAGGAAAAATATTACCCTATTGGAAGTTATGATGACTTATATACAAGATGAACCACACTGTGGCAGGAAAGGGACCAAACAGTGATAGAGTTCACCAATGTGTTCCATACCTTGCGCACCAAGCTGGGTATCAAAGACTCTGAGTGACATTTGGTTCTCAAGTACCGCGACAATATGCATAGATACATCCAGAAATAAATGGAGTTTCTAGACATCTTTTCCTTGGGAATGGCCTAATGATATGATGTCAAAATCGATCAGAATATTAAACAAAAGACGCGATCATTTGCGTCTACGAACCCCTCGCAGCAGAAGCAAGGAAAAGGTGGCCCCAACCCGCAGAATAAAGGACATAGCAAGGATGGATACCCTTAGGAAAACTATTCTAGGCCGCAAGAAAAGAAGCACAATGGGAAGACAAAGAAAGACACTAGGAAGTGGTGCGAGTTCCATAAGATCCCCTGGAATAACACCGTTGAGTGCCGCTCAAAGAAGTCATTGGAGACCGAGGTGAAATCCTATGAATCAGATGTAGGCTTCGACTCTTAGTCAGAACTAGAAAAAGGGAGACAGATCATTGAAACAGAACCTAGTGCCATAGTTTTTACCACCAAGGTTCAGCTCGATGAAACTGATGAACCAGAGGAAGTTGAGCGCTTCTTTCATTCACAAATGTGGGTGATGTGTACTCTGTTGCATTTCATCATTAATAGAGGTAGCCAAAAGAACCTCATCTCAATATAGGTCATTAAGAGGCTTGATTTTTTGACAACACCACACCCACAGTCATACACCATCAAATGGCTCTGCCAAGGGAGAGATATTTGCATCATCCAACAGTGTCGCCTACCCTATGGCATAAAGGCCTTCAAAGACGAGGTATTGTGTGATGTCGTACCCCTTGAAGTTTGTGATGTTATTTTGGTCCAACCTTATTTATGTAAACCTCATGTTGTATATGAGTCTAGGCCCCATAGTTTTATTATTACTTTGGACATGAAATTGCACAGGATACCCAAGGTAGTCCCACTTACTGTCATTTCCTTGATCTCTACCAAGCAATGCAGGAAGGTCATCTTTCATACCGGGAATTTTGTCTTATTCGTGATTCGCACTCGAAGTGAGCGAAAAGTTGCAACCACATCCATGGCCTCCATGGCAAGTCTTTCCACACAGTAGAAGCAAGTGGATAAGGTTGTGAAAGAATACAAAGAAATATTCTCCTCACCTACTGGGGTACCTCTGCATTGTTAGGTCAAGAACTCAATCAATTTGACCCCCGGTGCACCACTACCCAATGGGCCAGTATATCGCCACTCTCCATTATAAAATGAGGAAATCAAGCATTAGATCCAAGATCTACTCGAAAGGGGGCACATCCGACCAATCTCATCACCTTTTTGAAGTCCAATCATGCTTGTGCAGAAGAAAGATGGAACCTGACAACTCTGCATTGACTATCGGGCCCTAAATAAAATCATAGTTAGGAATGGTTACCCAATTCCTTGAATTGATGATCTCCTTGACCAGCTCAAGGGAAGGAAATACTTCAGTAATATTGATCTGAAGTTCGGCTACCACCAGGTCTCAATAGAGCATACCCATGTATGGAAGACGACCTTCAACTCCAAAGAAGGTCTTCTTGAATGGATGATCATGCACTTTGGCTTGAAAAATTCCCCAACAACTTTCATGAGGATGATGGATGATATCTTGCAATATTGATTTACAGTTTAAATAATCTTCCAGGTTTGAAATTCTTAATTTGATGTTCCGAACTATGAAATTTTAAATATGGATCCGTTTGAATTTGTGATTTTTAGAAACTTAGCATATCCAATTTTAATATCTATGCAATGAATTGCCACCAAAGGAATCCATTGCAACATTGATTTACAGTTTAAATATTATGACATTTTGATAAATTGAAACGATTGCAGAACTTCTGACAGAAAAAACTGTTCAGATCGAATCACGGAGTTCAAGTTTTGGACCTACAAAGTTAAAATTCAAATTTAACCAGTGGAAGCATGATAATATTTGACGGTATTATTGCATTGACTAGAAGACATTAGTTCTACAGACGTGTAGTACTGGCGCGCTCAAATAAAAATGGACATACAGATGTTTTCACCTGCTTACAGATCGATAGTGTCAAATTTCTCGACCAGAACGATATCAAATGTTTTCACCTATTTAAATATAGATAGGCTCAAATTGGTCGATTGCGAATAGTTTTTTTATGTCCAGAGTGGCTCCCATAATTCGAGAGGATCTAAATCATCTAAAACAGACGAGCTCGTGTGCGTCATGTCTTCACTTTCTTGCGGTGATAAGCAGAAAAAATTGGGATCTTCGAGAGGATCTAAATCATCTAAAACAGACGAGCTCGTGTGCGTCATGTCTTCACTTTCTTGCGGTGATAAGCAGAAAAAATTGGGATCTGAAACTTCATGATATTCTGTAACGAGGCGTAAGAGATTGACATGTTGCAGAGTAATGTTGGTGATCTCTGCTTGAGCCGAAGCCAATTGGGATTGCAGCTCTGCTACTTTATTCTGGAGTTCATTGATTATTCCTACACAGCCATGGACATGATCTCGAATTCTTTCGCTTGCCTCGTACACCATAGTGCTTACTGCATCACCTCTCTGCTCGGCCGGAAGATCCTGTAACAATAAAACAGATCACACAATCAGCCAACCCATCAGAAATACTTCGTACTGATCAGTAAGGCGTTTACTATTTTGGGAATATTTATGGAAATTTTCAATCTTATGGGTGAATTTTGATTATGTTCGACATCAAATTGGTGTATGAGATCTTTTTTCAGGGATTTTAATCTTACTTCTCTAGATTTTAACATGTGATTTATTAGGAGGAAACACATTTTCTTAATAATTAAGCTTATTCAGACTATACTAGATTTGAACATGTGTGATCTATTAAGAGGAAACACATTTTCTTAATCATTACACTTACTGAAATTATATGTACTAATTATCTGAGTTATCTAATTATCAGAGTTATCAATAAACAAAGTTGAAATTGTGAAATAGATTATACAATTCCATCATGAAGATGAAGAAAAAGAAATTTGAATTTGTGGGTAATTAGCCAAGAATTTTGGAATGATATGCTGGTAGACTGCATTATAGCAATGGAACAAACCTGTAGTAATTTGATAACATGGCCTTTTCCGAAGACTCTGTGTACCAAGAGGAATTTCTCTGGATTGTTTTGGGGAAAATAAGGCGCAAGCACGCATTTCTCTGAGCATTTTTTTCTTTGGATCTTGCACCCAGCACACGGAGATGTGGACCATGTTTGGGACTTGAAAGCAGTCGTTTCGCTCATCTGCAAAAACAATTCGATACAAAAGCAAATCTGTTGTGTTAGGGGCTTTGGACACAAAAACATATATGCATTGCTTTCTGTCGACAAAATACACTACATTACGAATGCTTCCACTTAGCATTGCTTACCTTTCCGTTGCTGTGTTTAGTTACAGTTTTCTTCGAAATCCGAAACCTCTTAACCATGGATATAGATCCTTACCAAGCAAACATAAGAATATTTCGCTCAAATGATCTAGTTATAGGCAAACGAAAAACGAAAAGCATTCGAGTTAAAATGAAGAGGACGATGAGGATGTGGAGGAAGATGCCTCCTCTGAGTTGTGTTGACTGATAAATAAGTTTACGCCGTTCGTCATTCCCGCTTGCGTCATTCCCCTGAGGCAAGAAATTCGTGCTGTTATCTTCTTATTGGTTTCAAGTTCAAGTTGAGCCTCAAATCCGATGCTCTGCTTTCTGTACTGTACGAAAAGACAACTCGTGTACTGGTCAGTTTGAATGAGAGAAAAATAAACACTTGTTCGGGAATGATATTGTGATTGTTGCATAGACGATGAGTTAATAGCCACCGACTTATTTTGTCTATTTTCTGATATATATTTACTGCACAGTTTTTTCCTGATTTTTTCTGTTTGATTTTATTCAAAATTTGGTGAGGAGTGGTTGGATATGCAGATTTGAGTGGTTAAGTTTGTATAATCCAAATGTTTCGGCTTTTTTTGAACACTTTGAATTTATTTATACATTCAAAAATGCAATTTAAACAACGAAAAGGGCCAAAAACCTCCAAAAGTAAAAATTTAGCCAATGCCTTTTCCTGGTTAGTGCAATGTAATAAATATACTTTTAGTGACTATGGTTAAATGCAGAGTATGGCACAGTGAAGTAAATTTTTTTATGTATTTTTTTTTTAATAGAATTTTATATTTATTTTTGTCTGTTATATATTTTATTTTACTTATAATATATAAATATTATGAAATTGTATTTAATATAACATCAAGATACTGCAAAATTTGTATATAGAATATTTATGTATTTTAGTTTTAACACTTTTGTCATTAGTAGTATTTTGGTGAGATTCATTCTAATAATTTATAAATTGACATTTGGGGACCAAACAAATTTGGTCCATCATCATGATAAGATATTTATGATGGACCACATTTGTTAGGTCACAAACAAATTTTATCTTAATGATGAACCACATTTATATATTTATAAATTGTTGTGATGAATCCTAAAAAATATTAGCAAAAAATTTATGTGTTTTATATCATATGAAATATATCATTATTAAAAATAAAAATAGGATAACAAAATTCTCAAATATTTAAGATTTTTCTTTGCTTAGATCTTTCCAAATTTCATATATCCTATCTCATTTTATTATTGATGAATAATTCCTATTAGTGACACTCACAATCAAAGCATCTAATGTAGTCAATGACACTTTTGTTCTTTGAACATCTTTTATTATGTTTGATCTTGAGAATCCTTTCTCACATGCCATTGTACTTGTTGGTATAGTGAGTATTACTTGCCATAATTTTGATGTGTTTGAAAGACTTTTATGTAACATGGTGGCACAAAAAATCTTCCAAGCATTTTTCATGGATGACCCTTCGCAATTAACATAAAGAGTATCAACAAATGCATGCAACTCTTTCAATCAAGCTTCAAAATCAAAATCAAATAATATTTTGTTTCTTCCCTCTCACATATAGTATTTTGTACGTGTTGAAAAATATTTTCAAGCCAACTCTTTCAATTCTATTATCTACCACGAGCACTGTACATAATGACAAGGGCTAAAGAACCTTATAGAGTTCAAAAAACAAATATCTAGAAATCTTCTATTCAAACATTTTAGAAGAGCTTCAACATATTTGTTTTCAAGGTGTTTGAAACTCTCTAGTGGATCATCAACATAAGGTTTCCATGATTGTTTTTGTGTATCAACATAATTACCATATGAACGTGGAATTGCTACAAATCAGAATTCATGTCTATGTTCAAGTCACTCTTTATCAAGAATATCTAGATAACCAAATTTGAAGGCATCTAAACATTAAGATAAGTAACACGTTCCATTTGCAAATGTATCACTTCTTAAAAAACACATTTTTAAAGTGTTTATAATAACATCTATGGTTGCCCCTA
>ML784659.1:148130-173658 GCA_009831015.1 Picea engelmannii | reverse complement strand
CTGACGTGGACTGCTGTCATGAATTAGATCGACGGTCTAGATCACATGTTGATCTGACGGTTCAGATTCAGTCGGGATTTCGCATATCGCAACATCGGGGTTTTCGATGCATTGTGTTCTTTGCATTATGAAATCCCGATCCCTGAAACTCCGATAGGGCCTCCTGGCTGCCGCACGTCCATGTGAATGAACGGTCCATATCCCTGCTTGATTTAACGGATGCGATCAAATCGCGAAATCGCATATCGCGATTTCGGGGTTTTCGTGGTCATTGTTCACGAGACTCATGGAACTCCGATTCCGATTCTTCGATGAGCAAGATAAACGGTCCATATCTCAAGCTTGATTTTAACGGTTGCGATCAAATCGCGAAATCGCATATCACGATTTCGGGGTTTTCGTTGTCGAGTGAACTTTGCATATTGAAATCTCGATCCCCGAATCTCCGATGGCTTATCTCCCTCGCAACTTCTGTAGATCTGACGGCTATTGGCCTTTCGGGAAATTTGGATGGGATCCGCCAGTCACCATCTTCCTTCTTCTCAGCAAACTTCTGTACCTCGAGCTTTTGTGGGCATCTTCTTCCATGCTGTTCCTCCTGAGATTTACATTTAAATTTCTTATTCTGCCATCCTCTTCAAATCTCTTATTCTGCCATCTTTACTGTTGTCATCAATGACAAGCATTCACTGCATTCTCTCCACTGAATTTGCCAGCAAGAACCCCTCGTCAACCTAACGTCACTCCCCCTTAGCCTCACTTAAGAGGAGACCTACATGGCAACCAAGTTGGCACCCAAAACATGTGGTCCTACACAACTCAACCACTTGGAATAACACATGGAACTCATACCACATCATGTTTCACCCCCTTAAAGTGTCATAACACATTACCACGTGCCATAATAACCACCTGACACGTGGACCCTCCATATGGATTGATATGGCATACACGTCATCGTCGATCACTGACACATCCTTCTAGGTGCTGACACCTATCCTCTGTGAAATGGGTGGTTGACGTCGTCCTTGTCAGCATGATGTCACCTTCCTCCTGGTCTCATTCAAATGCAACCTATCAAGATCAATGGTGAGGATTAATTTCAGCTGGGCTCTGATGAACAGTCAAGATTTTTCCTAAGAGTCTTCCCTTTGGATTTCTCCAATATTCTTTTTCCCGAATGCTCTGATGGCTAAATGCTTTGACCAACAGTCAAGATCTTACAATGACAAATCCTACCAACACTCATGATTAAGGAACATATCCAAGGGCTTGGACTCGACGAGGACCCACCCCCTATTATCTCTACTAATTACAGGACACCACATGTTTTCCTCGTACACGTAGGCTCTTTCTGTCAGTGTGACGTCAACATGACGTCACCCTTCCTCTCACTCACTTCTAAGGATTTCCACGTCGATCAATGGACAAGATTACATCCTATTTGTTCTGTAATTTTTGGTTGGGATTTCTCCTCAAAGTCTTCCCTTCAGAGCATTTTCATTTCAATGGACCAAACTAATCTGTAGGACCCACTGCGATGGGTGGTGATGATCACTCCAAATTATTCTCCTATGGATTGATGACTATGGTCAATTTGGAGTCTCGTTCTAACCTAACCATGGAACACTCAGATGAACTGTAACACACCTGACCCCCAAATACCCTTTCCAGGGATGGGGAATCAATTTTTTTTTCTTCCTAACTATCTCAAATCCTAATTCTGGAATCTTCATGGGTTAACTCCCATCACGAGATTTCTAACGGTAACTACCGCACTAAAATTTGAGCTCTGGTCTGCAAGTTATGGCCTCTTGAAGTTACCCGGGCAATGTTAGTTAGGGTCTTTGGTGTTTGGCACTAAAAACTCATTTTTCCTAATCCCAGAAGCACTGAAATATCGCCATGTGGCCTTAGCCGTTCAATGATCGACATTCATCATTTTACGTTGAACATCCCCTTTCAGCATCCGACAGTCGAAAATCAGTGGTCAACTTCCTACACTTTCATCATTTCGGTGATCAGTGATCATCGTCAAACATTCACCGTTCGACGATCGATGGTATTCGTTGAACATCCTTGTACTATACAGTGCCCAAATATTTTGACCTCCTAAAATTATCTAGACTCTTAGAGTCTTGAACATGTCACCAACCACATTGTCCATAAGGAATGAATCAGAAGATGGCATGCGACAAGGGCCATGGGTGACATGTGTCATGCTCAAATATGCATAAGGGGTCTGTGAATCGGCCATATCTGGGTGATACGTGACATGCATAATGTGGGTCCACATCACCTTATATGACGTCAGGATGCCACATCATCTGGGGCTGATAGCTTCTCGGCCCTGCAATCTCACGGTCAGTAAGATTCCATGTAGATCCATAGATCTACGACTCCATTACTTCATGGTTTTGGACTTCACAACTCCTCACATTGAAAATCCTCAACGAGTCAAGTCTTCAGACTCTCTAATATGGCACCAAGTTTCCTCCTCCTATCAATGACCGAGATTCATTTCGAAATTCCCGACTTCATAGGTTTTCACATTCTGTAGATTCTTGGCCAGGTTCCTCCATAGTACTAAGTTTCCAAACTATAGGATCGATTTCCACATACCCTATCATCCAATGTCTCTAATTCGACAGATAACCTTAGACATGGGACAAGTAGGGGCCATCTGTCGCTCCACGATGCATTCCCGGTGAGTTGGGTAATCGAGGTTCGTTTCTTAGATCAACGATTGAGAGGGATCCTGAAGGATCCGAAGATAGATGGTCCATGTCACTTCGAAAGTTAAAAATTTGGGGGTTCGGTATAAATCTTATGGATTCCTCTCTGGACCACACCTGATCGGTCACCATGTGTACCTATAATTCACGGCCAGAAGTTACTCCAGCTTGGAGAGATCTAGGGAAACTCACGCGTCCCTATATCACCGAATACCCAAAATCTCAAATATTCATTGATCTATGGACATGTGTCCTCCACTTTCAATAGTCATGATTAACTTTGTGACTCCTTCATTTGAGAGATTCAGTGCTACACCACTCCTATCCTCCTGAAGTAGAACTTCATCGAAGCACTTAACGCTTCCCCTCCTAAGTTTGATATAACGGCTAGCAGAGATCCACACTGGATCCCCAGATATATGACCCTCATCAATTCATGACTTTATCCTTCGATTGCTTTTGAGGATTGTGGAATCATAGGTTCTGAAGTCTCGAAGCCGAAGAGCTAGCTCCTTTCGGACTAGCATAGGGTTCCCAGACCCTAGTCACATGGATCCTTTGGGAAATATTGTGGGCTAAGTGCTAATATTTTTAGTGGCGCATGAGTTAAGGACATGGGCATGATCCCTCGGTCATATGGGTGGATAGTCTGAAGGAAAAAACCCTTCTCCCACAGAGATGAACTTGATATTCCCGCTAAGGAAAATTCAAAGGATCGACAGAACTTATACGTTCTTTTTACTCCTACCTCGACTCTTTTGCGAATTCACATCCCATGACTCTCTAGTAGCTAAACTTAGATAAATCAAAGATCATACAGATATAATAGTTTACATAAGAAAATGATCATTTCTATTAAGTTTTCAAATACTCAAAGACTTAACCATAACACAAACATTCCATCATCGCATCCAATATATATACATAGAGTATGATAATACTTATCAGAAATGGAGAATGTGAAGTGACTGTTGAAAGGGGTGCATGTTTCCTCCCAACTATAGGCACAACCACTCCTGAAGGATTTACCACTGGCCACCCCCTAGCTAGACCATGATGCTCTGAGAGGGATTCTTTCTCCTTTCTTCAGAATAGTCGGGGATGAAGGTTACTCTCCTCCTCCCACAAGATCTTAGCAACCGATTTTCTCTACTCCAAGCAAGGAGGTTTGCATGAGCACTTCCTTAGATGCTCGTCAGCCTTTTTTATCATCTTGTAGAGAAACCCTACCCAAGGCTTCTTACAACGAAAACAATCTTCCTTATCATATTTTCTCTCAAATCTAGAGTCAAAGCATGCCCACTTCTCTTCTTTGGAGACTATTTTCTCTACTTTGCTATCTTGCAGATCTATCTATGTCCCACAAATTACCTCCTTTCTTCCCTTCCTTAGCAAGGTTGTGTGGGTACGAATCCCCAATTCGTGGTCAGGCCTGGAAGCCTTACAGATGGGTACCTTGCCCCATCTCTTCATTAACTCTTGAGGATGGCCTTCCAACTACCAGCCTGACTGGTAATTCATTTCTAGGTCAGAGGATTATTGAGCAAGTACACCCAGTAGGTACTAGTTTGGTGAGGGTCATCTCAACCAGTCTTGGTTTCCCTCACCATCTCTCTCATAGCATCATGGATGATTCTAAGGATGGAAATTTATTTTAAAATGTAGAAACCTTGGTGAATATTACTAATCCTTCATATGCCAACTAAAAAATGTTTGGCGATATTTTTGTAAAAATATTCAAATTTCTAAGGATTTTATATAGTTTGTGTAAATTTTTGGTGATTTTTAAGGTAAAATAATTTTATCTTTTAGAATTTGGGCGAATCATTTTTAGAATAGCGAATCTTATTTTGGGAAAAACCATGGAAAATTAGCCCATGAGCAAAATTTATCCCCTAAGATCTTCCTTGCATAATGATAACATCCATGGTCTATCTTGGCAAACTCCCCCCCTTTCAACAGTTGTGAAACACATATCCAATTTCTATTAATAAAAATAAATTCATACATTGACCCCTTTTATACAAAGGTTCATCAAATCAAACATTCACACATATTTAGTCCACCATAGTCTCTTGCCCAGTTATAGTTATATTTACAAACTGGGGGAAACAACGATATTACAATACCCTCCCCCATAAAGGAACATCATCGTCGATGTTCTATCTGTCGATGTGCTATGTATGTATAGAAGTAAAAAAAAATGGATATGCATGTCTCATGGCATCCTCCATTTCCGACATAGCCTCATTTGGGCCAAAGTGTTTCCATTGCACCTTGACCTGTGCAACGGTTCTATTTTAGAGTGGGGTTTCCTTCCTGTCTATTATGCATTGAGGTTCTGGCAGGAATTCTCCCTTGGGTTCCACCTAAATCACAAACCAGTCAATGATATGATTAGAATCATGTATATACTTCTTTAATAAATAAATATGGAAAACATTATGTTCCTTCACTATGGGAGGGATTGCTAGCTGATAGGCTACTAGTCCCACTCTATCCAAAACTTCAAAGGGTCCACAATACCGAGGTGCCATATTGGCACAAGCTCCCATTGTCAAGGAGATTTTCCTGGGTCTAACTTGGAGATACGCATGATCCCCTACTTTGAACTCTCTAGGAGTCATTTTCATGTCTACATAGCTCTTTTGTCTATCCAGGGATATCTTCATATTTTTTCTGATCTGAATTACTTGATGTTCCATTTAATTTATCATATCTGGCCCGATTGTAACTCTATATACTGGGTTGTTCTAGCTGATTGGAATGTTGCATTGTCTTCCATAGAGGGCTTCAAAAGGGCTCATTTTTAATGAGTCTTGATAGCCATTGTTGTAGGAAAATCTTACCAGTGGTAGGTAGTCCTCCCACTTCTCGGGTTGATGTATTACATGCATCCTCAACATGTCTTATAACACTTGGTTTACCCTCTCTTTCTGCCCATCAATTTGAGGGTGATAGGATGTACTAAAGAGAATTTTTTTTTCAAAACAAGCAAACAGAGATTTCCAAAAGTTTGAAGTAAATTTTGTATCTTTGTCGGATATAATTTCCTTAGGCATGCCATGCAGTTTAAATATTTCTTTCATGAAAATGCTATAAATATCTATTGCCTTGCAAGTTGACTTGACGGGTATGAAGTGAGCATCCTTTCTCAATTTTTACATAACTACCATGATAGTGTCGTTTTGTTTGGTTGATCTTGGTAATACAATGATGAAATTCATGGAGATGGTCTCCCATTTCCATTCGAGAATTGGTAGGGGATGCAACAACCCTATTGGGTGTCGATGCTCTGCCTTGACTTGCTGACATTCTAGACACTTAGCTTAGTAATCATCTATGTCCTTTTTCAGTCTAGGCCAATAAAATAGTTTCCTAGTGGTTGTGATCATTTTTTGATAACCAGGATGACCAATATATGGTATTTTGTGTAGTTCATCCATTATGAACCTCTTCAAGTCTTCACAATTTGGAATATACAAACTGCCCTTGTAATTCAGCAGGTCATCATTAAGCATATGATATCCTTCATACTTCATCCATGTGGCCTCTTTCTTTAGGTATGATGTCACAGTATTGAAAAATGCATTTGTTTCTTGTGTAGTTTTGACCCTCTCTTTGATGTCTAATTCACTGGCGCTTACAACTTCCAAGTGAACTACTTTCATACTTCTACTAAGGGCATGAGCCACTCTACTCTCATTTTATTTGATATTTTTGATTTCAAAATCAAATTCACTAAGGAGATCCATCCATCTAACTTGTCTCACATTGATTTTTGGTTAGGCAAACAAATCCCTCAACCCACTATGGTCTGTCATAAGTACAAATCTTCTACCTAAGAGGTAAGGCCTCCACATTTTTAAAGCATGCACTATGGCAGCCAATTCCATATCGTGGGTCACATAATTGACTTCATTCTCATTCAATTTTCTTGATTCATAGAAAATAACATGTCCTTCTTGCATGAGGACTCCTCCGAGCCCTTCCTTGCATGAATTTGTACACACAAGGAAGTCCTTGTTCGGGTCTACAATCTTTAGTATAGGTACATTTGTTAGAATGTATTTCATCTCTTGAAATATTTATTCACATTCTGATGTCCAAATGAATTTAACCCCATTTTTCTGAAGGGAGGTGATTGGGCAACCAATCTTGGAGAATCCCCTTATGAATCTCCATTGTATCCTGCTCGGCCCATAAAGGATATGATATCAGATACATCCTTTGGGGTAGTCCAATCCATGATGGGTTTAATCTTGTCATGATCAACTACCACTCCTTCCTCATAAATAACATGGCCTAAGTAATGGACTTGTTTCTGGAAAAAGTCACACTTACTAAGCTTAGCATAGAGATGATGTTCTCTTAGTACTTGGAGTACTAACTTGATATGTTCTTCATGTTCTTCCCTATTCTTAGAATAGATTATGATATCATCAATGAAAACCAACACAAACCTATCCAAGAAATTTCTGAATACATTATTCATTAAGAACATAAAAGTGGTTGGTGCATTGGTAAGCCCAAATGGCACTACCACAAATTCATAGTGACCAAATATTGTCCTAAAGGTTGTCTTGTGGATGTCTTTATCTTAAATTTGGACCTGATGGTACCCATACCTCAAGTCAATCTTGGAGAATATTGTAGCACCCCTTAGTTGATTAACCAAGTCATCGATCCTTGGTAAGGGATACTTATTCGTGATGGTCAGTTTATTGAGTTGTCTATAATCCATGCATAATCTGAGTGTGCCATCTTTATTTTTCACAAACAAGGTTGGTTCCCCCCATGGAGACACACTAGGTTGAATGTAGCCTTGTCCCATGTCTCCTTCAGCTATAGTTTGAGCTCAACTAGCTCTGGTGTACTCATTATATAGGGTGTTCTAGACATTGGCACCGCTCCCGGTACAAGTTCTATTGAAAAGTCAATATCTCTTCTTGGAGGTAGACCCGACACCTCTTATGGGAATACATCTTTATATTCTCTTAATATGGGATCATCCTCTAGGTTGGGTTTGTCATTCTCAACAGAGTTTAGTACTTGTATTGCATACAAGGGACATCCCATTTTGCAATACTTATTCACTTGGAGGGTTGATATTTTTCTCACTGAGACATGATTTTGAATCCCTTGTAAGGTTACCCTTCTTGCTTCTTCATTTTTACACTCCAAAGTTTTATCGTAATAGTCCAACTTGGTTTGGTGGGAAGCAAACTAGTCCATGTCAATCAACAGGTCATAGGGTCCTAAAGGAAGTATGTTTAGGTTCTCTTGGGTGGGAAACCCACTTATAACGAATTATCATGTTGGTATGACCTATGTTACTTTTCTTTTGGTTCCAGTGGTTAGTTGTACCAACCATGATTTAACATGTTTAACTTGTTGCAATTTATATTTCTCAATAGTTTGATGGAAAACATAAATCAAATTAGAACCAAGGTCAATTAACATGGAAACATGATGGTCGGAAATTGTACCTTCCATATCCACCACTGAAGTTTGGTGGTCATCTTATCTATTATACAAGGATGCATAAATTTGTGGCAGGTTCCTAGGAACATCATTCAATGTGGTATCCTCTTGGATGTTGTAGACCCTGCCATTATTCTATTTCCTATGGGGACAATCCCTAAAAAAATGTTCCTCTCCACAACCGCAACATTTTAAGGGTTCTCTCTTCGTGTTATCAGTCTTAATTGGAACTGCTTTGAATGGTTTATTTCCACTTTGGGATGGAAAATTTTGCTGATACACACTTCTGGTAGGAAGGCTCATTCTAGAGCTCTTCCCATGGTTCTTAAATCTCTAGGGTTTAAACCCCTTCTTCTTGAATCTCAATTTTTTTTTCTTCTTCCAGTCTTCATGGGGTTTTGTATTTCTCTTTAATTGCTCATAGAAATACCTTTCTTTTTGAAGAGTGTCTTCTAGAGTATTTGACTCATCAAGCTCAATTCTGTCCAGGTAAGAATGAGGTAATCCACTAATAAATCATTGCATCTTTACCTTTTCATCCTTTATGTAGAGCACATACCTCATCAGCTCGAGAAATTTGTTGATATTCTCACCTATGGTGAGTTGTCCCATCTTGAGTTCATAGAATTCCTTGGTCTTCCCATCAAAGTAATTTTCTGACAGATACTTCTTCTTGAAGTATTTCTCAAATTTTTTCCATGACAAGTCCTTCTCATGGATTCCTTTCACATTCCTAAGGTCCTCCCACCAAATGGAAGCTTTCCCATTCAGGTTGAAAATGGCTATCCGAGCCTTTAAGTTCTCAGAGTAGTCATGAACTCTGAAGTACTTCTTCAATCCAAGTAGCCAAACTTCTTATTCTTCCTCCTTCTTAATCTCTCCATCAAAGGTGGTTGTTTGGATTTCTTGAATTCTTTAGGGTCACGAATCTTGGAATGTTTCCTCTTCTTTCCTCTCCTTTGAGAAAGGGAACTAGTTTTCCACTAGAATATTCCTTGGAGTTGTCAGTGTCCTTAGAGAGACATTTCAATGAGTGTCTCTTGACTCCCTGTTGAGACTTCCTTGAGGTGCTCCTACTGGTGTGGCCACTTTCCAGACCATGATTTTCAATCTTATGTGTACTTGGATTTTTCATAGTATGGTGCATGTCCACATGACTAGTAGTTGGACCATGTTGTAGTTTCCTTTGTATATCTAATAGAATTTGCAGTAGGATTGCATTAATTCCAATGTTCTTTTCCTGCTCCTTGATCATCCTTTCATTGTCAGCCTTGTAACTCTATAATTCTTCCATGAAGCTTCTTACAGTTTTGGCCAAATCTGGAGGGTTTTCCACCACCCTCCTTTCCTTAAAATATTCCTCTCTATTGTGGGAGCTCTCCCCCAACTCATAGTGTGTCATCATCCCTTAAGTTGTAGTTTTCCTTCTATTCATTGATTGCTTGAGCATTGATAATACATTTCCTTCTAGTTACTAATCTAATAATTCATAAACAACACATATCATTACAAAGTAAAGTCAACTTATTTATTTGGTAACATTAACAACATACAATGTGAACTTTCAAAACATCTATCAACAACAGATGGTTTCATTCCTCTATTCACTAGAGGTTCAGACATGTTTCTTATAGAAAAAGGGTAAGGTAGAGTGTTACCTCGTAAAGTCTCTAATAATATTTTATGTGACTCGTGCATGAGCCCAAGCATGCCAAGTGTTGTTTCCATGCTCTGATACCAATGTTTAACAGACCCAACCCATAAATACCCTTTCTAGGGATGGGGCATCAAATTTTTGTTCCTCCTAACTATCTCAAATCCTAATTCTAGGATCTTCATGGGTTACTTCTTGTCAAAAGCTTTCTAACAATTTCCACCACACTAAAATATGAGCTCTAGTCTACAAGTTAAGGCATCCTGAAGTTACCCAGACGATGTTAGTTGGGGTCTTCGACGTTCGACATTGAACACTCCTTTTTCCTAATCCCCAAAGTCCCAAAATCTCACCAAGTGGCCTTATCCATTAGATGATTGGTATTCGGAATTATACGTTGAACATCCCCTTTTGGCATTATATAATCGATGGTCTATTTCCTACACTTTTGGCATTTTGGCGATCGATGATCTTCGTCAAATGTTCAGAATTCGACGATCGACGATCTTCGTTGAACATCCTTTTACTATACTGCGACCAAATCTTCTGAAATCCTGAAATTAGCCAGACTCATGGAGTCTTGAACATGTCACCAACCATGTTGGCCATGCATTCTCCTACAACTATCATGATTTCCACCATCTCTCTTCATATTGACCTACCCAACCCAAGGAATGGCATCCCATTTTTTTATCAGGGTTTTTGGCACAGGGGCAGACCCAGGGTTCAACACTTAACAACGCACCAACAAAACCCCGACTACAGGCCCTTTTGGAAACACCTGCAAGGTAGGCGAAGTATCACCCAAGGTAGAAGCAGAGGGGTTGCAGGACGTAGGTGTCTGTAACCAAGTTGGGACACATATCTATGATAATATCACTTCCCAGGGTATTCTGTTAACGCTTAGGAAGTGACATACATTAGTTTATTCACCTTCTGAACATCGCAGAACATATCTAAGATAGATCTAGTGTAGTAATAAAAATGATTAATCACTTCAACCACTTAGCACTTAGCACTCTGAATCAGATCTAGCATTCTAACATCAGCAATGTTTTTAAGCAACACATACATATTCATTACACTTCTAATCTAAGCACTAAGCAAAACATAACAGATATAACATTGCACAAAGAAAACCATAAGACACCAGATGTACGTGGTTCACCCCAGTGTGGGGCTACATCGCCCAACCTCTTTGCCTATTTATTATTCGTCAATCTCTTACATTCAATTACTCATGTGCACTAAGCCACATAGTCGAGCTTCGCACCAGACATAAGATCTGTGCACTGAGCACCAGATCCTCCTTCCAAAACTAGGTCAAGGCACAGAGCCAACTCTCTATCAAGCACAAAGCCTTAACACACATTCCTTCCCTTGCACAAAGCCACTCATATCACTTTCACTTAGCTCCAAAGAGTACTAAAAAACACTCTACTTCTACCATTCATTCTTCTTTTATTTATACTTTTACAAACCCTTACAATAGAGCCAAACATGGGAAAATCCCATGGGCCAACATCCAATAACCCATTACAAAAACCCTAAACAACCCCTTACAAAGCCCACAAAATAAGTGATATCCATGATATCATCTCTGCCTAGGCACTCCTTCCCAAGGATGATTTTAGGGGCTAAATTTCTCTCATGGGATAATTTTCCATGGTTTTTCCCAAAAAAGGATTTGCCATTATAAAAATGATTTGCCCAAATTCTATAGGATAAAATTATTTTACCTTAAAAATAGCCAAAAAATTATACAAACTATATAAAATCCTTAGAAATTTGAATGTTTTTACAAAAATATCGCCAAACATTTATAATTGGCATATGAAGTATTAGTAAGATTCGCCAGGGTTTCTACATTTTAAAATAAATTTCCATCCTTAAAATAATCCATGCTCCTTCCTCGACCAATGTGTCAAAATCCCAAATTGGGCCAACACTGACCAATGTTTTCTCAAAACCTGGTTGAGGGCCAACAAGCCACCAACACTCACCTGTGACTCGTCCCAATTCACTGAGGTGCAAACAACGGTGCTTCGAAGGCCTTGATATTAACTCGAGCTGCCTTGACTTGCTTCTTCGCCTATGCCTCCTGCTCAGTGAGCTCCTGGATCATCTTCTCTGTAACAGGCCCTTCCAGGCATTGTTCTACTTTTGAAACCACTTGGTCCAATTATGAGCCCTGCCCATCAATCTCTTCGAACACCTTGCAAGCTTTGTCTTGCACAGGTTGTAGATTTCATGTGAATTCCATTACCTTGCACTGGATGGAATTGATCTGTTGTTGTACTGCGCACTAATCCTGGGATCTCTTTATTATTTCTACCGTAGTGAGCAACCTCATCTGTGCCTGCATGAAAAATTCTTGTTGTTGCGCCTCCTGCAACTACGCTTCCAGCTTCCTTAGCTCCAAATCCTCAGTGAGGTGTTCGTATGTTTGTGCACTTCTATCACTCAGTTTTTTTCATTATGAGGCGAGGGTTCTTATCCTTATTAGTGTGTTCTTAGTGGTCACCTCCCTCTGATCACGCACCTCCTACGAGATCCTCGGTACTCTTTGGGCCTCCAAGCCTGTTATCCTGGTTTGAAGCTACTGGAGGGTCTCAACGAGCTTGACTACTTGAGCCTTGACTGACTCTTGTTCTTCCTGTGCCAAGCTTGACACAGACTGACATTATTTACTCACTACTTCTTTAACTATGGTCCATTTTGCGAGAAAATTCTCCTTTTCTCTTTGTAGCTGGGCCTTTTCCTCCTAGAGTTTCTCCTGAAGCTCTGCTTTCTCACTTTCCTGGGCTGCTACCTTGTCCTATGCTACTCTTAATTGCACTAGTATTTCCTCTTTCTCCTGCTTCAAGGATTCTGTAGCCTTCTCCTTCTCTTCTTGGACTCTCTAAAGTCAATCTTCTATTGCATCCACCAGTATTCTCAATTGGGTTGGTTCATCCCCCAATTATGGAGTCTGCGACGAGGAAGGCGTAGTGGGTACTGCGCAGGCCAAACGAACAACTTGATGTACTTCCGTCAGTTCCCTCTTGATCCTTCCATTTAGATCCTCCTTCTTCTATCCATATCTTTGCAAGATGTGCTTAGAAGCATCCTCCATAGCTCCGCAGACCAAAATGATATCGTCCTTAGTGAGCATGGCCTCTAACTGTGGCTTATCAGTGCACATCGTCTTTCTTACTGGAGGTTTCTTTGGAGAAACCTTCCTCTTTTGTGGTTTGACTGTTCTAGTACGGGGGTCTTCCGACGATGTAGCTTCACCTCCTCCTTTCTCTTCTTATTCATCCCCTCCTTTTCCTTTTTCTTCGTCTTCTCCTCCTCCTCCAAGCGCGACATACCCATTATCTTTAGAAGCGTTGTCCTCCTCATCGCTCTATATATCCTGGACTTCCTCCTGTTTTTTCTTCTTCGTCGTCCCACTGTACTGTCCGACATGCTCGAATTGGGTGACTATGGGGATTCCTATGGTGTCAGTGTCAGAGAGTTCTACATTGGCGACATGTACAAGAAATTCCTTTGTCAACTCCTTTGTAATCTTCTCCATGTATTCATCTATTAGCTTGTAGTACGATTTTAACTCTTCCTGGTTCTTGTCTCGACGTGCAATGATGTAGATGAAATGAGGATCTGCATGGAACTTTCCTATTGGTATGTATTGGTGCAGGGTGCAAGGTGTCATGCGCGAAAATGATTCAATGGAAAACTTTAATTACTGATAGTATGCATGAAACACAGTGTTGGAATGCCACTACTTCATCATGTCGTTGGTGTACCATAAGGTGGAAAACCAAGCGACCAACTACTACGAGGGTTCGATCTCTGGGAAGGTGGCTCCTTAAGGAATTTTCCAAGTGACAAATGTGATCAAAATGATCAACCAACTGTAATGGAATTCATATCCCAAATCCTGGGATTCGCGACAATCCTTCTCCAACTCATTAACGAGGTATTTTGCCCAGTTCATCTGCATGCCCTCCACACATTTTTCTGCAAGGTCCACCACAAACCAGGTGACCTGTGTGGGGCGGTTCTTCCTTACAAGCTTGCCAACTATGAGTTGGAAAGAAAGGAGAATTGCACCATCTTGTATAGAGGCTAACTTGTACCCTCTCTTTCCTTTTTCTACTTCTCCGTAAGCTTCCTTGATGCGTTGTGCCAAGGAACGGTCGGAAGCCTTCCCTGGATAAAACTATTGAGGGTCAAGTCCCTTCACACTCAAGCCTGTAATCTGGTGGATCAACGTCAAATCCATACTAATCCTTTGGTAGAGGCACAAGTATCTGCCGTGATAACATGACAGGAGGAGTTTAAAGCAAGTGTTAACCTCCTGGTGGCGGCCAAAATGAGGGATCTTCATCACATTCAGCACGGTGGACTATGCCAACTCCTTAATCTATGGTTGTGAGACGATGCGAGGCTTCTTTCCAATTATATTTGTGAGATAGTGGTGGGGCACCAACATGGCGTAGTTCTTTCGGTCGCCCAAGTTGATGTCATTTTTCTTCAGTAGCGGGATCTGTCCTAACTGACTCTCGACTACAGGTATTCCTTTCGGAATGTACATGGTGAACATAGTGTACTCATAATCTCGGGGAATACTGTTGCAGTTAACAATGCAAAGGTGGGATATACTCAGGTAGGATCGATGGGAACTTCTTCACATTAGCCAGATTGTCGCAGTGCTTACTTCGTTGTTCAGTTCCGGGGTTGACATGACCAGAATGACGTCCAGTCGAAGGGGAAGCTTGCAGTCCACTAGTCGATGATGCCTGGACACCTTCAGATATTGGTCTGTCGGCCATTATCTTCTTAAGGACCTCCTCGACAAACTTTTCTAATTCATTTGGTTTGCCTGACATTCCAAATTTTAAACAGATAGGTTGGGGTAGATGAACGTACAGGTGGGGTAGACAAACAAACATTGAGGTCTAGTTTCAGATAACACAACTCAACACTTGGACAATTCTCTGTTTAGCTTAGTTAATCACGGGTAGAAAAAGGTGGTCCTGGCATAGTGACCGACGAGTTAAATAAGTGGGTTATCATAAGGAATCTTCCAACGACCAGGAGATGCCTTCATCAATGTAAATCTGTCTGTTATGGAGTGTTCTCAATCCTCCAAAAGTGGTCCATCAGCCGATAAATGTGGTTTCTAACCGTTCTGGAGCGTCGTTCTAATGGATGGGGTGTTGATATTATGGTAGTTGTGGGAGGTATTTACCTCCACGTGTAAACCTGACAAGGATAGAATACTCCGGGAAGAAAGAAGAAACCCTAATGAGTTGGATAATAACCCTAGAAGACTTGTTGGCTCAAGAAGATAATTTATATTAGGTTATTAGCCTCCAAGAGAAGAAGTCGGCCAGAAATAATAATATATACTGAACAGAAAGATACCCAGAATGAGAAGTCAGCCCAGGAAGTTAGCCAGAATTAGTATAAATACAGGAGGCCAATTCTCATTCTAGCAAGCAGTCTCAAAATTGCAGAGTAGCACTTGTGCGCACTGCAGTTGCCCAATTTCTGCGCAGGTTTGGAGGAGAGCTATCGTTGCAGCTGCTGCAGCTAGAAGTTACGCTTGGACTATATCTTGTCTAGGGTTTGGACTATATGATTAACTCTTGTTGGTGCACTATCCTTGGGGAAAGGTGCACAACTCTTTGTTTGGCCATCTAGCCTAGGGTTTGCTTCCAGAGTGATTCTCTGTCAAGGTTAAGGTGCTCGAAGGGTGGCTTCAGCCTATGGTTGGGTGACAATAGAGATATTGTCAATGATAAAATGAGCACATCCATTATATTCTAACAGGTTATGGGCCTAGACCTCCTTCATTCCGTCTAACCACTAGAAGGAAACATAGCCAGAAGGATATTAAGCTTGTTGAAGAACAGTTGTTAGGGTTTCCTAGCAGGAGAAGTTACCAAAGGATTGTCCCTAGGGTTACTAGCAGGTGCATTTGCAGAAACCCTAATCCTCTCATTGAGGAACCTTAAGTGAAGGGATTTACCTAATCTCCATACATATCAGTGTGCCCTAGCCTAGTGCATTTCCTTGTACTCTCAGCAAGCCAAGACGTCAAGTTTGAGTTTGTGGTCAAATCTAGGGTTTGACCAAGTCAAAGAAACCATGAATTATTCTATGAAGTCAGAGAAAAAGTTAGATGGAGCCTCTAACTTCAGAGTGTGGAAGACAAGGATTGACCTCATCCTTGCCAAAAATAAAATGTTGGATATCGTAAAAGGAAAGATCGTGGAACCAGAGTTTGAAGAAGGAAAAGATAAGGAACCGCATAACATTGTAGTTATGGAGAAGTTCAAAGACGATCACATCAATTCCATCAGTATCATAGTGGAATCCATAAAAGACGACTTGATACCCTACATATCCCATCTTGACTCATCAAAGAAGATGTACGATGCCCTAACAAATCTCTTCTCGATCAGAAACATTAGACAAGTTATGAGTCTGAAGAATGAGCTCTGTGACATAAAGATGAATGATGATGACAACATAACATCATACTTTGTGAGGATTTCCCAGTTAAGAGATCAACTACAAGCTATTGAAGAGATCACTTTAGAGAAGGAATTGGTAAACATAGTATTCAATGGTCTTCCCAAGACGTGGGATGCATTTGTCGCAATCATGAACACAAGGAAGGAGTATCCGACATTTGAAGAACTTTGGACTTGCTGTGCTCAAGAAGAATCAAGGATCAGTGAAAAAGAGAAACCCAAAAAGAAGTATGATGATCAAGCCTTCACAGCAAGACTCAAGAATTTCAGGAACAAAAAGAAGTTTGGTTCAAAGAGGAAATCAAATCAAGAGAAAGACATTTCAGAAGTACAATGCTTCAACTGTCGAAAGTATGGCCACTACAAGAATCATTGTCCCGAGATAAAGAAAAGGAAGTAGAAACACGAAGTATCAGTTGCTGAAGAAAAGGAACCTACAAACAAGACTAAGAAGGACAAAAGAGACTTCTTTTTCTGAAGGTAACAATACTCTTCTTAGTTATTGTACATATCTTGTTTGCATCGTCTCTATACATATCTTGTATATCTATCTCCTGGAAGATAATGTGTTCGAAGAAGAAATATAGCGATGGAAGAACAAAAAGATAAGGATTGATATCATTAGATAATACATGAAAGAATGAAATACATCAAACAAATCATGTGGAAGCTATTGCAAGATAAACCGAATCAATCATGAAGAGACCTAGAAGAAGAAGAGACAGAAAGAAGTCAACAATCGAGAGGAAATTGGAGAAATACTTATGACGTTTTGTAGAAGACAACCAGACAGAAGCATGGACTCAGCTAGACAGAGAAAGCCAATTATATATTGCAGAAGACAATGAAGATGCAGATGGAAGCGTGGAATCTGTTAGATGGAGGGATCCGATTATATGCACTCTTACATGAAGCAAGGATTAGGAGGGATATAATCCTATGATCCATTGAATATGATGAAGTATATATCCATGGTAGTAACCATGAAAGACAATACGTGTTTAGTTCAATCTCAAAAGAAGTCTTCTTTGAAGAGAATCCCTAAAGTATCCCTCATTGTCCATCCAGATCTGTGAACCTATGATAAAATAAAGAAGTGGAATCTTTAAGGAATGAAATCTATAAGAAACGCCATGGACCCAAAATCTAAAGAAAAACATGAGGAAGAACAGGAATATTCCAAGAAAGAAGAGAAACCTGAACAACTAGTCATTATATCAAGAATCACAAGACTACCAGCCTAATATGAAAGAAATCAAGCAGAACTGAAAGTTGTGATGAAGAACGGTATACGAAAGACTTATGAATGAAAGCATTTCAAGATCTCGAACTAGAGGTTCTCCTAGATGGAGGGAGAAGACTGTGATGATTGCTCATTCCGGTAAACCAAACATACCACTACATGAGTCATTATATCATCCATAGGTTGGGGTGCTACATCAAGATGAATGTAAAGACTGTTCTCCAGAGAAATTGAACAAAGAGCATATGAAGAGAAACCTCAAGACCTTGAGGCATACCAGAAAGAGACCCTTGTATACATATGGAAGAAGATAACTTGGTGAAGAACCTCCAGTGCACAACAGAAGCGTGGTGAAGATTCTCTATAAGAGAGATATTGTATCAAGATGATTACTTAGTAGATCAGATCTCATGATGACAAAAGAAGTGCCACATGGATATGTTCCAGTGTTCCAATAATGATATACTTTATTGATCATAGCTACATGAATCCTTCAAAGCAGACCAGTACTCCATAACAAAGTACATTTGAAATCAAGCATTACATTATCCATGATGAAGTTCAGAAAGAAGAAAGAGGTTCTCCATTACATATCTCCACAGATGAGCAGATAAACAGACATCTTGGTAAAGATTCTATCCTAGATGAGAGATTTTGCGTACTCAAGCTGGAGCTCGTGGAGATGACTTCCCTATTGAAAAAGGAAGAGATGACTCCCAGGTTGGAAGGGAGCACTGATATGTATTGATTTATGAACAATCATTTTTTAGTTCGAAAAATGGTCCAGGATGAGCAGTTTCCTTTCCAGTTCGGAAAGTGGATTGAGATTTCTAATGGACAACGATTTCCCATTGTGGTTAACATGGGAAATGGTCCATATTGTTGATGTATCATAGACAATAAATTCCCATTGTGGTTAACATGGGGAGTGGTCTAGGGCAGTCTCTCTTCTTGAGGGTTACTCAAGAAGACTGGTCCACCTTGTCAGACAACGATTTCTCATTGTGGTTAACATGAGGAATGGTTTGTTTTGGAGGTTGATACAGGACAATGTTTTCCTCTTGTGGTTAACAGAGGAAATGGTATAGATAGTCATTCTTTAGGGTTTATACATTCTCTCCAGGGTGCACTTTGATTAGTGTAGGTGGAATGGCCCAGGGTGGGGAATGGTCCATTCTCAACAATCAGGTACAGGCATTCCTTAGGGTTTACACATTCTCTCTAGGGTGCACTTTGATTAGTGTAGGAAGAATGGCCCAGGGTGGGGAATGGTCCAGGCTCAGAAATCAGGACAATTATTCTTCCTTGCTTGAGAAGAATAGTCCAGACAACTCATCATTGATGTTTTACCTTTTGAGGGCAGATATTCTTTCAGATCTCACAGATGTGAGTGAAAGATTGGCCCAGATGATTCAGTTTATATCATAACATTGTTTCTGTGCAGGTTGATATCAAAGGATTTTTATGAAGACTGTATGACAGTGGATGTATACTACTGTGGTGGATATGTTTCATTGTTCGTGACTATACGTTATTGATCAATTACTTGTTTTCTACTTGGCGTGGTATTGTAACACTGGATTGTAGTTATGGATAGACACAGTTGTGTTCTATTTTTGTTCTGATTACCAGGAAGACTGTCAATAGTTTGGTAAATAATTATCATCCAGATGAATGATGAACAGAGATTTTCCAGACAGAAAATGGTTCATAATATTTACTCTTCTAGATTAGAAGAATGGCTCTTGTATCACTTTGTGGAGTGAGCATCATGTCTGATTACTCAAATAGAGTATGGTTTCGAGAGATGATGCATCCGATGATGATGATGGTGCTCATGATCTAGTCATGATCTAGTCTATATAACTATGTTGATGCTACCGGGTGAATGGTATGTTTTGTGCTCAAGACCATTACCTGTAATACCTTCCTAGCTAGGAGGGAGTGTTGATATTATGGTAGCCGTAGGAGGTATTTACCTCCACGTCTAAACCTGACAAGGATAGAATACTCCGGGAAGCAAGAAGAAACCCTAATGAATTGGCTAATAACCCTAGAAGACTTGTCGGCTCAAGAAGATAATTTAAATTAGGTTATTAGCCTCCAAGAGAAGAAGTCGGCCATAAATAATAATATATACTGAACAAACAGATACCCAGAATGAGAAGTCGACCTAGGCAGTTACCCAGAATTAGTATAAATACAGGAGGCCAGTTCTCATTCTAGCAGGCAGTCTCAGAATTGTAGAGCAACACTTGTGCGCATTGCAGTTGCCCAGTTTCTACATGGGTTTGGAGGAGAGATATTGTTGCAGCTGTTGCAGCTAGAAGTTACAATTGGATTATCTCTTGGCTAGGGTTTGGACTATCTCATCAACTCTTGTTGGCACGTTATCCTTGGGGAAAGGTGCACTACCCTTTGTTTGGATATCTAGGCTAGAGTTTGCTTCCAAAGTGATTCTCTGTCAAAGTTAAGGTGCTTGGAGGGTGGCTTCGGCCTATGGTTGGGTGACAATAGAGATAATGTCAATGATAAAATGAGCACATACATTATATTCTAACACGAGGCGCCTCCAATGGTCATATAACTTTGCCAGGGAGAAGTCCCATTCTGCACGGTCCTGATGTTCCAACGAGGTTCAAATCCTGTGAACCTACCACCTACGAGGTTCCAATCTGCGAAATATTCCATCTATCTTTGTAGTTTCTTGTATCTTTTCCAACTTAGCTTTCTTTTTATTGTGCTTCCTTTCCTTCTTCCCTATGATCTATTTTTCTCTAACTATTTATGGAATCCTCTTTCCATTCTTATTCTTATTTTTTTCTAGCACAGTGGCTTCGCATTGTTGAGGTTCCCTCAAAGGGTCCGAAGTTAATATTCATTTTCTTAACACATCCTAACTAGACATAGATAGGTTCCTCAATCCTTCTTGCATTAGTTCAACCTTGATAGCTAATTCTCTTGCGTTATGTCCCTCCTGTGTTGTTACTTTGTTCTGTTGCTTCGACTTATCCTCTCGTTCTTCCATTAGTTGGTCTATTTTCCTAGCTATGAAATCCCTTAGTTCTTTCTTTTTCTAAACTGTAGCTTCTTCCTCTGCTTTTCCTCTGATCTGATCCTTCTCAATCCAAGGCTTACCTAGTAAAAGTAGGAAAGGGGTGTTGTCCCCAACAAATTTAATGACTTCAAATTCTTCTTCATTCGATGTTCCCTCAACAGTAATAGGTACATTAGTAACTCTTCCACATATGGTTATCATCTTTCCCGTAAATAAGCCTATCCTTCCTAACGAAGGTACCACAGTAGGATTTCCCAAAATTTTCCAAGTTTCTTCTATCATAATATGCACTTATGTTTCTTCATCCAAGACACAGTCTATGTCAATGTCTTCTATTCTTGCACTTATGCATTGTTTTACTTTCAGGATCTCTGGTAAACTGACATCTTTGTGAACATCCATCATTTCTTTCAATTGTACTAATGTAGTCTAAAATTTTGTTGGTTCTTTCTTTTTATGACTCTCTAACATGCCCTTAGTCTGTTGACTTCCTTCATAGTTTTCTTGTCTCATGTTCAAAATTTCAACTTTAGCAATCATCTTTGGACAACCCTCAACCTCATGACCAACAATATTACAACAAAGACAAATAGGACCTTCATCAGGGCATTCCTTAGCAAGATGTCCTGGTCTTCTGCAGTTATAACACAATGTCAATCCTCTTTTTCTTTTAAATTTTCCCCAACTTATTCTGTACTGCGCACTTTCCTTAGGATCATAGTGTTGGACCTGCAATCTGGAAAAAAAAATTCTAGGTTCCTGCATCCACTTGTCAATCCAAAAACTTTTTCTATGCATAGGAATAACATATATTTCTTCATTTCTATTAAATTTACTAAAATCAACTATGTCTTTCAACTGTGCCCTAGCCTTCAGACTAGGACAAAATCTATTAAACATACTTAGGTTCATGCTTTCAAAAAAAATAAATTAGTTTATCTTTCTCTTGTCAAAGCACAAAGATTTACCTCTTTTTGGATCTTACCTCTTTCCTCAGATCAGATTTATTTCTTAGAACAAAGCTTCACAAACCAAGTAGAGTACTGCGCACTTCAACACCATATCTATGCACATAGCTTCTCTTTTCTTTACTTCAGTTCCCAACAATCACAATTTCAAGTCCCAACAACGGAACCATTTGTTGGTACAGGGGCAGACCCAGGGTTCAACGCTTAACAATGCACTAACAAGACCCCAACTACTGGCCCTTTCGGCAACACCTCCAAAGTAGGCGAATTCTCACCCTAGGTAGAAGCAGGGGGGTTTACAGGACGCAGGTGTCTGTAACCAAGCTGGGACACAGATCTGTGATAATAACACTTCGTAGGGTATTCTGTTAATGCTTAAGAAGTGACATACATTAGTTTATTCACCTTATGAACATCGTAGAACATATCTAAGATAGATCTAGCACAATAATAACAACGATTAAGCACTTCAACCACTTAACACTTATAACTCTGAATCAGATCTAGAATTCTAACATAAGCAATGTATTTAAGCAACACATACATATTCATTACACTTCGAATCTAAGAACTAAGAAAAACATAACAGATATAACATTGCACAAAGTAAACCATAAGACATCAGCTATACGTGGTTCACCATAGTGTGGGGCTACGTCCACCAACCACTTCGCCTCTTTATTATTCATCAATCTCTTACATTCAATTACTCCTGTGCACTAAGCCACAAAGTCGAGCTTCACACCAGACATGAGATTTGCGCACTGAGCACCAGATCTTCCTTCCAAAACTAGGTCAAGGCAGAGAGCCAACTCTCTATCAAGCACAAAGCCTTAACACACATTCATTCCCTTGCAAAAAGCCACTTGGATCACTTGCACTTAGCTCCAAAGAGTACTAAAAGACACTCTACTTCTACCATACATTCTTCTTTTATTTATACTTTTACAAACCCTTACAATAGGGCCAAACATGGGAAAACCCCATGGGCCGACATCCCATAACCCATTACAAAAACACTAAATAATTCCTTACAAAGCCCACAAAATAAGTGAGATCTGTGATCTCAGCTCCGCCTGGGCACTCCTTCCTCAAGCAATGTGTTGAAGTCCCAAAGTGGGCCAACTCTGACCAATGTTTCCTCAAAACTTGGTCGAGGGCCAACAAGGGTTGACCCAAGGAATGTACCCCCTTCATTGTCCTCAGTCCATCGAGCTGCACCATTCATTTATCAAGGTCTTTTAGCCTAGGTAACTATCTGGGTTAGGGTGTCCTTGTTTTTATGTTTTGAGGGGATGGAGTGCCTATGTATTTTTGGTATTGGGGCCAGAGTGCCCATGTAAATTTGTTTCAGCTGGAAGGCTCGTGTTATTTTGGGTCAGAGAGCATATATGTTGAGAAATGGTCGGCGAGCCATAACTGTAAAATGAAATTACACCTATAGGGTGTTATGCACTGAGGATAGTCCAAAAACAATAAGGGGGAGGGGAATGTAACACCCCTAGTTTTAATCCCCATGAATTATAATGTAAATGTATAAATGTGAATTATGTTGGTGAGTCAATGTGTTGGGACAAAGATCCCATACTGATTTAATGTGGTCGTGGGTCGAATTGCATATTATGAACATTGAAATCATTAATTCAAGTAATAATTGTTGGTTTCGATACAAAAGAGATGAAGAACGATGGGGGGCTATGATTACACAAGAGAGAGGGGTCCAAGGGGGAATTATTCATGGGTATTAATCCAACCCACATTCCTGAAATTATTATCATTGTATATAACCTTATATTTTTTGATTAAGTGTATGGGGAACCAATCATCTAAACTCATGTAAGAGGGTGGGTGTGAGTGGTCAAATCCCATAGTTATTGGAGATCATGGGATGAAGTACAATCATCCTTGAGAAGAGTGTGAGTCAATAAAGTAAGGAAGAAGAGGAAATTCATATGAAAAATAGGGACACTCTTTGCATGCATATCTTGGGAAGAAAAGAGAGGTATGAGTGTTGGGAAGAGCATCAACCATGCTAGAAAAAAGGCCTATGTTCCTGTAAACCAGGCTAATAGTGCGTTTTTGTGTTGAGGAAATGTCTCAAGAGCCTTGTGAAGGTTGTTGTGAAAACTCTTAAAGAAGTTGAAAGTTCTTGGATCCTATCTGAGGAATTCTTGGCCAATTGAGGCACTAGGGACCTTGATAAATGAATGATATATCTTGAGGGACTGTGAGAAGTGAAGGGGGTCCATTCCTTGGGTAGTGCAGGTTGTGGGGAAGAGAGAGATGGAGGATTGGAACTAATGTGGGAGTAGAACTTGGGTTTTGGGGTTGTTGTGTGTGGAGAGTTGACATCTAGAGGGCCATATCTCCTTGTGGAATCATAGCCTTAGCTTGGGGGTGGCCTACTATTGAGAGAAAATGAAAAGTAGTGCCTATGGCTGGGAGGTACATCCTTCGTTGGCAACAAGTTGGTTAATCATTAAAAGATAAGTGTTTATGTTATGTTCTTGTGTTAATTCCATTGTGTAAATTGTTTAAATATGAATGTTGTGTGTTTTTTGTTTGTTTGAACAATTGCATTCATGTTTAATAAATGTTGTTAGATGCATTTAGAACTGCAGTATCAGTCCAATGGTCAAATCGATGTGTGATATGTGGTTGGTAAGCTACATGAATTCAATGATGCTAATGTGTATTCTACACGTAATGATGCTCAATCGAAGGCTAGCTACGTTACAAGTTTTGTGTACTTATATTTTAAAAAATGTCAACCAATAAACAAAATAAATGAATAGAAAATTGTTGAATGCTACACTCATTAAAGTTGTGGTCCATGGGAATAAATGAATTACTAATGGTGTGAGCCCTCGTGATTATTATGCCAATCAACATGGCATAGAATAAAGTAAATTTATGTTGTTTCCTTTAGGTAAAAATTGTCCTTTTTCTTATTAGTAAAAAATGTCCTTAAATTTAGAAGTTTTAGACGTTTACTTTTTCAATTTTTTTTTATTGAAAATAAGAAAATTTAATTTGAATATATAATTGAAATTTATGGAAATATTTTCATACAACTACACAAATATACATAGATATTTACAAATAAATTTTCAAAATTAATGACCGAATAGATGAACCCCTCAAAATTAACCATAGAAAAAGATGAACCACATGGTTTCATGTAAGATTTTGGTGTGATTTAACAATTGCATAGATGAACCACACGGTCTCATGTAAGATTTTGGTGTGATGTCCTAATCGTTCTTATTCATAGAAGTTAATGCCATGTTGCGTGGCATATGCTTTTATTCTTGAGGGGTTTTAACCAAATGAGTAGATGAACCACACGGTTTCATGTAAGATTTTGGTGTGATGTCCGAATCGTCCCTATTCATAGGAGTTAATGCCATCTTTGGTTCTTGAGGGGTTGCTTATAGCAACAATGGTAATTGAATAAGAATGGAAACGTAACAACAGTTGGAAATGAATCATACAATTATAGTTGTATCTTAATCTTAAGGAGGGATTAAAGATAAATGGATATTTAACGTGTTTAAAAAATTGGATATGTTGTTTATTTTATTATTATACATATTTTATATATTAAAATAATTAATAATGTTTAGTTATAAACATTTTATATGTCATATATTTCGTTCATGTTTAAGCATAAAATCTATTTTTATTTTTTAGATTATATTAAATAATTAATCAATTATATATATATATATGATTTTCAATTAGGTGGGTTGATTTAGTGTTTTAAATTTCATCTCTGTCAATTTTCTCATTGTTTGTTTATGTTGTGTGTTTCACTCAATATTGCCACCATGTCAAGCATTATAATTAAGTCTATCAA
>ML784659.1:132563-148030 GCA_009831015.1 Picea engelmannii | reverse complement strand
GTATATTTTTAATTATTCCCATCAAACTAGTTTTTCTTTGGTTTGGTTGTGTGCTTGGTATAGGTGGGTTGGATACAAGTGGGTGTTTGCTTTTGGTTTGAGTTATTAGATAGTCAATGAGATGTTTTACAAGAATTGAGAAGGTTGAGTTGTTGGAAGTGCCAAAGACGAGTCCATGTCCAATGCTAACTCTGCCTCGTGAAAAGGGTAACAACTTTAGTTTTGATTGCATCTCTAGCTTGCTCTATTCTTATAATTAATAATTTATTGGTTTTCTAAAAAATTGTCTCCGATTTAGTTTTCTTCATGGAAATTTCCAAATTTACCCCTACACATGTTGTGCAGTATTTCCTAATGATGTTGTGCATGCATCATTTGGAGGGTTGTTGGTTGCATTATAACCACCATTATCATTTGCAAAAAAATGATTAGTGTTAGCTTTATAAGTGTCTTGGGCACGATCTCGATTGTGTTCTAGTTGCTTTAGTTTGTCTATGACTTTGAGGTTATGTGTGGGGCTATGGTTTCCATTACTTCGACTCGATATTTGATCTCATGAATTTTTTACTATTTAATCTTTTGCATCAATAATAATTAGATTATTAATTAGATATATGTGAGAGGTATTTTTAAGAAGAAAGAAATATAAACTATAGGTTTTGGATTTAGCATTTAAATTTTTATTTTGTACCCTACAAGTCAACTTCATTAGGTTATTAATCATTTAATTGCTTAAAGAATTAATTAATCATTTAATTTCTTGAAGACTTATTGTTTGAGAAGCTACTAAATTCTTTTAAGAATAATTTTAAGTTTCGATTAGGGTATTATTTTACACTACAAAGAAAAGACTACCTAATTTGTGGAGTTTATAAAGCTTCCACTCTTGGTACTCTTGGTATGGGAGGTTTTAGTGAATGTTTTAATGGATGCTTATTATAACTAAAATTTATAGGTAAGTTTTAATAGAGTTTTTTTTTTTCCAAATATATATCCTTAAGGTGCGGTGCACTTGTGTGTCAATAATTAATATGCACCATGACTATGATTTTTTTAAGGTCCTTGTGCATATTATATTTTAAGACATTAGTTTTTATTACATATTTAGAAATCACTAGTGTGTATATTCTCATCAACATATAGAAATCTTTGTAACAATAATTATAATGATAATGGTGATGGTAATGATATTGTTGATGAAAGTGGTTCATATTACATATTTTGAAATCACCAATGCATAAATCCGAGTCTTTACCTTAAATCCATGTAATTGTGACTCTAGTAATAATAGTAATGGTATCATTGAAGAAAAAATATGGTGGTGTCGCTTTTATGAGTGTTAGTGTGTTTATGACAATTATTCAAACTCGTGCATTTGAGCTATCAGACTAAGTTGTCATTAATGTCAAAGGATTGATGTCAAGGGGTTGATGTATGGTAATTGTTGTTAAGGTTGATTTCAAAAGAAGTTGTATCATTGATTTAATGTCTAGGGTAGTTGGTTATCATGAATGCTATTATGTAGGAAGTACCAAATGGATGAACTCCAAAGTGGTCCCCTTATGGCACAAGCCCTCACGGGAAGACACTCATGGATAAAGTTCTCAAAGTGGTCCCCTTATGGTTAAATCCCTCATGGGAAGACACTTTGCAAAGTCCAAATGGTTAAGTGGTTGAGTAATCTTAGCAGTGTGGTTAAGAAAATCAAGCTTGGTTGAGGAATAATGTAATCGAGATCAATGAATTTACAAGTGAGAATATTCTAGATGGATGGTACATGTCGTGTCGTCTTTAGTTATACGTGGTAGGCCACGTAGTTCCTCACGGTTGAGGAGATATGGATTAGTGAAGTTGGAGAACCCTCATGATTTATATAGAATCCCCTAGAAGGTCAAAGAAGTCAATTTATTCTAGAAGCTCCTATAAGAAGTGTAATAGTCAAAGTGGTTGTAACTAGGAGTTAATCATGAGTTAAGTTGTTTAAAAAAGAAAATAATTAAAAATAAATTAGTTGCAACTAGAAGTGGTGAATTTACTATTTGTGGATAAAGTGGTTGTAAGTGGACAAAGTAGTTAGAAGTGGGTTATCCATAAAAGAAGGAAGTTGGGTAAAATAGTTATAAGATAACCCCTACAGGAAGCTACTTGGAGAGTATAAATAAGATAGCAAGGGTCTCTTACGAGGATGAATTTTGAGCACATTGAATATCTATTATTTTGTGAAAGGTTTATTGAAATTACTCATGACACATTTGAAGTTATGCAAGTCTAAGGTAGAAAAGGAGGCTTGACGACGAAAATCTTAGAGTTTCAGAAAAACCCTAGTTTCTAAGGTATACACAAATTGTAGACCGTAAGGTTGCATAGGTACTCGAGATGTAGTGGATGAACGCATGTATATACGCGGCCTATTGAAGGGAAAGTCACATACAACTAAAAAGCTCATGAAATATTGTGTAGATGTTGGTGCCAGGTCCCTGAAGTCTGAAGCAAGTTCCTAGGTCAACATTCTATAGGTTTAGGTCAGCTACAGAAGTTTCGGTATGGTTGCATGTTTGTTTTAGCGATCACTTTTTCTTATGGTATGGTGAATGCTTGAGGCATTCTTGGTATGGTTGTTGTGATATCTGGATATGGTATATGTTGGATGGTTGGTTGAGTGAGAGGCACTCTTATGTATGGTAAAATACTGATATGGTTGAGAGATATCTATGTTGTATGCATGAGGGACATGCATAGGTTGTTGGAGATGCTTCATTGATTACATGGTACAGATCTGCATATGGTTGATGGCATAGTGACATGTTACAAGTTGAAAGAGGACAGGTCGTGTACATAAGTAGGTTGTAAGAAGAAATATCACATACATATGCGTGTTGCAACATATACAGGTCGTGTATATGTTGGTATAGTTGGACATATTTTTTTCTGTCTACAATTTGGGTCTTGTACTTGAGGGATGGAATCCTCACATCTCAGTTGTTGTTGAGATATGAAAGTTGGGTATTGTATTTGAGATTGGGTAATCTCTTGGAATTGGTTCTCTTTTCAGTTGATGCTGATAAACCCCAGAGATTGTAATATTCATGTAACAACATAATACCAAATCTTACACATATATCTGGTGTTATTTGTGTTCATTAGGATGATTTTTCATAGTTCTTTATTATTGATGTATGTTGTTGATATATGGAAGTAGATAATCGTGAATGAATAATAATGTTTGAAGTGGTTTCTAGCTAAAGGAAGAAATAATTGTAAAAATAGCCACACACTGATTCACCCCCCTTCTCAGTGTGGTCGGTGTGTCCAACAATCGGTATTAGAGAAGGACTTCTTTATAATCCTTACAATCTTGAAAGAGATCCATGGACACAAAAATAGATGGACATGCAGTTCCCTCTATAGTAGAAGTTCCCTTCTTTGGTGAGATAGATTAATTTTCATGGAGAATATAAATGAAAGGGTATTTGAAGTCAAAAGGAGTAGGTGTTTGGGACACAATTGTTGTTGGATTAGTTCCTTGGAAGAAATAATCCAAATTTGTAGCCCAAAAGGAAGCAAAGAATAACAATGTAGTGGCATTCAAGACCATATTCAATGGACTCTCAGGTTCTTTCAAAGAAATAATAGGACAATGTACCTCTTCCAAGTGTTAGCACTAAGAGTCACCCTCAGATTGCAGGAGTATAACCCAGTACCCATCAAAATGTTTGTGGATTTTGATTTATCAGTGGAGGTCAAAGGGACAAAACTCAGTAAAATAATGTTTTAACACAGAAACTGGACAAGCAATGCATAGAGAAATGAGGTCCTCATTAACTTCAGTCAGTGGTTTAGAGTTAAAGGTGAGTAGAGGGAAGACTTAGTGAGAAAGGTGGACAAGTCTTCCATGGGCATCCGACCTTCAAGCATCTTGGTGAAGAAAAACTCAGGCACAAGAGCACTCTTGAACTTAAGTTTCAAACACTGAAATATGTCACAACAACATAATAATCAAACCTCCATTACCATGCAACTACAACAACTCATTTGGATCCTCCATGCATGAGCATTTCAGCATAAGGGGAAATACGATAACAAAGGGAAAGTATTGGAACAGGTCACAACAACATTATAATCAAACCTACATTACAATAAAACCACAACCCTGGACCGAATCCTCCATGCCCGAGTGTTTCAAAACAATTTACAAAAGAAGATGAAAAAAGTTGACTTCTATTAATGCGAAAGTATCAAGTCTCATACATAACCAGAGAACAATTTTGGCATACAAAAATACATAGTAGGGAGCTCTGCTCAACCATTTGACCACCTTAACAAAATATTGTACTAATGTATTTATACTCACATCAACCCAAACCTGCCAAGAGTGTGATCTGACAATCCCATTCAAAGCTTTATGTCTGTGCATCCTTTTGTCAAACTGTGCGTGTTTCCTCTTGTCAAACACAAACCAGGTTCAGTATGGGTATGTAGGAAAAACTGTCCATTGTTGTACCTTGGGCTGACAACTTTGTCTCCTTAGCTATAACTTCCAAGCTTTCTATTTATGGACTGAGCTAAGGTTTCAACTACCAGTCCTTTCTCATTAAATAAATCTATCTCGGGATCAAAGAAGAAACTTGACGACTAGGGGGCAACCACGTGCTGCTCATGGATTGGGCTTTGAATAAGAAGATCAATTCAGGCCGCAAAAGTCAAACTTTTCTTATTGGGTGAACTCCTCTCGAGATTGGATCGAGGCAGGATAACTATCGGGTGACCACTTGCCGATATTGGATAAGGAATCATATGCGCATGTGCATTTCAGGGCCGCGGGAAGCGGTTTAGATCCACACCTCTTTCGGGCCTGAAACACACCCTCTTCTGCCACGTAGCCTCCAACAAAACCATGGTTAGGATTTCGGCCCACTTAAGGATTTTTAATGCCTGAGCATGTTGCGGCCCCAAAATGATTTGAGGCCGTTGATATGGACGGGAGATGAGATATTGGCACATCAGCTACTTTAGTGCCCCCACCAAAACTTTTATCTTCCTACCATCCTTGGAGTCCTTCCAATTGTGCTTGGAGATGATGTTGCATTGAACTGCACAAGGAGGATCCTTGTTGCTGAAAACTTCACTTTCTCGCTTGTTTGTACTCACAGCTGTCAACTATGACCCTGGACATCTTCATGTGATAACATTGACTCCATAGGGGATGGCATGTTGCCTGTGAGCTACCAAGAACACGTAGTGCTAGTGCCTCAGCCTTTGGGTCATGGAGCCTCTTATTCAAACAAAAAATAGAGAGGAAGTGGTAATTACAATGGTGGAAATCCAATCATGGATTAAACAAAATATTTCTTCAAAAAGTGCCCATTGATAGGGCCACCAAAAACTTTGGAATCCTCCAAGCTTTGCAACTTATAGGTGTTATTTGAAAATACTTCAGAAATATTGAAGGGACCAATCCATAAGGATTCAAATTTTTCCATGTTTGCCTTTGTCTTTCTTGGGGGAATCACACTTGAGTTCCTTGCTCGCCCTCTTGTCAAAGGCTCATTTTATTTTCTACTAGTGCTCCTGAGCTTTATCAAGGAGTTTCTCCCTAGTCTAATGTACTTCTACCAGCTGTTGTATTCTCCTGACCATATCATCTGGTTCTCCTTGGTAGTCCTAGATGAAATTTTCCATAGGAAAGGAAAGCTAAGTAGGAAAGATAGCCTCAACCCCATACACAAGATGAAAAGGGGAAACACCAAGTGACCTCTTTGTTGTGACTCTATCAGCCCATAATGCAAATTTCAACTTTGATTCCGAGGATTTCTTGTTGTCTTCTAACAATTTCTTGATGATCTTTATGAGGCTCTTGTTAGAGGACTCTGCTAAACCATTTCCCTGAGGGTAGTAAGGAGTAGAATGGATTAGTGTAATCCCATACTACTCACAGAACTTGATTACTGGTTCAGCACTGAAGGAGGCAACATTGTCTGTAATGATCTTGCTTGGACAACCAAATCTTGACATGATATCCTCAAGAAAGATAATGATTACATTGTGGGAGGAGCTTCTTGTAGGAATGGCTTCTATCCACTCGGTGAAATAATTAGTGGCAGTTCGAATCCACCTGTTTTGACGACTTGAGACTGGGTGTATTTCTCCAATGAATTCAAGACCCCACTATTGAAAAGGTCCAGAAACCACCACAGGTTTTAGAGGCAAAGATTTGAGATGTTGCTTTCCAAATTTTTTTTGCCATTTGACACAAGGTGTTGTCTTCTCTTTGTCTTTAGGCAGGACAAAGATTTGATTGTAGCCAGAAAATCCATCAATCATGGACATCCAAGATGAACCGATCACTCTTTGCAAAATGTGCTCCATATTGGGCAAGGAGTAGTTATCCTTGTTGGAACTTCTGTTGAAATTCTTGAAATCAACACATAAATTGATTTCCCCATTTTTCTTCCTCATAAGCACCAAGTTAGCCACCCATTCTGAATATCTCAAAGGAGTGATGATATGGGCATCCAACAAATTTTTCACTTCTTTTTCCATAAGAGGAAGCAACATGGGATTTATTTGTCTGATTTTCTGCTTGAAAGGTTTGGCCTCTTCTTTCAAAGGGATCTTATGCTCAATGATGCTAGTGTCATATGTTCTCAAGTCTTCATATTTCCAGGAAAACACATCAGAAAAATCCTTCAAAAGATTGAAATACTCAACCCTTTGCTCCTTTGACAAACTTCTAGACAATTTTTCATATTTGCGATCCTCCTCTATTCCTAAATTGCATTTAGTCACATCGGCATCTTCATTTGAACCTTTAACTGTTACAACAACATCATTTCTGTCAAACAATCTCTCAAAGGGGACAAGTCCCTTTGGAATATGGTTACTTGGCTACTGAACAATATGATGTTCAACAATTTTATTCAGAAGAATATCAACATGGGGGTTTTCTTCAGTATCCTTATCGTGATCAATATGCAAATCATAAAATTCATCCATGGTCTCAAGAAATATTTTTATCTCAAGATCATCCTCAAAAACCTTCCAATGTTTGGCATTGTCAGGTATAGAGGGTATATACTTTACTTCCACATCATACTTGATTTTGGGGGGAAAACGAACCCTGAACTTACTTGTTGAAATAGCCAAGGAATCTGCCAAAATGTTCTCCTTTATTGGAAAAAATGAGATATTAAAATCTAAGAGGAAACTATCAACAAGATCCCAGACTTCATTTATGTAGGCCCTTAACATGGGGTGCTTATCCTGATACCAATTTATGACTTGATGAACAATCAACTCAACATATGCAAACACTGTTAGCTCCTTAATATTCATGTCTTTAGAAACTCTCAAACCCAAAACAAGAGCCTCATATTCTTCCACATTGTTTGTTGTCTCAAATTCAAGCTTATAAGACATAGGTATGGTTTCTTGGGTAGGGGAAATGAAAACTACCCCAGCACCAACAATTTCCCTAGAAGAGGCTTGTTGAGTCTCAGGATTGTTGCATTTTCATCCACCTTTCCTTTCACCATTCATCACATTTATCCATATTCTACCACTCCATAAACCATTCATTAATACCATTTCATAATTAAATATGGGTTTAACCTTATTATTTTCCAAATCATTTTTCTTAGTATTAAAAGGGAATTTGTGATTAAATATTAGAAAATTGACATGTTTTCATATATATCTCAAAAATGTGTGAGATGTGTAATGTGTGAAGGATTAATTCAAAAAGACTTGTCAAATACTTCCTCCACCATTTCAATATTTGAGGAGAAAATTCAATCCTAATCCAAGGAGAAGGTCATGGAGATTTGGTTGTCATATCTTATCCAAGATATATGAGAGATATGTGTGAGGATTGGAAGGGATAATATTTTGTAATAATGGGAAATTGGTTGAGGGAAAAGTGGATCTGTAATTATGAGATGTTTATCTTCTTTTCAAATCTCTCATCTATAAACGAGAGTGCCCTCTCGTCATGGGAGAAGGAGAATTCTTATTATGTAGATTAAGGGAATTATTATGAGATAGGTTCTTGAGGAGAATTGTTATGATGTAGATTGGATTCATGAAGAAAATCCTTTTGTAAACCTACTTGTTGAAGATTAATGTAAGTTTGGATTCAGTGATTTTGTCTCTCGTAGAAGTTAGCATCTGGTGATCTAAAGCTTCCATGTTGGCATCGACAAGGGCCACCGATCCAGCTTGGTAATCGTATTGTAAATTGTTAATGTAGATTTTCATTTGATGTACCTGTTATTTTGATTTCATGTTAGTTTGTTTGATTTTACTATTCGAATATGTTGCAAAGTGTGGTAATGTAGGAACAATTGGATATCCATATTTCACCATACATGAGCTTTAATGGAGCATCCTACATGTTAGTTTAGTTGTTTTAGGAGATAGAATCAAAGTTCATCTTTTCTTTTCATGAGCCATCAATGAACATGTTTGTCACGTGAGCAAGAGTTTTTTCTTGTTTATGAGTTTTGTTTTCCCGCTTTTGAATTGTGTGAAGATTGTTATTTTTAAAAGTGTGTTGGTTTATAAATGGTTTTCTTATCTAACCTATACAAAACAGACATAGGAACCTATCTGTTATCGGCACATATAGTGCATCAACTCTACTGATTACTAATCCTGGTTGATAATTTATGTTTGGTAATATATTATGCATATAATTGCACCAACATTTTGGCGTCGTTGTCGGGGAGTTGTAAACGGTAATAGGTAGTATTTGAATTAGATTTCTTTAATGATTTTGGATTGGTTTTATGGACGACCTAAGGGCGGAGAGAAGATAGTAAGACGAGAGGTAAGAACATGTGCATCCACTTTAGTGGGGTTGCTCCAAAGTTAGGTTGTCCTCTTCCTTTTATGCAGAAATGTATTTCTCCTTATTATGCAAAAGTGTGTTTTTATTTATGAAAATTTAGTTTTTATTTATCATGAGCTAACTGGTGCGAACCGATAACCTGGCGACAATAGGGTCCCAATAATGCAAGGAGTTCAAGTTTGGCGTGTTTTATTTTTACAAATAGTTTTAATTTCTTAGTTTAAAAAAAAAAAAAATTCAAATCTTTGATGATAAATCATTCTCCTTTTTCAATGTGGTTTAACTATGAGTATAAGCTTGGAGTGACTCACTCAGATCCTAGCAAAAGTCGGGATCCCTTCTTCTTGGGAAGAGGATATCTTGACAACAGTTGAAAGTTTAATTACTCCTCCAGAGGCAAACGAAGAAACAACATACAAGGAACCCTGCACATTTGATGACGAACAATTATACGAGCAGGAGATTGAGGAGGATAACGAAGAGTTGCGACAGGATCTGAGGAGTGAAAACTATGCCTACAAAATCATTATCGAACGATGGTTTTAAGCAGGTACCAGGTTAGATCCATTCATTTTTTCTTTTTATTTTGTTAATTTACAGTTCCAATAGTCAATTTCACACATTTACATATATTTTCGATTGTCAATTGCGAAATTGAAAGAGGACATATTTGTATTTATGTTACGTGCATGGTTACACTAGAAGTTGGACTACACTTAACTAATCTCTGGTTTTTAATTAGCATAATGTAGGTAGGACGTTATTTTCAAGTTTTCTAGTTTTGAATAAGTATGCTCTCCTCTGCGCTTTGTGCGATCGTGAGGATCTGAAAGTAGGATGACTAAAGTTGATTTTAGGAAGAATTTTAATTGTTGACGATTACACAAAAATTTCCTAATCTATTTTCTGTCTACAATTTGTTTCCATTTGCTCATAAAGTTTCAATAAGTTTGCGAAATAAATTTTTAAAGCCCTTCTATTTTTGACTTTCTGAAAGCATAAAAAGAATAATAAAATAAAAAAAAACATATAAAAATAGATTTGTGCGTCCATCCTTGACCTGAAATAAACCAGAAATAAACCAGCTTAACCCTTCCACTTGGAGTAAAACCTGCAAAGGTAGGGTTTGATACGATAAAGCAGAGAAGCTCTTGCTGGTACATTGGGAGTCAAACTCGACATCGACTATAGACACGATTCTTGTGAAATTTTTTGGCTATTTAAGAACTTTCCCTTCCATTGCATTTTCTTTATGTTGGAATGGAAATATTTTTAGCCATATATCCGTTTCTCTACCTCATCGAAGTTCGCATTTCCAAGATCTAACTTTTGCGATTAAAATCTTTAGCAGTAGCTTTCAAATGAAAAATCCTTATGTAGAAATTCTTTCAAAACTTGTGAACTGTGGCTTCATCAGATCGTGTCCTTTTCTTTAAAATGATAACTCTTCATGTGACAATACCAGGCAAGCTTCCGTTTTGACCTTGACGGGGCATTTGAGAATGTCGATACGAACTGCAGTAGACACAACTGGATCCATTACTATTATTTATCGATCTGGAAGTTTGTCTTGGGGTATCAAGGGACTTTGTTCCAGAAGCCTTTCGCCATTACTTGCTCTTTTATCAGGTTCATTCTTGGCAGCGTGATGAAGGTTGTAAGCTGCGAGTAATTTCATTCGATGCAAAATTTCCTACTCAGATTTTAAGGCCAATGCATGTTTAATGTGGCTCGACAGGCTCCGATCTGCCAAGGGGTTTCTGGTTGAGCTTGGGCTTAAAATTGAAGCTTTTCTCCACTTTGATGCATCACAAATTCACTCTTCGGCCCTTTCCTGTACTATGAAGAAAGATTACAAAATCTATCAGCAAGATATACCGTTGCAAGAAACTCTGCCAGACAGATCAACTGATCATGACATTGTTACAAAGTCCTCTCCAAATCAAAGCTGCATTCCACTGTCAATTAGGTTTATCGTTTCATAACCATGTGATGTAATGAATACACTTAAAAAGAAATTGTTTCATTCTGATGCAGTTTCCCAAGCTTCCTCTTCACTTTATGGAGTTGGCATCTGTCACCAGAAACAAAACTCCGGGCTCATTCAGGTAAACATCTGCTCTAAAAAAAGAAAAGAAACATCGGTTTTAATTGTCGTTCTCGCTCCTAATCATTAAAATCCATTTCTGGAGAAACTGTGTGCAACGTGGATCATTTCATCCTCATTATAGATACTTAGTTGAATCTAAAAAGGCACTAGAAGTAAATCAACTTTATAAATAGTTCTACAGTGTCTCTGGTTTTACAAAGATTTTGTATCCATTGACCAGATTACGTGTGGGTTTTAAGTCAATCTCTTTGGTGGGTATGAAATTGACTTGTGGCACCACGTTCATGTTCTTCACTAACTGAAATGGAATAAAATCGAGGCAAAAATAGGGTTATGCTCCACTGATAGGGTTCACTCTTGAGATTCCCACGATTTGGATGCAACAACCAAACTAGCCTCTAATGCCTCGAAGAGAGTTACCCTATTTTTGAAATCATGTGTCAATTTCTCATTGCTCAAAAAAAATAAAAAAATGTCACATTCAGCATTGAAGTACTGGAAGATTTTTGATTAAATTTGGAAAGGGATCCCGCATTCATTGCATTCCGATTAAATTAAATTCTAGCATTCATTTCAGGTTTCCTGCTGCGAATATCTGATACAAAGCAGCGAAACAATGCTATTTATGTGCTGATTTTCTGTTGATTATTGTGTGTCCACTTCCATGCTCATGAAAACCATACAGAGTATCACAGTGACCCAAAGATTTCTAATCACGACCTTGAATCTACAGCAGAATCGGCCTTGAATCGCGGCCTTGAACAAAAGCAAGCACAGGTCGATTTCTCTCGATTATTCTGTCGATCTACAAGTTGTTATCACGTATGGAAAGTAAAGTGACTCTACTCTTTAGCGATAAATTGAAATTCGACCTGGATCGATCTTCAAAGGGTTGAAGTCTCAATTGAACAGAAGGCTAGGCGTAAGATTTGTTCGTTTGGCTACATGTACTCTATTCTGAAGGCCCTGGACACACTATATAGTACACTTAAATGCGAGAGAAATGACTAAAACCCTTAGGAATATACCAAGCGCCCTACGGAGTGAGAGCGTCGTAGAGACCAAGTATGAAATAGCTAGGTTGAGATTGGAATACCACAGGTTATGCATGCACCCGATCTCCCAGTCGAATGATTTTATGAATGATGAATGGCCAACTTTCCAAGCTTTACCTGTTGAGAGTTCGATTGAATTTCGAGAAAAATGAAGGGGGGAATATACCATTTGCGAGAAAGAGATTGCATCCTCCTCATGTGCATTCATTGCTTTATGAACATATGTGTAAATGAGATAGCTCAATTATATGAGCATACCCATCGTTGAAGCAAAGATCCCTTTGGAAATGATGGTTTGTATCTGGTACGTCATCCTGTACGTGCTTGTGGAAACCACAATCCTCATTAATGTATCGAAAATGCATTCGATCACAGTGAATTTGCTTCTCAGATGTGGCCAGTGTAAAATCTCAAATATAATTTTTGACAAACTCAAATAACAAAAATCATGAACAAAAACTCTGCCATCACACAGTCTGCAAATATGATGCAAACAACCAAAAACACCAACTCACTACGCCTGGCTCCAATCTCTCTATAGCATATGTTATTATGTTATTTGAAAATAGGGAGATTGGCCAATACTCATTGCCTTATGGACCCAATACCCATAGCTCACATTGTTGGAGGTAAGGTGGCACGACAAACGTATGATGTAGCCGTGTTAGGTGGATTGAGAGAGCCTAGTTTACAACAACTTAATTATTTACGATTACACTGTTAAGTGGATTCAATTCGCCTAGGACATTAGGAGAGAGGTTGAAATACACCCCCCAACTCGATTATATTTTAAAAGAATTGCATTTCCTTTGTTTTAAAAAAACAAAAAACAAAACAATAATATATATATGTCTTAGGTCAAACATAATAAAATAATAAAATAAATAAAAATAAAATTATAAATAAAAATTCATAAAAGATAAATTTTTTTTATAAAAGTAAATACAAAAATAAAAATAAAAATGCAAATGGATCACCAAAACTTCCCGAAAACAATATTAATACCATGCTTTCATTTGTTACGTTAAATTGGTTTTTGAAGTCACTCAAACCAGGAACCGACAAAGAAAATCATGTGTCATGGCAGTACGTAAAAACACATTTTGTTTTATTTTAAATTTGATTTGTTGAGCACACACTTTTCTTACTTTTTATTCTCTCGCAATTTTGTTGCAAGATTAGTGCTAACCTTTTATAGGTTCGAAGACGATTAAATTGCTTGCAAAAGTGATTTCAAGAATCATAGAAATGTTTCAGAGAAACATATTTTATCAAAAGCTTGAAGGAGTTAATATTTTATTTTCACATGTCATACCATTTTTCGTCATAAGAAGTCTTTCAGAAAACCAATTACGCCATGACATGATCATTTACCTTTCTCCTTCCAAGCTTATTCGTCATCCATTTCTTGAAATCCACTTTCCATCACCTTATCCTTCATGACTTCGCACATGCCTATCTTTCTGAGTCGCATACATCTCTTTATCTTTTCCCGCTCATTTTTCCTTGTCAATAAAACTGTCCATCTCCCTTTCCATGACTACATTGCCTTGCCATAAACACTGTTGCTACTGAAATCTTTCCTATAGTCCTACCGATCTTTTTATCAAAACTCGCGTTGATTGATGTGGGATTCCTTAAGGCCCACCTTTCTTGCCCCATCAACCTCAACACCTTATCTGGGATATAGACTAGAGTACCTTTGGAGTACCTGGAGGCTTGCATGCCTTAATGACAAGTTCTCTCACTGACAATCATGGGAATGCATCACTGTCCCTTGATCGTCAGATCTTGCAAGTGGATCGACATCATCTCATTCATTTGCACTTTGCAAGATGTACTCATGTACCTTGGCACTCATTGACATCAACGATGAGTTGCCTCGCATTGGTTAATGACATTCATAAATTGTCGGTAATCCAATGACATCTCTTCATGCTTGACATCGACACATCCATTCACATGATTAGAATTGTACCATCGGGTTTAGCAGTGGGTGAATACTATACACTTTTCCATGATTCATCAGCAACAGTTCATATTCCTCCACTTCACATTCTTTGATTTAGTAGTTACAACAGTCATAGCTACACCAGCAGTCACCTTTCACATGATCCTGCAGTAGTGACATATTCCATGCTCCAGCAGCCACATTAGCCATATTCCTATTGCATAGTTCATCAACATTTTGGGTAAGTGGAGGTATGTTGTTTTGTAATCTTTAATCATGCAATTCCTTACATGCTAGAGTGAATGAATTTGGAAAAATCCCTCACCATGCTCCCTTTCCTTTTCAATTCTATGACTCATGCCATGTTGCATGAGGACATGCAACAAGTTCATTTGGGGGGTAGGGAACTATATTCTCTATCATCACTCCATTGTTCCACTACCATTATTCCATTTTTCATCTCATTTACCATCTACCAACATTTTTTCTTCCAACTATACTTTGTTTCACTTTGCTTCATAAGCATTGATATAAATATTGGCATGATTCACAAATATGCAAAAGGGATTTCTTATACTCAGTGATGTTTTCTTATTCCAACAAGAAAATGGGTAAATTATTATTATAACAACTAAAAAAAATAAAAATAACAAAATGAATGTTGCTTACACAAGAACCAACATTCTCTATATTCATGGTTGTCACACAAGAACCAACCATAAGAAAATGTCAGTTGTTACTCATGTAAATCCCATCCTGGAATTATTCATTATCATCACCCGAAGCCAAAATTCAGATGCCAAAATTTCTTGAGAAGATCCATGCACAGTTCCATGAGGACATGCAACAAGTTCAGTTGGGGGGTATGTTGAGTCTCAGGATTGTCGCATTTTCATCAACCTTTCCTTTCACCATTCATCACATTTATCCATATTCTACCACTCCATAAACCATTCATTAATACCATTTCATAATTAAATATGGGTTTAACCTTATTATTTTCCAAATCATTTATTTTAGTATTAAAAGGGANTTTGTGATTAAATATTAGAAAATTGACATGTTTTCATATATATCTCAAAAATGTGTGAGCTTTGTAGTGTGTGAAGGATTAATTCAAAAAGACTTCTCAAATACTTCCTCCACATTTCAAGATTTGAGGAGCTAATTCAATCCTACTCCAAGGAGAAGATCATGGAGATTTGGTTGTCATATCTTATCCAAGATATATGAGAGATATGTGTGAGAATTTGAAGGGATACTATTTTGTAATAATGGGAAATTGGTTGAGGGAAAAGTGGACCTGTAATTATGAGATGTTTATCTTCTTTTCAAATCTCTCATATATAAAAGAGAGTGCCCTCTCTTCATGGGAGGAGGAGAATTATTATTATGTAGATTAAGGGAATTATTATGAGATAGGTTCTTGAGGAGAATTGTTATGATGTAGATTGGATTCATGAAGAGACTCCTTTTGTAAACCTACCTGTTGAAGATCAATGTAAG
>ML784659.1:112698-124287 GCA_009831015.1 Picea engelmannii | reverse complement strand
GCAGATTAGATTCATGAAAATACTCTTTTTGTAAACCTACTTGTTGAAGATTAATGCAAGTTTTAATTCAATGATCTTGTGTGTCTTTTAGAAGTTAGCATTTTCTGATCTAAACGCTTCCATGTTGGCATCGGAAAGGGACACCTATCTAGCTTGGTAAGCTCATTATAAATTATTAGTGTAGATTTTCATTTCATGTACCTGTTAGTTTGATTTCATGCTATTTTGTTTTGATTTCACTATTAGAATTTGTTGCAAAGTGTGGTAGTGCAGGAACAATTGGATATCCATATTTCACCATACATGAGCCTTAATGGAGCATCCCACTACACTTAGCTTTCTTTTCCATAATTGATTAAGTTACACCTTACCAACACATGCACAATCAAGACCTCCATCTCTCACCCTACATGCACCTATAATAGAATGTTGTGAATGTGCAAAGTGTCAATTGTTGTTAGTTTAGTTGTTGCAGGAGATAGAATCAAAGTTCACATTTTCCTTTCATGAGCCATCAATGAATAGGTCCATCACATGAGCAAGAGATTTAGATCATATGCTTGTTTATGAGTTTTTCTTTATGAATTTTGAAATGTGTGGAGAGTGTTATATTTGAAGTGTGAAAATAGGGTGTTGAGTTTCGAATGTCTCTTCTTTATGCTATACTCATCATACATAGATAAACTACCTGTTGTCGGCACATATAGTGCATCAAATCTACTGATTACGAATCCTGGTTGATAATTTATGTTTGGTAATATATTATGCATATAATTTCACCAACAGGGAGCATCCCCAAAGAGAGTTCAATCAAGGGGAACATCCCCAAAGATATATACCCTTTTTTCCATTGATGTCAAAGGGGGACAGATAGAAACATTGATGAGGAACAATGATTAGAGGGGGAGCATGAGCATTAGTGTTGCCATGAATGATTGGTGTTTCCATCAATGCCAAAGGGGGAGATTATCAGACTAAGTTGTCATTGAAGTCAAAGGATTGATGTTAAAGGGTTGATGTATGGTGATTGATGTCAAAATAATTTGTATCTTTGATTTCATGTTCAAGTTATTTGATGATCATGAATTCTCTTATGTAGGAAGTACCAAATGGATGAACTCTAAAGTGGTCCCCTTATTGCGCAAGCCCTCATAGGAAGATGATTTGCAAAGTACAAATGGTTAAGGGGTTGATTAATCCCAGCAGTGTGGTTAAGGAACTCAATTTTGGTTGAGGAATAATGTAATGTAGATTAGTGAATTTGCAAGTCAGACTATTCTAGATGGATAATACATGTCGTGTCATTTTCAATGATATGTGGTATGACACATAGTTCCTCATAGTTTAGGAGATATGGCTTAGTGAAGTTGGAGAACCCTCATGAGTTATATAGAAGTCCATAGAAGGTCAAAGAAGTAAATTTAGTCTAGAAGATCCTAGAAGAAGTCTACTAGTCAAAGTGGTTGCAACTAGGAGTTAATCACGAGTTAAGTTGTTGCAAAAAGAAAATAATTAAAAAAAAATTAGTTGCAACTAGAAGTGGTGAATTTACTATTTGTTGATAAAGTGGTTGTAAGTGGAAATAGTAGTTAGAATTGGGTTATCCCTAGAAGAAGGAAGTTGGGTAAAATAGTTAGAAAATACCCCCTAGAGGAAGCTACATTCAGAGTATAAATAAGAGAGCAAGGGTCTCTTATGAGGATGAATTTTGAGCACATTGAAGATATATTATTTTGTGAAAGATTTATTGAAGGTACTCTTTGAAACATCTAAAGTTACGGAAGTCTGAGGTAACAAAGGAGGGTTGACGACAAAAATCTTGGAGTTTCAGAAAAAAAAAAAAAAACTAGTTGTTGTGGTATACACGAATTATTGTAGACCTATAAGTTTGCATACGTACATAGGCTGCAATGGAGGAAAGCATGTATATATGTGGGTTGTTGAAGGGAAAGTTGTGTACAACTGAAAAGGTCATGAAATCTTGATTAGATGTTGGTTTAATGTCCATGAAGTCTGAAGTGAGTTCCCAAGTCAGTATTCTATAGGTTCAGGTCAACTGCAGAAGTTCTGGTATGGTTATATGTTTGTTTTAATGATCACTTTTTCTTATGGTATATTGAATGCTTGAGGAATTCTTGGTATGGTTGTTGTGATATCTAGATATGGTATATGTTGGTTGGTTGGTTGAGTGAGTCAAACTCTTATGTATGGTACAATATTGATATGGTTGAGGGATATCTATGCTGTATGCGTGAGGGACATGCATAGGTTATTGGAGATTCTTCATTGATGACATGGTACATATATGCATATGGTTAATGGAACAATGACAAGTTATAGGTTGATATGACATAGTTAACAAAGGTCTGAAGGGACAAACGTTTTAGAGTTCCAAAAAACTAGAAACCCTAGTTTTATGAGGATGTACACAGGATGAAAGAGGACAAGTCACGTACATACGTAGGCTACAAGAAAATAATCATGTACATACACGTGTTGTAGCATATACCGGTCGTGTATCTATTGGTATAGTTGGACATATTGTTTTTTCTCTACAAGTTGGGTCTTGTACTTGAGGGTTGGAATGCTCACATCTCAGTTGATGCTAAGATCTGCAAGCTAGGTCTTGTATTTGAGAGTTGGTACTCTCTTGGATTTGGTGCTCTTTTCAGTTGGTGCTGATAAACTCGAGAGATTGTAATCTTTATGTAACAATATAATACAAAATTTTACACATATATATGGTGTTCTTTGTGGTCATTATGGTGATTGTTCATAGTTCTCTATTATTGATGTATGTTGTTGATATATGTAAGTATCTAATTGTGAATCAATAATAATGTTTTAAGTGGTTGCTAACTAAAGGAAGAAATAATTGTAAAAATATCTACACATTGATTCATCTCAGCCCCCCCCCTCCCTCAGTTTGGTCAGTGTGTCCAACATGAACATGTATAAAGTACCAATGTTTAGCAACCATTTAAATGGGATAAGGAACTAGTGCATAAATATATATGAAATCGTATGTTGAATTAAAATTAATACAATATGATGATATGTTTCAATGCTAAACTTTTCCATATTATGGATATGCAAATGCAACTTCTTGATTTTTTTTATAGAATTTCAATTAATCATCATAAAATCAAATATTTTTTATTACAATACATATTTTTTTATTTTAATTATTGTGCTTGGATATAATCATTGCATTAATATATTGTATTGTTTAAACAAACAAGGCTAGTTGATTACACATTTGTTCATTGCAATAACATAAAGCATCCATATATTTAATGAGCACCATAACAATTTACAACACTGGAGACTATAATAGAATAATAAACTCATTTTATTATAAATAAATAAGGGATTCTTTGTCCTATAAAATGAGACAATATAAAGGTTCATGATAATTTAAATGCCAATAGATAATCATTAATTTTATTGGTAACCTTCAACCATTCAATTGAGAGAATATTTTGATTTAAAAAGAGATGATTGTCGTCCACAAAAAACGTGTTAAAATATATACAACTTGTAACACTTAGTTTCTTTGATCATCATTCATTTATTGAACTTTTGTCATTTCTCAAGCTCCTTGCATTCCTCATTTATTCATGATTTGTAGAGGATATTTTACTTGAGTTATTTGAAATATTTTCTTCACTAGCCTTATTTTTTTCCACCTCTTCATTTTACATCTAAAAATGTAGAAATAAAGTGTAATGAACATATTTATATTTAAAGTATAGTATACATGATGTTGATTTTACCACTTCAACCTAGCACCCGATAGTTATCTCAAAATAAAATCACTTTATCTACTAAAAACACAATTGAGTAATCAACTAAACATGCACCAAAAGCATAAACTAGGAAACCAAAATCTCACACACAAGACACCAATAGTTTTTGGCATAAACCCCTGGAAAAACCCAAGAAGGAAAACCGGTCCTAAGATGATTTATTAAGGTCAAATCAGGGCTCCCGTAATAGGTAAAATGGCCCATTAAGAGAATATACACTGGAGAAAAACCTAGCATTGCATGTCCTGTTGTACGAACATGTACCGACACTTTTCCCGAGGTGTACATGCCTTTCCTTCTGCAAACCTGTGTACATACACAAATGTCTCCATTGAAACCCATGTACATGTACAAAAAAACTATATGGCAACTTTCATACGATGTTACTCTTTCCTATGGATTCTATTAGTTGAAATCCACCCATGGTTGCCTCTGTTCTCTCTTCTCCTTAACCTGTATGACCTCTAGATGGACTTCCTTCTCCACCTATCCAAGATATTGAATCGCGGTCCTTTGTGATCCAACCCTCTATCCATCAACACTTGGACAAGATATCTTCACCCAACCAATGACATCTCATCACTCTCACGTAAGAAAAAGTCCTTCTTTTCCTCTACACTCTACTCACTAGCACAAGTCCTTCTTTGATACCTCCAACCTTGATCTCTCACCAAAGTCTCCTGTGTTGAATCCCTCAACACAAGTCTCTCACAAATGTATCTCTCACAAGTGTCTTCCTCCTTCACACTATACTTGATTTTATAATCATGAGTTATAATCTATTTCTAATCTCCAAAGTGATTGATGGTTGAGATTGCTTCTCACACTCACTTAATATTTACATGATAATTACTTTTATCACTTTCCTTAAAGAAATCAATTAGCTAATAAAACCACTTTTGCTTTAATTATTTCCTTTTAACTAAAGTAAACTCAAGGATAGAAGGATTTCAATGGCTTCCACATGCTAGACACATGCCAATGCGAAAGTACATGTCTGATGCTACCACTAACATCAACACTCCCTCTTAGCGAGGAAGGTACTTCTCCCACCTGAAGTTGGATATATATTCTCTACAAGATATGATACCATGCCTACTCTCCAATCCACTTTATTGACTACTCCCTCTAACATAGAAGCTATCCCTGCCATCACGCTCTGACATGTATGCGAATAATTCCCTCTAATCATGCTCCTAGAAGCCTCCTGCTCCTGAGCATCCTTCATGGCCATATCGTACCATGAATCCTTCTCTAGAGACTTGGAAGGTTACTTCTTCCCACTTGAACCTGAAGGTTGACTCCCTCCTAGCTGCTCAATCTTTGGAGCTACTTTTTCCATGTTCTCTATCACTCTATTACTCACCACTACTTGCATTGGTTGTCCCTTTAGCCTATAACATTTTCTCTCTCTAACTACAAATACAATTGATTTTTCTAAGCTATATCATCTATGCATGATGAACTCCTATCCGTCCCAAAATAATACCTCTTATCCCTTCTTCTCAATCACTGATATTGAGAGCACACTCCTCTTGAGTTCTGGCACCCATAACACATTTTTCACTCTCAATGTGCCACTTGAATCCATCCATAATGACATTATTCCATATCCCTTCACTACATGCTTGGTCCCCATACCAAGTTCCACATACATCTCTGAGTCAGACTTTATGAATATCTTGAATGCCTCTCATGCTCCTATGATATGAGATGTAGCTCCACTATATTTCAACCATGCATCAGCTGATATGGTGCCCAACGAAGTCTGGGAAACAAATAAGAACTTAATTTGTTAAAAATTATTGCAAAACTCATCCAATTGAGTATTTGTTGACACAACTACCTCTAGTTGCATTTTTTTCACACCATTCTTCCTATTTTGAAATTGACCTGCATAGTGCCAAACTTATGATATTCATAGAGCTTGACTTTTCTCATGTCCTTCTTCTTGCCATCTTGAGAGGTACACTCTCCAATGAAAATATTCTTGAAATTTTCCTTCTTTTTCTGATTGACAAGAGAAGATTTCTCATCATTCTTGTTTCGACCTACATTCATATCTTCATATCGAAGCTCTTCTTAAGCAAAGTCATCCCATAATCTTGACCAATTAGAGAGTGTTTCTCTTGCCATGATTCTTTTGATGAATGATGTCCATTCCTTCATGAATCCTTTCATTGTCATCCTCACTAACTCTGAATCAACCACTGTCTCCCCAACTGCAACCAGTTCCTCTCGAATCTATCAGATCTAGGTGAGATAACTTGTCAACATATCTAATCTCGTCATATTTGTGTTTCTAAGCTTCTCTCTCAACACCATTTTTTGATTCTCATTATTGGTCTAAAATAAACCCTTTAGATCCTCCCACATGTCCCTACAAGTGTTCTTCCCTGATAAATGAGGGATCAAGTGATCCTTCACTCAATCTAGAAAGATGCGCTTAGATTTCACATCCTGTTGATTATGGATGACTAGTGCTACCCCGTCTGTTGGTGGAGTTATTTGAGTATTAGAAAATTCCCAGAACCCATTCTCCATCAACACCTACATGATTTTCTCCTTCCAAGGACTGTAGTTGGAAACCCCATCCAAACTATCCTTGAATCACAATCCAGTTGCCATCTCCATTATTTGATTTGATAACCCTCTACTAAAACTTCCTTCGTACTGTCATGTATGGACTTGTACATGAAAATCACCACTGCATCTCACATTTTCACATGACTGTCACCATTAAAACCCACTTGTGTACACAAATGTCCCTTCATTGGCCCACGTACACCTTTGTACACCTGCAAAAATCCCTACTATTCCTTATTATTGTTGTTTCCTTGAAATCCTTCCTTCGATTTCCACCTCCTGGCTATATATCTCACTATATATTCTTGTAACTACTAAGATCTGTACTCTTGGTTTCCTCCCTTCATAGATCATGCTCTGATACCATGTTGATTTTACCACTTCAACCCAACACTTGACATTTATCTCAAAATAAAATCACTTTATCTACTAAAATCATAACTGAGTAATCAACTAAGCATTCACTTGAAGCATAAACTAGGAAACCAAAATCTCACACACAAGACACCGATATTTTCAGGTATAAACCCATGGAAAACCCCCGGAGGGAAAACCAGTCCTAATATGATTTTATTAAGGTCAAATTAGGGCTCCCGTAATAGGGAAAATGCTCCACTAAGAGAATATACATTGCATACAAACCTGACAATGCCTATCCTACAGTACAAACCTGTTCCAACTCTTTTCCCGAGGTGTACACACCTTTCTGTCTGCAAACCCACATACATACATAGATGTCTCCACTGAAATCTGTGTACATGTATACAAAATATATACAAAAACTTTCATATGACGCTACTCTTTCCTCTGTCTTCTATCAACTGAGACCCACTTATGATTGCCTCTACTCTCTCTTCTCCTTGACCTCTATGACCTCTATATTGACATCCTTATCCACCTATCCAAGATCTTGAATCATGGTCCTTTTTTATTCAACCCTCTCTGCATCATAACTTGGACGAAATCTCTTCACCCAACCAATGATATCTCCTCACTCTCGTGTAATCAAAAGTCCTTATTTTCCTCTACACTCTCCTCACTAACACAATTTTTTCTTTTCTATCTCTGACCTTGATCTCTCACCAAAGTCCCCTGTGTTGAGTCCCTTAACACAAGTCTCTCACAAGTGTATCTCACACAAGTGTCTTCATCCTTCACCCTATCCTTGATTTTATAATCATGAGTTATATTCTATTTCTAATCTCCAAAGTGATTGACGGTTGATATTACTTCTCACACTCACTTAATATTTACATGCTAATTACTTTTAGCACTTTCCGTAAATAACTCAATTAACTATTAAAAACACTTTTACTTTAATTAATTCCTTTTAACTAAAGTAAAATCAAGGATATAAATCTTTCGATGAATTCCACATGTCAGACACATGCCAATGAAAAAGTACATATCCAATGCTACCCACTAACATCAAGACATGATTTCATAAATATAAAAGAGTAGCATAAGAATGAATGATTCATAAAAAATACACATTATTTTGAATCCATTCCTCTTTCCATCTCTCAACAAATCTCCGGATCCACTTTGTACTTTATTTCCTATGAGTTTCATGCTTCAGGACAAAGCATATGTAAAATTAAAGATTTTTATTTTTAAAATAATGTAAGTAAAACAACATATCTACTTACAAATGTTTCAAAAACCCTTGATACTCCCACATAAACTCACAACCCATACTTAATCCAATGTTAATCAAATGTTTAAATGACTCTCCCTTGTACATTACTATCTATTATACAACATCCATGAATAATTGTAAATTAATTAAAATATGAACATCACAACAAATATGAAACCTTAAGTAATGAAAATGCAAGTACTCACTAAATTTGCAGTCAATCATTTTCTTCCTTGTTATATCATCTTATGTGATAAAAGGGTTCCATTTTGTTTTCTTTTACGAAAAAACAAAAGAGTTAATTAGTATTTCCGGTGATAATTAAACTCTCATATGTTTGTTGGGCTAGCTCCATTTAAGATTGAATTATTTTCATTTCATTGACCACCTCCTTCTTGCATTATTTTTTGTATATCCCTACTTGCATGTTTCAAATATTACATCAATCATTCACTTGACTTTTCTTAATCTTCATGAAAAATGAAAAGCACAATAAACAAGTATTAATGTTTAGATGAAAGAAAATATAGCTTAAATATTAATTTGGTAACTCTTTCGACTAGTATATACATACTATAAAAAAAACATGTTCAACAATAATACCTTTTTAAATGATTCTTTTTATTTTATTTTATTTTTTTCTATTGCAAGTCTCAGAGGTCTCATTGATCATTGCAACAAAAATGTTTGCTATAAATTAAATATAATCTACTTCTTGAATTCATTGAATTGATTTTTGTATTTTAAGTGAAAAAAACATCTATACATTTCCACTATATTTATCATAGTTTTATAAAACCAATTCCCCCTTTGATTAACTACAAGCACCACTCTAGATGAACTAAGGACCAATTCATTAACATTTACATAGTTCATATTTTTTTTTGTAGGAATATGTTTCCTTGCTATTGGTCTCAACATGACATTCAACGTATGCAAAATTGAATGTTTGGAACATGTTAGCTATTATTGTTAAGAAGTACTATTATTAAAATTTCAAAGAAATTTTTCATGTTGATCACCTTTTGATCCACCTATTAAATTTCCTTATTTGCAATATTTCCATAAAACTTATAATTCTCTTTTCCACTAAGATTGTGAGCAATCGTATTTAGTTTTTTGAAGTTTTTGTTTTGCATGACACACTTTAACCAATACACATCATTTAAACATATAGAGAAGAAAAATATATTACTTTTATATTAAAACATTAAATAACTTGCCATGATCTTTTTTTAGATGTGCTTTCCTCGTGCTTCTTGCTATAATTATTTTTCTTTGATCTTCTATGAGCCATATTATATCAATACAATCCCTACATAATGAAATATATGAAATATGAAATATATTTAACAAACTCAGTAAATAAATTTAGGCTAAAACGATTTTTAGGTTAGGTGATCTTCATTTTATAAAATAATGTGCATTGATGTATGTTTATTATATAATATGCACTACTAAAATAAAAAAATATTTTTTTTTTATTAAAATAAGACATATCCAAGTGGTGTTGTATTAAAAAAAAAAACACATCAGTGTATTGCTACTGTATAATGTGCATCATGGAACAAAAAATGCTTTTTAAAAGTGGAAACACCAAGTCATGCACTCCCTATGTCAATATGCATCGATACCTAATTATTATATAGAGAACACCGTGAGATTATCTCATAAATCCCACTCTCTCTCTCACCCCTCTAGACGAGGTGCTTGTACTAGCTAGACTACAATCATTGATGATGCATTGTTGTCCCCCAAATGAAACTCTCCATTGCACATATAGTATACGTGAAACTAATATAATATTATTCTTCAAACGAAGAACACATAAAATATCACTTAACTCAATAATATCACCTAAACACATTTGAAAGGAAATTGGGCCAACTCCTCGCACAACATAAGTAATATCACACTAGTACATATTGGAAAATTGTGATGTTCTATTTGCGACATTATGGACAAAATTGGCCATACTGTCGAAAAATAGAGGATTTTTTTTTTTCCATATTTCCTAATAATGTCTCTATTGCAACTTACTAATAAAAATGTCGGTCTTGTGATGAAGTTCAAAGGACGTCTCTCTTGCGACGACTAATTTTTTTTGTCTCTCTTGCAACGTTGGTGAAATATTCATCGCACTTGCAACGTTGTGGACACTAGGTTTTCCCCACCCCAACGGTCACCTAGTATTTGACCAAGTCAACTTTGACTTGGTCAACTATCATTGGAATTGCGACGTTATAAAATCTATAAATATGTTGCATTTTACGTATGTTGTGAGAAGTTTTCTATAATAACAAAAATTCAAAAAGGGTATAAGCCTATCTTCTTGGCAAACAAAAAACAAGTATTTTTTTTTTCAGTATATGTATGTGGGGAAGAATGTCAGAAAAAATTAGAGGTGGGAAAAAAATTAAAGAGGGTGAAAAGGGTGACGGTAAATGTTATTTGTCTTGCAAAAATTGTTGTACTAGACGTCCCAAAAGAGTTTTAATAGCAATAACTAAAAAACATTGTAGAAAATATGGTCACATTGACGGGGGATCAAATGAATAACATCCCATGGTAATTAGCTATATATATGTATATATATTCATTATCTGTTTTAATATTTATTGTATTCTAAAACCTTTATATTTTTTTATACATGCACTAATTTTTCATGATTGTTTGTAATTATAAAGTTAGATTTCCCCGCTAACTTTATGCACAAACCACCAAGTAGTAGAAGAAATGATGTTGTACAAGATGAAGAAATTGAAGCAGATAATGAAGATAAAGTTAATGATCCCATGGAAGTAGATGACAATAATAACATAGTTTAAGATGATGGGACAAATCAAATGATCCAAGACTTATTCGGTCATCCAGATTAGGATCATGGGGACAATAGTGATGGTATTTATGATGAACCTCTGATTGAAAAGGAAAATAAAGGACTTTATAAAGGGTCAAGAGAAAATATTCTCTCCACTATATTGTTGCTTGTGAACTTAAAGGTTATGAATCATTTATCGAACACGTGTATGACATAGATCCTAAGGTATGTAATATGTTTCATCACATCTACATAAAGGTTGACTTTTCCCCATTTTTTTTAGCGTTAATTAATGTGTAAAATAAAAATGCAATATTTACAATTACTATTCTTTACATTAGCTATTTATTTTTTATGTTTTAGATTGTTAGGTGAATTTCTGTTACCCTCGTCAAATATTTTACCTCGCACATATAGAGATTTACATGCCATTATGAAAGACATTGGAATGGGGTATCAAAGTATAGATCCATGTCCCGATGATCATATTATATATTATGGACAACATGCATTGAAAACAAAATGCCAGATATGTGGTATCAGTAGATATCGAACCGATCAAGTAAACAAAATGGTCCCTCGAAAGGTTCTCTGACATATTCCCATAATTCCACTTTTGTAGCGACTGTTCAGGTGCCAAATCATAGCACAATTTGTGGATTACCATGCACAAAAGAGAATTGAAGATGACATTCTTTGAATGCCTACAGATGCTTATGCATTTAAGGAAATTG
>ML784659.1:6340-17937 GCA_009831015.1 Picea engelmannii | reverse complement strand
CTTGGCCACATGGTTCCATATTACCCTGTAGAGGGGGAAGGTGCCCAGGCCTGGGGGATTATCCCCAATATATGTTCAAAAAGTGGTTTTTAAACCATATTATAAATATTTTTCAATGATTTTAGCAGCATATTTGGAGATTTTGATGAATGACCTTCACTGCATACTTCATAAATGTTTTATGAAACAGATGTAGAAGGCACTTCCTTCAATCCTTCTTTGAATTTTTTCTATTTGAAGATTTCACTTGAGTCGATCTCTTTCGTTCCAAGTAGTCTTCAGACAACAATTTCACCATCTCGGCCATGGAAAACACCAAATTTTGGAAATCCTTCTCATCTTCATTAAGTACCTCCTTAGATGCCATTTTATCAACTGATATGATCTCTTCCCTGTTAAACATGCAAAACTCAAATTCCAACCGTCAACCTCACTTTGATACGACTAGATCCGAAAAGATCTTTTACACAACAATGGTTGAGTTATTATGCATGTGTTTATTAACCAATTAGGAAGCTAAATGAAAGAGGAATAATTATAGAGGAAACATAACAACCATATACACTTGTGCAGATCTGAAATAAATCATAAACAATAGAAAACCATAAACACCATTGTGATAACGGAGTTCGACAATCTCGCCTACGTCTCTGGGCCTTTGTCTTAGTGGGTGAGGCTTTCTTATTTATATTAGAAGCTTTAAAAGTAAATCACAACAGTTCCAAAAGGTTACAAAACTGATTTGGTATTGTTATACCAGATCTCTAGAACCCAACAGAAGAAATGACACTGAAATTGGATGATTGAAGCTCCCGGAAATGGCTCGCAAGGTGCGCTCCTCATTAGCTTCCCTGCATAAAAATGGATTTGGATTGGAAAATCTTCAGCATAATCCTTCTCTGAATCCCTCTCATGGCCTCAAGAAGGCCTGGTTTATATATATCTGAAGTTGGTAACCATCTCCCAACTTCCCCCCAATATCTAGCCTCAAAAAGGGCCCAATATTCCCCAAAAAGAGCCAAAATCTCCAAGTCTACTGCTAAAATCATTGAAAACTCTTTATAATATGGTTTAAAAACCACTTTTTGAACATATAGTGGGGATAATCCCCCCAGGCCTGGGTGCACACCCCCTCTACAGGGTCATATGGACCCATGTGGCCAATTGCCAGCCCCCTAGGGGATGCACGTTGGCCCCTCCTCCGTAATACTTAGTCACATGTGCAATTAGTGGATCCCTGAATCCACCGGCTAATCCCTAGTCCTCCATGCCACTGCATAACCTTGTGGACACATGTGAAAAGTTTTTAAAACCATGGGTTGTTCCCATATCTACGTGAATATATATATAGCAGGGTTAATATATGGCGAATGGTTGCATGGGGTATGGTAAGACCTCGGGCTGGGGATAGACCCGAGCCCTTTCTGTCACCGCTTTACCAAACATGAAACTTTAAATATATATAACGCCACATATGGTTAATACCTTAAGTGAGGGCGGGTTGGCTAGCCTGACCCTACCAAGATGTAGCCTAGTGGGAGGTCCATTGGTCGAACCTCATAGAGTCCAACAAAAATTTTCATAAAACATAAACCAACCAATGGGTGCATGTCTGGGCCACATGGTACATCACCACTCGCCCATATAATCTTCCATGCGTCAAATTCTCATTGTTCCAAATGTATACCACATGTCTTCCCTGTCAGCATACTTTCCTAGTCACCGTCTGCCACGTGTTGTCATACGAGCATGCCACGTAAGAAGTACATATGTACCACATGTCACCCTTATAGTGGTGACACGTGTCACTCCCAGATTGGTCCACTTGTTCATCCACATCAGTGTCCTCACACCTAGTCACCCTGCCACATCGTTAGTTGTACGGACCCTACCACATCATCACCAATTGTGCCTGCCACATCATTTGTACTATCATATGACCTATACAGTTAGTTTCCATGTGGCATTTTACGAACTGTACAATCATCATTTTTTTGTCTGTTTGGAAAAATGAATAGATGTCTATATCTAGAGCATACGACATTCATTTGAGCCTGTTCAAGTTGCGTTGGGTTTGTATCGACAAGGCCTATGCACACGTTCGTTTTGAAGCCATTATGAGAACTTTTATTTTTAGGCCTTTCTGAGCCCCATCAATCTCCTGGATCCAATTCTGGATCACACCTCCCCACTAAGGACCTTTTTCTCCCCAAAAGGTTACTGACCAGTCATCAAGATCAGGATAGGCCACCCGACTTGTTCTTTGTCTTTAAACTTTTTCCTATGCACATGTCTCATCAATATCAATTGTAACACAATCATGACAACTAACAACATATTGTTATCCATTTGTACCCTGTCACATCTTACTTAAGCCACTATCATCCATGTAGAAAACATTAGTAATGATAGAATAAAAAATATGACTGCAAATGAGCTTATATGTTTGTAATATTTGCACGACATAAGCTTATCTTGAAGCAAACTGTGATTGATTTTCCATTCTACAAATCATCTTTTGTTCTTGCTTAAGATCGATTACATGAATTCAAACAATTATAGGTGTGTTTCTTTCTTGAGCCGCATTTCTTATTTGTTCCATGGTTTGAAGAGTTTTATTTTCCTTTACATGATGAGCATGAACCACATATTCTTGACCTTCTTTGGTTAAATGATATTGATTATTTTCCTTATAGAAGATTTATTTACGATCATACAAGTATGGACTTCCTAATACCATTCCACATTCACTTGGTGGCCACACATCACATTTTACCTCGTCCACATACTTATATGAAATTGAAAATTTTAATGTGCACTACTTGGTTATGTGCATTTGATGATTATTACTTATCCATTTAAGTGTTTAAGGCTTATGATGCATGTGTGTTTTTAATCCCAATTGCTTAACCAATTCCTCTAAAATTAAGTTAGATTGAGATCCACTATCTATCAATGTGTCAACCTTAGTGTGCCTCATGATGACCCTTATGTAAAACAAGTTACTTCTACAATCAAATCCTTCACCAATTTTACCTTTCATACCAACCAATGAGACTTTAGATTCATCACCTGAATCTGATCCCAAGTCCGTGGGCGTGTTGTTGTTGCAACTATTTTCCTCCCTTTCTTTTCCTTGAACCACTTTGGTTTCTTCTCGGGATGTAATTGACAACAATGGTCCTCATCATGCCTCTCTTTCTTGCAATGCTTGCAAGAGGGATTCTCTTCCTTTCTCGCCACTGAATTTTCCTATGGACACATGTGAAAAGTTTCGAAAACTGGGGGATGTTCCCATATTCGCATGAATATATATATATATAGCAGGGATAATATATGGTGAATGGTCGCATGGGGTATGGTAATACTATGGGATGGGGCTAGACCCCAGCCCTTTCCTCCACCGCTTTACCAAACATGCAATTTTAAATATATATAACACCACATATGGTTAAGACCTTCAGTGAGGGCGCATTGGCTAGCTCGGCCCTACCAAGACGTAGCATGGTGGGAGGTCCAGCGGTCGAACCTCATAGATTCCAAAAAAAAAATTCATAAAACATAAACCAACCAATGGGTGCCACGTTGCAACCCATGTCTGGGCCACGTGGCACCTCACCACTTGCCCACATAATTTTCCATGCGTCAAATGCTCATTGGTCTAAATGTCTACCACCTATCTTCCCTGTTAGCATACTTGCCCAGTCACCATCTTCCACATGTCATCGTACAGGCATGCCACGTAAGAAGTATGGATCTGCCATGTGTCACCCTTATAGTGGTGACATGTGTCACTCTCGGATTGGTCCACCTATCTATCCACGTCAGCGTCCTTACACCCAGTCACCCTACCACGTCAATTGTACGGAGCCTACCACATCATCACCAACTATGCCTTCCATTTCATCTATACATCCATACAGCCTGTACAGTTAGCTGCCACATGGAACTGTACGGATTGTACAGTCATCATTTTTTTTCCTATTTGAAAAAATGAAAATATCGCCATATCTGGAGCATACGATGTATGTTTTATCTCGTTAAAGTTTCATTGGGTTCATATCGACAAGGCCTATGCACACATCCATTTTGAATCCATTATGAAAATTTTAAGTTTTAAGCCTTTCTGAGCCCCATCAAGCTCCTGGATTTAATTTTGTATCATTGATGAAGCCACCCGATGTTGTATGCTTGTGAGTGTGTTGATTTTGACAAATCCAACTACTTTATGACCTCTTCTGAGAAGAGGTTATTTTGTCTTATGTTATCAAAAATGAAATGCAGCGAGGTTCCCTTCACCCACATCTGTGAATGGAAGAGGTGCTCCCCCTCCTTAAGATCCTTTGCTTCTTCTGGTTGGATTATTGCGGTCATGATGGTAGCAGTGGATTATACATTGATGATCTTTTTCATTTTTTTTTTTTTTTAAATGAGAGTCTAATTCGGGGCTTGAATCTTTTTGTTTGATCTCGGACACCAATGACTATTTTGAGCAACATTCATTAGTGTTGTGCTAAGGGATTTTTTGGAAGTCGCACTGGTTTCTACTATCTTGCTTCATCTTCCTATTACCCTTATTTTCTCATCAATTGGAATAGTTTTCTTTAGGTTTTCTATTCTATGAGTTAAGGTTTCCTTTACCATACTTTGGTTATTGCGGATTTGCATACTCAAACTCTCGCTTCTTCTACTGTTTAAATGTATGATCAATTTTGATAGAATATGGATAAGTGGCTCCCAGTGATGAGATGTCCATAAACCCCATTTCGATTTGGATGTACTTTTGTAGATCCCCACAGTATTTTAGAACCATATGTCGCTTTTATTATTTGATACCCATCTTGGTGTGCAATGTGTGGAAGGTATTTGTGAACTTCGACACTATTCATTCCCTCTCTTGACATAGTGTAGTACATATCATGTATTGGTCGTCATAGTTTCCAATAGGGTAATAATGTTCTTTGATGGAATCCATAAAATATTCCCAAGTGGGTTGGGCCTGGAACATTTCAAAATCCTCTGTGGAACTTTGCTCACAGTAAGTTTCCTACCAAATTTTGAATTGGGAAACAACCTTAAGATGCACAAAGGTGATATTTTCCCTATCGAAATAATTGTGGACAAAGAAATAAGCTTCTAGTATATTTAACCACTTTTCCAAAGCATCCACATCTATCTGACCTTCAAACACAATAATATCAAAATTAAATTATACCATGAAAGGGACAACGCTTCCAAAGTGTTCGTTTGACGAAGATGTGTCTATTGTTGTCAGCATTCATCAAAGGATTTGGGAAAAATTCTCCAATGTCATTTCATCCCTCTATCGCATGATGGATTCCTCGAGTAACATATTAATAGAATCTCCTCCTCCCTTGTCTCTCTTTTCTTATTCCATGGGAGGCCTCTTGTATTGGTTGTCCTCAAGAGAAGCAAGATCGAGACCCGACTCTCTATACCCTGACCTTGTCTAGGACTTGCACTAAGAAATGTAAAAGGAGCAACTTGCTTTGATACCACTGATCCGAATTATTTTGAGAACAAAATGAAGGCAAAGATATAACAATGAAATACACAAATATATTGCAAGAAACACAAAGATACAATAATACACAATTTCTATTAATGAGAGAAATGTACAACAACTGTAAAAAATACATAGTGATTGAACTCGCTAGAATGATGGAATCTTATCTCTGAGAAGAGATGTGTTGACTACACGCATTCAAAAGAAGACATTTTTACCATGAGGCTCCAAAGTCATTTTTTAACATATACGATAAATTAGAAAAACCTAAACATCCCAAACCCAAATCCTGGGAGATGAAACGCCAAAAGGTTTGTGGGCCTCGATGGGGGTAGTTGATAGATAAACTTCTCGAGGGTGTAACTTTTGCATATGATATTCATTTTGGGCATTCGATACCTTGTCGAAAAGATCTATCTAAGAATTACAACTTCAAATAGGGGACAAGGCATGTTGTTGGAAACCCTTGGCCCCCCAAAAGTCTAAAACAATGTTATTTAGGGTCTCAAAATGGCCCCGGAAGTTTGGGACTCGAAAAAATGTAAAACATCGTTAAGGTGGAAAAATTAATTTTGATCTAGTGGAATAGGTGGGTGGCCACCATTATGCATCTGGATCATTCCTACCCCCTCAAGAACCAATGGTCTCCATTGCATCAAGTTCTTGTGGGAGATGGGGAAGCTTTTGCTGAAATTGAACCTTGGTGAGTTGCTTGCCTTGGTGAAGAAGTTGGCATGCTTAGATGGTTGAAGGTTGTCATGAACCTGTGGTTGGAGGGGTTGGATCCATTCAACCAATCTAGTTGCATGATCTTCTTGAGTGTGGGAGGAATCTATCGGTGAAGATGTAGCATGAAGATATATATCCGTGAGGGCTAATGGTCGAAATCCCAAGCACACCTAAAAAGGGTTGTGGGAAATAGAGCTATGAAGGGCTCTCTTATAGCTTGGCTTGAATGGGTGGTGTGGAGGCACCCCTGTAGGTGAATAAATAATGTCTTTTCACTCTTCTTAAATCTTGTCTACATGATTCTACTAGATAGAAATGTCTTGGGCCGAGGCTGTAGTGGTTGAAGTGTCTTTTTGTTCACCTTTTGACTAGATTGTGAGGAGGCCAAACTTTGTAGTATTGGTCTGGATTTAGGAGTGGAACGAACTGATTAACAGATTGAATACAATAAACACAAAGATATGAATAATATCACAAATATCCAGTGAACAATATCTTCTATTAAATAATGAAATAGGTTGAAACTTTAAAACTGCAGAATTGAAACACTTACTCGAATGGTGGTAGCTATCTCTGAGAAGAGATGTGGCTGCTACGTAGATCCGTCTGATAAGAATGCATTACAATGATGATTTAGAGGCCTTTTTTATATTACTCATGAATTCCAAAACCCTAGACATCCAAACACATAAACCTAGAAGGTGAAACGCCAAAAGTCATATGGGCCCTATGGGTAAGTTGGTGTAATTTGGTACTTCAAATTCCTAGGGTTGTAAATTTTGCATACGACCTTTGTTTTAGGCATGTGATAGCCCGTTGGAAAGGTATTTCAGATAAATACACACTCTGTTGTCAAAATCTAACTCTGTCTATAGTTTGACTGTGTCGAGCCAAAAAAACAATGTTTAGGGCCCCAAAACTGCCCCAAAAGTACAACAAGATGTGTTGACATGAAAACATACAAAATAAGCCAGTTGGATTAGGCGAGAGGCCACCTGTGTCCACCTGGAGGATATGTGGGGCTTCAAACAACCCTAGAAGTGTAGAACCCACAATTATAAAGCAGTATAGAAGAATGTGTTGAACAAAAAATGGACACGAGGAGCCAGTTGGAATAGGTGGGTGGCTACCGATATCAACCTAGATAAATCCTCCCCCTTATGAAGCAATGGTCTCCATTTTGTTGAGTTCCCCCATCAGGTGAGGAAATTTCTGCTGGATTTGGCCCCGGGTGAGCCACTTTCCTTGGTGTAGGCGTTGCCCTACCTTGACAGCCCAATAAAGTCGGATCCACTGCTGGAAAGTTCCCTTGACCTATGTGTCCACTATATGATTAGTGGATGCTTGTTCCATGCAGTCAGGGTTGATATATGTTGGTGTCATATGTTTTGGGATCTCAAAGGTGTCCAATAATGGTGGAAAATATGGTCAAAGGAGGTCCACATTGAATACTAGATGCAAACCAAGGAAGTGTGGAGTGTTGAGCTCAAAATCATTGTTACCCATAGCCTTGGTGATAATGTAAGGCCCATAACGAAGTGGGCAGATCTTTCAATGGGGTTCGGTGAGATTCTCCTTCTGCAGATGTAACCAGACTTTGTTTCCAACCTAAAACTGGTGTGGTACCTTGTGTTGATCATGCCGTTGTTTGTACATAGCATTGGATTTCTACAAAATATCCTAGACGTATTGTCGGATGTACTGAATCCGCTCAATGAATCTGGTGGCTTTGTCGATCGTAGACTGATCAGGGGAAGATTTTTTCTGTGTTGTGGAAAGAGGAAGTGCAACATCAATGGGTCCCAAGATTTGGAATCCCAAACCCACCTGAAATGGGTTATGGTCAGTGGAACTATGGAAAGCCATGTTGTAACTGTGTTTCACATATGCGAGACTCTTGCCCCATGTATGTGGATGCTTATAATTGTACATGCAAAGGATGTGCACAATCATTCGATTGACGAACTATGTTTGGCCATTGGTTTGGGGGTGGAAAACAGTGGATTTTGTGAGCTTGGTGTCCAACATAGACCATAGACTCGACCAAAAGGTGTTGAGTAACCTATTGTCTCGGTCGAAGATGATGGTCTGTGGTATCCCAAATTGGACCCACACTCATTCGAAGAAGAGATTGGCAGTATATTCCACTGTGACATTATTATTATAGGTTGTGAGGATGGCCATCTTCGAAAACCGATCAACGACCACAAACACGTAGTCATTTCCTTGCTTGGTGGACGACAAGCCATACATGTAATCCATTGAAATGGATTCCCAAGGCTTATCGAGAATAAGAAGAGGGGCGTATAAGCCTTGCTTCTTGATGGTTGGCTTGGAAATGAAACAGGTAATACAAGATCTGATATACTTTCTGATGTCCTGTCAAAGTTTTGGCCAATAAAAATGTTTCTGAAGAATGACCACAGTTTTCTCTACTCCAAAATGTCCTTCGACCCGACTGTAGTGGGATTCCCAAATCATCTTTGCATGCTCACTTGTAGGAACATAGAGATGTCCCAAGTAGCATAAGAGTTCATCATGAATGTGAACATCAGTGACAAATGTGCATGTACCCAAGAGATGATAGGTGGTGGGGAAGTTCGGATCTTGTTGATAAATTTGGGGCCACTAAGATGTTTCATGTACACAAGAATGGAGCACAATGGTGAGTGCAGCCACAGGAGGCTGACTGAGGCAATCAGTGACATGATTGGAGATACATGTCTTATACTTGATGTTGATATGGAACTGTTGTAGGTATGTGGACCACTTCTGATGGAAATCGTTCTACAATTTCCCCTGTGTCTGTATGAACTGTAGAGGCTTGTGATCAATGTGTATGATCGTCACTTTCCCCAGAATGTAGTTTTTCCATTAACGACAGGCTTGTATAATGGAATACATTTCCTTGTCATAGGTGGGGTATTTTCTAATAGTATTAGAGAGTGTCTCTCTATGGTATGCCACTGGATGCCCGTGCTAAGTGAGGATTGTGCCCACAGCATAGTCATATGCATCAATCTCAATCTCGAATGGTTGTTGTAGATCGAGAAAGGAGAGTATTGGAGCTGAGCATAAGCGATGCTTTAGATCATTAAATGTTCATTGCTTCTCCTTCCCCCACATGAACGAGGCCCTACCACCTCCCTTGGTCACCTGGCTAAGGGCCCATGCAATATGGTAGAATCCCAACACAAACTGTCAGTAGAAGTTGGCTAGTCCCAAAAATCTCCGAAGCTCTGTCAGTGTGGTTGGGGCTGGCCAGTCAAGGATGACTTGGATCTTAGCTGGATCAACATGTACCCCATGCTCATCAACATTGTATCCCAAGTATTGGACCTTGTTCATGCCAAAGGAAAATTTTTCCAAGTCGGCATAAAGCTTGTGCTGCCGCAGAGTACTCAAAACCTACTGAATATGCCACATGTGCTCCTCCCATGTTCTACTGAAGATGAGGATGTCATCCAAATATACTACCACAAAGGATTTGGTGAAGGGTCTCAATACATTATACATCAATCTCATTAAAGTGGTTGGTGCATTTGTTAAGCTAAAGGGCATGACTAGACTATCGTAGAGACCTTATTTAGACTTGAAGGTTCTCTTCCATACATCAGTTGGTTCGATGGGAACCTGGTGGTAGCTAGAATTTAGGTCAATCTTGCTGAAGAACTTTTCCCCCTTGAGTTGGTCAAGAAGGTCATCAATCCTGGGAATGGGGTAGCGGTTCATGAGTGTGATTTTGTTTAAGTATCTGTAATCAATGCAAAGTCGCCAAGTCTCATCCTTCTTCTGCACTGGTACAATCGAGCTTTTGCAAGGGGAGGAGTTGGGTCTTATGTGCTCCTTTTGAAGAAGATATTGGATCTGATGCTTGATTTCATCATTATCCATCAATGCACACCAATAGACTGGTCCATTAGGTAGAGGTGCTTCGGGGATCAGATCAATTGGATGCGTGACTTGGCAGTGTGTCAGTACCCCTATAGGTGAGGAGAAGATGTCTCAGTATTCTTCCAGGATCTCGTCTGGTTGTTGTTACTACAAAGAGAGGCATTGTGTAGAGGCCACGGATGTGGCAGAGACCTTCTTCTTACTGTGAGCATAGATAACAAAGAAGAAAAACTTATTGGTCTGTGAAATGACCTTACTGCATTGCTTAGCATAGATTAAAGAAATAACAGTAGGTAGCGCTACCTCTGGGATACTGTACAATTGTCTACCCAAAGTAATAATAAAAATGTCTGGTCTAGACTCATACATAGCATGACGCTTCCAAAAATATGGTTGTCCTAAAAGAACATCACAAACTTTAAGGGGAGAAATATCACACAGTACTTTATGTTTTAAAGTCTTGATGTCGTAGGGAATATGACATTGTTGGTTGAAACAAAGATCTATTCCTTGGAAAAGCTAGCTGATAGTGTAGGGTTGCAGGTGTGGTGTCATTGGTAGGTCCAGCCACTTGATGACCTCTTCTAAAATCAGGTTCTTCTGACTACCACTATCTAAAATGAAATGAAGCGAAGCCCCCTTGACCCACATCTGTGAGTGAAGGAGGCGTTCCCCTTCATCTATTTCTTCTGGTTCTATTGGTCAGACTTTGGTGGTAGCGATAGTGGCACAAGGTTCAACATCGATAATATTCTTCCCTCCTTCAGGATTTTACTCGAAATCAGAATCAGCCTCTTACTGGGAAGCCTTCAGCTTGACCACGAGGGACTTCTTGGAGTGGCATTATTTGGTGCTGTACCAAAGACTTTTATGGTACTCACACCATTTTCCTGTGTCCTTCTTCATCTTCTCATATCCCTTATTGTGTTGTGGCTTGCACTAGTTGTCTTAAGGGAGAACATCTCGATTTGGTCCCTTTCTATGTGGGTTGGGGCTGCATTTTCCCTTCTTCAACTGTGAGGGGTTTTGTTAAGAACCAAATATCAATATAGCATAGAAAAACCTCAGAATAAGTACTCAACGCCTTGAAAAAGAGATAATTTCAAATAATAAGCCTCTTTGAGGGGGCAACCTCCTTTTACGCCACATAAATGTTCAAGTACAAGATTATTCCAAATGAAAATGTCTCCTTGGTATATATAGGAGACTAGGAGGTATAATTACAACTAATGGAGTAAAGCCGACATAACTAAAATAACATTACTAATGTAATATGCCCCAATTAAGGGGTAATGAGCCAATATTAGGGATTAACATGCCCCTCCCCTTGAGACAAGTGTTGTTTGAAATGCTTGAGTAACTCTGGATGCTTCTGTATAAAAGACTCATCTTCCCAAGTGGAATCTCCAGCCAATAGTTTCCTCCATTTAATGAGATACTCTGAAAT
>ML784658.1:756491-786418 GCA_009831015.1 Picea engelmannii | reverse complement strand
CTTGGCTTCTAAACATGGGTAAATATTTCCAAATCTACAACTACCTAGGAAACTTGAGGGCTAGTTTAGCTATATACCAACTGACTCGTAAAACTTCCATTTGGTGGTAGGAGACTAAGAAAATTAATAATATTAGGAGAAAAAAATTGAATTGGAAAATATTCAATAAATATTTTAAACAAAAGTATTTAACAAAACGATACTATGATGAAAACGATAGGGGGTTTTATGACTTTAAGAAAGGACAAATGACTATTGACGATTTTGTCACAAAGTTTCTGAATCTAATGAGATATGTACCTTACCTTAGAGAGGATAAGGAAAAGGTTCAACGATTCATTAGCTACTTGTCTCAAGCATACAAAGATAGATTTGAGTTCCTTAATCCAAAGACAATGGATGAAGTAATAAGGAACACTAAACTATGTTTCACTCAATTTAAACAGAGGTATGAAAATACAAAGAAATGGAAACATAGAAACAAGGACTTGGTTTGATCCTATAAAGAAGTCATTTAAACATCCTTGACAACCATCACATAATGCACCAATTAGGAGAAATAGATTCAATGGACAACAAACTGTATTGGTTCAAAACAATAGTAAACCTATAAACTTGGTAAAAAAGATAGATAGGGAGATAGTTAGGATGCCTCTTCAGTGTTGGGTTTGTAAAGAACCTCACTTATACAAATATTGTCCACTAAATAAATAAAAAAATAAGGAAGTACATAATATCAAAGAAGAAACAACATCAAATGATATTTCTAGAAGTATTAATAATATCAATGCTTCTCTGGAAAATCTACAGGATGACCATCAATCCTCCATGGTGGAGATAAAAGGTACGATTAATTAGAAAATTTATCCATTTTAATATATCCTCGTGCAAGTCTAAGTTATATTTCACCTACAGTAGTAGAGAGCTGTAAACTGGATAAAATCAAACATAAGAAATCTTGTCTAGTTAAGTTAGCTACATGAATGAAATGAAACTTTGTTGAGTTGGTAAAATATTGTATAGTAATTATGGACGAAATGGAGACTAAGGTAGATCTAATCATTTTACTCTTAGGATCTTATGATTTACTCATAGGCATGGACTGGCTGGAAAAACATTCAACTATTGTAAATTGTCATGAGAAGACTTTTAATTGTTTATATGACTCTGGAAAAGGTAGAATAGTAAAAGGAATACCACAAGGAGTGTTAGTAAGAAAAATGCATGCCCTACAATTAAAATAAATGAAAGTAAAGGTTGTGATATTTACGTTGTGCATATATATGAAAATTTTGAGAAAATGAACAAGAGCTTGTTAACACATGACCCAATACTGAAAGAGGTCTAGGATGTGTTTTTGAAAGAAATTATAGGATTACCTCCTAGTTGGGACATATATTTTACCATAGACTTAGTACCACGATATGCATCAATATCTAAGGATCCTTACGATATGAGTACTCCAGAGTTGATTGATCTTATTATAAAACTCCAAGAGTTGATGGATAAGCAATATCTCATACCTAGTGTGTCTCCATGGGGAGCACAAGTCTTGTTTGTTAAAAATAAAGATGTAACCTTTATAATTTGCATTGGTTACACACAACTTAATAAGTAGAAAATTAAGAAAAAGTATCCTTTACCTCGCATTGATGACCTATTTGATCAAGTCGGTGGAACTAAGATAGTCCCTAAGATAGATTTACGGTCTGGGTACAGGTTAGGATTAAAGAAGAAGAAATTCATAAAACTGCTTTTCGAACAAAATATGGACACTATGAGTTCGTGGTGGTACCTTTTGGTTTAAGAAACACACCTTCTACATTTATGTGTTTGATGAACAATGTGTTGAGAAAATATCTAGACAAGTTTGTAATGGTGTTCATAGATGACATTTTGATTTATTCAGAAACCAAAGAGGAACATGAAAAACACTTAAGAATGGTCTTGAAAACACTTAGGGAGGATCAACTATATGAAAAGTTCAGTAAATGTGAAATTTACCAAGATAATGTACAATATTTGAGGCATGCAATTTCAGGAGAAAGGATTTCAGTTGACCCAGAAAAGTTCAAGGAAATCCTAGATTTTCCAGTGCCAAAGAATGTGTTAGATGTTTGATTTTCATGGGAATCATAGGCTATTATATTAGGTTCATTGAGGGGTTTTCAAAAATTTCCTATCCAATAACCTATTTACAGAAAAAGGGAATCATATTTAAATGGACATAAAATGTCAAGAAAGTTTTGAAAAATTGAAACAATTGTTAACAACAACACCAATCTTGATGATAACAATGACGGCCTTAACCTTTATGACAAAAAAGACGTACAATAGGTAGTGTATATATATATATATATTTTCATTAGGAAATAATGATGATAAAACAAGTGACACAACTCGACGATATCTCGTGTATGAATTTAACGCAACATATAAACATAAATCCTAGCACCTTAGCTCATTGAAAAGCTTGAAGTAATTACCAAACTAATTAGATAAGGAAAATAACAACTACGCTAATTAACATCATCAACGACCATCAAGGCACAAGGCACTGATCAACTGACATGTATTTAAGCCTTCAAGGAGAGCTAGAGTTAACACTTCAAAATATGCGTTGCAATACAATATACAATACATCATATTCATTAATCAACACCATCAACATCGGGAAATAGATTATCCAAAAGCTAGGTTATCATATGCGCTTATCGATCAATGCACACAATGATCCAATCACAAGGAATCATGTCACCACATTGCTACAAGTGAAATAAAAACCAAGGCACAACCATAAATAAGTCTAAACCTTCAACCACGACATAAAAACCAACGTGCCAGAAATTCAACTTGCAATGTTATACACTATACAAAACTTGTAGATAAAGGCACTCTAAACAATCAGGAAACACAAGATGCCAGGTGACTACTTTCAATACCTTCAATTGCGCAACATCTAGATGTAATTCAACAACAAATTTATCATCAAGGAATCAATCATAGAATATAGTAACCCATCACTAACTAATAATAAAAGCATATAACAATCTTCATGTAACATTATACTTTTCCATTCAAGGATTTAATAATCCAATAAACTCATCTATAAATTCTTAATTTCTCCAATTCAAATAAAGAAAGGAACCATATCATAGAATGGAAACTTGTATCTAATTTATTCTTCATTAAAAAAAATACTAGACAAATTGATTTGAAGATTCCATTTCTTATTAAAGAATGATCCTTTCCTAAACTCTATTTCTAACTATACAACTAAAAACCTCTCATTCATTCCTTCATCAATTTACTAAAATTTAACACACTAGAAAACCAACTACTCTTCAATCCTAAATTCATTCAAACAAACTCTACTATAATCTAGAATTACATTCTTAGTCCAAGCTCAATATAGCAAGCATTACCCCTTTTTCATAGATAAAGTAGTGACAAATTTAGTTGTATTGCATACATGATTATTAGGCCTGCTAAAATTTAAAGGTCCAAAATATCATCCTTCTACCTCTATAGATTAACTCGAATGGATATTAAAACAAATCTTCGCCCCAATCTTGCCGAATTGGAGAGTTGTCATGGTAATTCACTCCTTTTAACTGCAATATAAAAATTTCAAGTGAAATTGGAACATTATCTGAGCTTAAATAAATCAAAGGGTAACTGCCAAATAGTTTTGGACTTAGCTATGACCGAGATTTAACTTATAGTTGGTAAGATTAAAAAGGGGACGTTAAACTTAAAAAGTTTAGGTTGTCCAATGAATCCAGCCACATGAACTAGGTTGATATTAACTGGAATTTAGAATTTAAAAGACTGTAAAATAAATACTTGGGTTGGAAGTTGATTAAAAATAGAATTTGACTAGAACTAGTAATTAACCCGCATGGACTTTTATCCGTAATAACATTAATATAATTAAAAGAATCACTCTAACAAAATATCACACTTATTTTGCATCATTACCCTTTTACATAAGAGACCTAAAATAATTATGGAGATGGAAAAGAATGCAGCAGGGTAGAATCAAATGGAAAGTTATTGACCAAAGGATTCAGGGTAATTAAGGGTGTAGGGCCACTACCTTGGGAGCTTCCCAACCAAGTGGTTCATGGAGGGCGTTAAAGGGAACATTTAGGTAGGCTTTTAGTAGTGGCGCTCACAAGATTTAATCATGGATGGAACTCAGACAACCTAGAGAATCTGAGGTGAAAGAACCACTGCCTAAGACTAAACGAGACTTAAGGAAAGTAATTAAATTAGATATGTCAGAAGTTAGAGAATCCACCACCAACAATTCACTAAGAGGGAAGAACAACTATACCCATGCGCGAGGGTAGGTCGGAGAGACAATGGGAAACTGGGTGGTCGCGCAGAGGAGGGGGATGGGCTCTAGGGCATCGCAAGCCCAAGTGCAATGAGAAAGGGGTGGTCTGAAGGAAAAACACAATATGAACAATCGGACAATCTAAGAATAAATAGTTAATATATGGTGGGAAGGAATCCACCATTGAGGAAGAGAGGTAATACTCTCTTTTCAATGTGCAACCATGATCACTACCACTAACATCAAGACAAAAATAAGAATAGGACGTCAATAAATGAGGGTTAAATATTTTTGTCGAAAGGGGATCTTTAGTAAAATGTTAAATTGATACTTTTATAACTATCTAGAGTATTCAGAGAGTTTTTTTAAAAACACCTGGGTTTCCATAGGGACAAGAAAATCACACCAGAAAGGTAAGATTGAATCTTAGCTTCCGGATTTCATTTTTTTTACGAACCAAACATAATTAAAGAGGGTGGAATGTCCGGTGGAAGGTAGGTGGGACCACACACCTAAGCATTCATCGAATCGTTGAGTGAGGACAATCAACAATGATTGTTCCCTTTTTAAATCTGGAGGCCCAAGCATTTCATTTTGGTGTGGAGCGACAAATTCATCCCAGAGGTTGATATCAAGAATCGCGTGGCACAAGACTCGCATTTGGTGTTAAGGGAGAATAAAATGTGAATGAAGGGTCTCTTTTCTCGTGAGTGCACAAGCCTCAAGGGTTTTGTTTTTGTGAAAGGCTCAACCAAGAGATCTCCTCAACACAAAGATCGAGAGTGTTCCCCCAAGTAGGGATTGAAGGCGCAGGGTTTTTTTTTTCTTTAAAAAAATGGGCATAGGCACAATACATTAAGGATTAAAAATACTTCTGTGCAACATTAAAATACACCAAAATTAAACAGTAAAATCCTTTTTCTGAGCAGATGCAACAGTAAGAATTAAAACTACTTCGGTGGAAACCATGATAATACATCTTAAATTACATTCCACAATGACTGCCCAAAATTTCAACTTAGCGATCGCAATTATAGATATCCATATACATAAAATTTAACTATTTTTCAATACAAGTTTACATAACCGTACATTCACCATTATAGATATTCATATACAAAAAAATTAACTACTTTTTAAATAAAAAATTTACACGTGTACCGTAGCTGAAGGCGAAGAACCGAAAGTGGTTGTCCTGCACTTACGCTCCGTCTAGCTCCTGCTTGCCAACCGCTGAGACCTCACCGATACCTCCCAACAAATTCTAGGGGTACTCTTATTCCCCCTGAGACCCCCAATCCGCAAAGGGATCATGCTCACAACCATAGTTTATTAGCTCCTTGCTCATCTCACAAGGTCGAGCTACCACTCATTAACCAAGCTGGGTATCCCAACTCCCACAAGATAAAATCTGGTAGCATAACCTTACACATACTAGATGTGATCCCTTCTCCTCCTCCACCATCCTTTTTGTAACGAACCTCCTCGTTACGACAACTAACTCTGATTTTATTTTATTTTTAGGTGTGTGCACGCGTGTACAAAGGAAACAAACAAATTTGACTCTGAGTCGCCACCTGACGATGAATAAAACACAACCATGATGGACATAACAAGAAGACATAAGGTGCACAACCAGTAACTGCGAGCATTAAATGACCAACTATGTTAGGTACATTACGAACACAGATGGAACAATCCATAGTAGTAGATTTTACTATTTCTGCACAGGAAAGCAGGGCATTTAATCTTAGTTCTCTGCTTCGGAGAGAGAGAATGTCAGATAGGCTCATGGCCTAATGCTCAGGCAGAAACTAGTAACCCGATGACGAACAAGACGCAAGCAAGATGAACACAACAAGACGACATACGACGTACAATAGGAAACTGCATGCATCAACGACGATCACTCAAAAATAAGTCAGGCTCACTACCCATCCATCCTACCCTGCAATGGTTAGCACCTCCAAGACACATAAGCAATGCTCAAGCCCAGGTTCCCATCGAGTTTAACCATTTAAGATCTCAGGGCTAGCGACTGTTCTGAGGAACATGGAGGTGTCTACATCCCGTCCGACACGAGCAGTCCAAGAAATAAAATGATCTCAACCAAGTACAACAACAACTAAAGAACAACCACTGACTCTATAGAAATCACACGTACGAAGGAATCCGACAACGACCTTTCATTTTTAAGACAAGGTATTTTCTACGACTCAATGGCATTTAATACTGACCCAAATTTCCATTGGAACTCCATTAATAGACGAGATACCCAATCCAACCTTAGAATAATGTAAACTGAAATAGTTGCAATTCCCCCAGTTACCAAATCTTAGTAATTCAAGGTACTTGGCTCAAGGACCTTACATCTTATGTGTCATCCATAAYAGTAAAATTCCAAWARCATTACAAATGATTAACGATGTCCCTTATCTTTATACTCCCCTAATTTGYATTTGAATTAATAATTAAATTAATATCAAGTCACCAACACTAACATTATATTCTGATTTTATATTGCCATAACATTCTACCTTCACATATTGCAAGACCATATAACAGTAATATTCCAATAGCATTACAAATGATTACCAAAGTGCCTTATCCTTATAATCCCATAACCTTGCATTTTAATTAACAATTAAATTAATATCATGTCACCGATACTAACATTATATTCTGTTTTTATATTGCCAAAACATTCTACCTTCAAATATTACCCACAATATATTACAGTAGCAATGCAGTTACACCTCACTTTAACATTTATGTGATCATTTACAATAAAGCTTCAATAATAGTAAAATAAAACAACATTACCTTTACATTATATGGCCATAACTGGTCAAATAAAATAACATTAAATTCATTTCTGGTTATCTAATTCTGACATTACATTTTACTGCTAAAATAAATAAGTTATCTCTTCTAACATAAGTTTTATAATAAAATAAGGCTAGCTAAACAAGAAGGTTCCTTTTTATGAGAGGGGTAATCCCTTGCTGCCTTCTAATTTCTAAAAGCACCACTCCCTGAACTTTCTTGAGGAGTAAAATATCCTTTGGTAGTAACCTATCATTTAGCAAACCAAGGCATAGATTACCTTGAAACTATAACCTGTGACATATATATCATTAAATCAAGATCGTCGGAATTATAACAAACCCACTCGTTCACAATGTTAAGTTCGGGCCTTGTTTATATACAACCAGAAAACTAATAAATGGTAATTACATCCACCATTACCAACGATAAAGAAACTATCATTTGTAGAATAGTTGATGTGGTCGCTTAGATGAATTAAATTTGAAAACTTGCCTCCCGTGCACAAAGAGATAGTACGTTGTCTTAATCCATCCATAAAACAGTAATTAAACTTCAGGGCCAATCTCGCAAGGACTAACTGCTATCAATCAACTCTCTTACAGGGCTAGGAGCACTGGTACGGGTTCTGTCTAGAAGCAAGGTGCACAGAGTACAAGTTTCCTGAGCGTTTAAGGATCTGCAAAATTCTGTCAAAATCCTGCAAGACTATAACGACTGCTAAAGGTTACTACCAGGTTCACCGTCACTTCTTAAGGACAAAGTTCACGGTTGTCAGCAATTAAGAGCTGCCTGGAGATAACTGCAAGGAGCACTTAAGGGTACTGATTCCAATGCGTAAATCCAGGAAGGAGCAATGACTGTCGTTTAAATCTAGAGAACACGTGTAAGGTGAAGTCGAACGTAAGCTTCGAAAATAAGCTTGCTCTAGTCAAATTAGCATAAGGAGTTTCCAGAGTGGAGGTAAGGCCTGTAAATTAAAGGAAGGTGGAAACCCACGGAGTTAGGTAGCTCACCCTCCGAGCGAAATGGGTCCATAATTTGAGAGAAGGCTAGTCGCAACCCCAAAGGGCCTCAACTACATAAGCAGGGCCACTGATCAAGGATGGGTCGTGAAGGCCTTTGTTTAAACGGTAAAAAAATTGTTGTCCGAAACTGATGCACCAAGCATCAATTTCTACAGGTCGGCATGGGAAGGGCTTACACACTCGTTCCCACTGCAAAACTCTAGAGGGTCGATTGTATCAACAATTCAATAACAGGAATCATAATTTACAAAACTGGTGGTGTGGATTGACCCACCTTGTGAGATCGTTTTGGAAATTTAACACCGAGAGGGTTATCCTCATCCTGAGCTCTTGCCCTTCGAGCCTTTACACAATTAATAACAAGGGTGGAATAACCGCAATGAAATTCTAATAAACCAACCGAGTTGGGCCTTGCAATGAAACCTGGTGCCATGCAACGATCTAGGTGGTGAAGGAGGTAGGTCGAATGGAAATTCCATCTCCTAAAATTCCTGTTGTGCTCCAAGTCCATGTCAAGATCAAAGGGAAAAGTTGAACGAGGGGTGAGCGAGAGAGTCTCAACTCTAGGGGTTGAGCTAGCAGTAAAATGAAAAATGTTCCATGCCCGACACCAACGCGAAATCCCTAACTTGTGCAGCTCGATTCTTAAATCACCCCAAGGAGGATTCGACAATAAGGAGGTATAGCTATCACCTTGAACACTCACTGAAGGAAATCATTTCACCTCATATCTTAAGAATGCAAAGGTTATAAGGCAAGTCCACCAGCAACCTATGCAGCTCAAAGGTAAATACCACCTTACAACTCAGATATCCAATACAAACAAACTGACAGCAGTAAGGGAAAACAGGACCAAGAATAACTCATCCAAGGATCACAGAGTTTATTATAGCCTAGGCGCAAAAAATAACAACAAGGTAATGGAATGACCCAACGCCAAGGTTGTACTAAAAGACGTAAGATAACTAACAGTTTACCTACCCAATACATCTACATATCTAAATCATAATACTAATGCATTCTATTCCACAAACAAAAAAACATGTCGTTGCCTTAACTCCCGCCTTGAATGATGATCCTGCGCTCCGTGCCGCTCCCGCTCGTCGACAGTAGAGACTACACTGGTACCTCCCAACCAATCGCTAGGGGTACTCTGCTTCCCCCTTATCCCCCCGAGTTGCAAAGGGGCCACACACAATCCAGATGGTCTGTCTAGCTTCCCAGCTTGCCTCGTAAGGACAAGCTACCACTCCTATCCAAGCTGGAAAATCCCAACTCTCCACAAGTAATCAATCAAGTCAAAATTCCAACAGCATAACGTTACGCTAGCAGCCGATCCCCTTCTTCCTCATATCCCTCTTCTTTTATAGAGTTTTGAGACCCACCAACTTTCCTTAAATCATATTTAAATTAAGTTTCAATAAAATATTCTAAATATTCTCCATCGCACAAGTGTCATCCATCCCCCTCTTTTCTCCAATAAATATTTTCTTTAAATTTATTAATTGTCTCAAATCCCTCACCCACCTAGATTCGCTCCTAAATTTACTCCTAGGTGTTCCTAGATCCCCTTACATTTTTTAAATACTTTTCCTAAAAAAATGATGTTACTAAATTAGCTCAAATTAGCAGGTTCTTAATTGCAGATTCCTTACTATGTTGACCTTGCTTTTTACCATAAGTTTCCATCCTTCCTTTATTATGTTTCCTCCATTACTTAGTTTCCTAATTCTTATTATTCTCTTCTTTCCCCTTTTTATTAAATCCAAATGGCAGTTGCACTATTAAATCTTTCCCTTTTATTATTAATTTAATATCTTTGTATTTTCACAAGTTAATAAATAATTTCTTCGTTGCAAATTTTTAAATCCCTTAGTTTAATTATATTATTACTCTCTTCATTTATCCCAAGAGTTTTATGAAGACTAAACTATCACTTAAGTGGGTTTTTGTTTAAAATTTTTAATTTTATTCTAGGGTCTTTTTCTTAAAGTTAGACTAAATTTTTACCCTAAAAAGTTTTAGACTTAGGACTTATATTTTGAACTGGGCGACACTTGGTTAGGGAAGTTGTTTAAGGATTTATTAAGGCGTTAATGTATTAGGGCCATCTAGGTTTGTTTCTTCATATCATCAACGTGACGTTCCCTTCAGGATGCACCACGTGCTCCAAGGGTACCACTTGCCTTGGTTGTTTCTTTTGCGCGACATGCCCTTCAGGATGCACCACATGCTCCAAGGGTGCCACTCGCTAACTTGTGTTTCTTTCGTGCGATGTGCCCTTCAGGATGCACCACGTTCTCCAAGGGTGCCACTCACCAACTTGACTGATTGGTAGACATCTATAACCCCTGGAGTCAACACTCCACCAGGTGAACTTGTGGGAGACTAAGGGCTCTAAGGAATAAGGCCCCCGCCTTATTGTGTGCCCCTTAGAATCATCATGAGCGACTGTAGCAGTTTGCCCTCACAACATCGTGGATCATCTCTAACTAGGTAATCGTTAACCTATAGTTCGAGCCATGACGAGAGTGCTAGTAGGCTGTGGCAGGGTTGTTGTCCACACCTCTCCCTCAACCTCCCTGGAAATCGTGTGTGACCCCTTTACTCCATATGTGAGTCTGTTCGGCAAGCTATCGTTAGCCTGCATCATCAACAATCGTGTCAGAACATGTCAACATCATATCATCAAATCAATGAAATATCATAGTAAAGAAATCAACCCAAATAGAACACTCCCTAACTATATCCGGAGTCCAAGGGGTTCCACCGATGCCTCTGCATCCTCAATGTCCAAAACCCTGCACACTCAATAAAACTGAGTCAATAGCACCTGTCTACGTCAAAGTAGTAAAATATCATGTCATCTATCATAACGCATCATAATCAAGGATAAATGTTTTAACATCATAAAAGTCTAGATCACTTGCGAGCAAGTGTCCTCAAAGAATAAGTTTTCTCAATGCGCCAGAGCGGGATGTTACACTTTTTATAGAGTTTTATTAGTGATTAGTTTCCAAAAACCTTATTAGATTCTTTTTATTAAATTTGATTAGGACAAACCTCCCCCGTACACATGTCACCCGATCCGTTAGTTGCACCAGAAATTAATTAATTAATTAATTCAATTTTCCTATTTCCCTCACCCACCTAAAAGCGTTCCTAAAAATGCTCCTCAATGTCCCTTTATTCCCTTACATTCCTTTAATCACTGAAGCATTTCTTAAAGCCTAGTTGAGTTCACAATCAGAAATTTCCAAAGACTAGATTCTGTACTATGTTACACATTCCCCTTTTTCTTTAAGTTTCCCCTTTTTATTTAAGTTCAGAATTAGAAAGTCTACACAAAAATAACAATTTACCTTTTTAAAATTTAATCCATCATTAAAATTTTACTTTAATTATTTATGTTTGAATTTTCTATATCTCCTCTTTGTTAAATGTCCATTTAGTTTTTTTTGGTTCACATGTGCTACTTAGACCTAGGTTTTAAATTCACTTGGCTCAACAACAACTTTTAAGGGAAAATTATAATTATTTATCTTTACTCACACAACATCATTTTAAGGCTCACCAAGTCCTAAGGACACAAAGTTTTCTAGGTACTAAGTTCTTAACTTACCAGTGTTAACAAAACACGATGTGCCCTTCAAGATGCACTACACAATCCAAGGGTGCCACTTCCCTGCTTTCTTGTTTTATTTACGCGAGGTGTCCTTCAAGATGCACTACGTGCTCCAATGGTGCCACTCACCTTTTCAATGATTTTGGTAGACGTCAAAGCCCTAGATTCAATACTCTATCAAGTGAACGCGTGGGATACTAAGGGACTCTAAGGAATAAGGACCCTGGATTGTTGTGCGCCCCTTAGAATCATTGTGACCGACTATCACAGTCTTCCCTCACAACATAGTGGGTCTCTCAAACTAGGTAATCGTAAACCTATAGTTCGAGCCACATCAGGTGTGATAGTAGGTTGTGGAAGGGTTGCTACCACACCTCTCCCTCAAAGTATTTGTTTGTCGTGTGTGACCCCTTTACGTCAAATGTGAGTCTGGTTGGAAAGCTATCATCAACCTCCATCCATCAACAAAACATTTTAGTGGTTAAAATCAACATCATAATCTACTAGTCATATGCCACATAAGCAATAACAAAAACACACAAACCATAAAATTCCACCCCCTGACTTGATCTAGAGTCAAAGAAGGTCCATTGATGCCATCAACATCATTAATTAGTCTAGATTCTTGTACACTCAGGAAAAGAAATCAATAACACCTGTCGATATAAATATCATAAAATAACATATCATAAAATCCACAACATCATCATGATCCATAATCGAATCAATCAATATTATAATGAACCGGATCACTTGCACGGAAGTTTACTCAAATAATAAGTCCATTCAGGCGTGTGCAAGAGAGGGATGTTACATACAACTCCTCTTGTTTTAAACTTTGTCCCGAAGTTTCACAGTATATAAGTGCCAAAATAAAATATCTCACAATATCTATATGTTTAGATATCAAACAAAACTGGAAACTGTTTACGCATATCATATGTGTCCTCCAAGTTTTATGAGTGTGGACTATAGTTGTCCCACTTGAACTTGACCTGATCTACTATTCGATGTCGTAGCTATCGAATGTGATGGTCCATAATGTGGATTGGCTCTGCCGTGAGTGCACCCTCGTTCGATACCTGTAAGGAACTCATGTCAATCACATGTGTAGGATCACTAACATAATTTCTCAAAACAAATACATGAAAAACATCATGAATATGCCTCAAATAATCGGGCAAGGCTAGTTGATAGGCCACGAACTCCTTCATTTCCATAACCTTGAAGGGTCCCACGAACCTAGGATATATTTTAGCACCCTTTCCAAACTTGATCGAGCTCTTGTGTGGTTTCACCCGCAAGAAGACTCGATCGCCAACTTCATAACTACGATTGACACAATGCACATCGACGTAGCTCTTCTGTCGATCCTGCACTTCCTTGATCATTTTCCTTATGGTTTGCATTTGATCTTCCATTTCTTGGAATGCTTCTGGTCCCACTAGGACCCTATCCTCAAGATGATCCCAACTCAAAGGTGTCTGACACGGTCTCCCATAAAGAAACTTGAATGGTGCCATCTTAATGGTCGTTTGATAATTGTTGTTATATGAAAATTCTACCAGTGGAAAGAATTCTTCCCAATGCTTCTATTGGTCCATTATGTACATATGCAACATATCCTCTAAGATTTGGTTTGTTCATTCAATCTTCTTGTCTGTCTTAGAGTGATACGCAGTACTAAAGTTAAGATGGGTTCCCAAGGCCTCTTGGAAACTAGTACAAAATCATCCTGTAAACATCAATCCTCGATTGGATATAATCCTTTTAGGCACACCATGCAGCCTCACAATCTCGCTAATGAAAATTCTAGCTATGTCAGGTGCTTGATATGTCATACGCACAGGAATAAAATGATCACTCTTCATCAGATTGTCAACTACTACAAAAATCGAGTCATGTCTCTTTTCCATTAGGGGAAATACAACAATTAAATCCATCGAAATGACCTCCCATTTGGATTTCGATATAGCGTGTGGTTTTAGTAATCCTGTCGGATGTCTATGTTCAGCCTTCACCTGTTGAAATTATAGACATCTTGCCATGTAGTTGACTTGTTTGCCTTAATTCCTTTCCAGAAGAATAAGGGTTTAAGGTCTTCCCTCATCTTCGTGACTCCTAGATGAGCCATGTACACTGCTCTATGAGCCTCATTTAGGATTTTCTATCGCACAATTTGTATTAATGATAAAAGGCTTGAGGTTTGAAGGTCAAACTGGCGTAACAAGAACCAATCCCACCCAATGTCACCATAATGGGATGGTTCTTTCTCTTTAGGGAGGTGATGCCTAGGGGAGATGTCTCTGGTGACCTGGGGTTTTGAGAAGGAAAGAGGATAATAAGACAAGGATAAAAATTCCCCCTCACAAGTCATCACCAAGCAGATAGTCCTGGATAAACAACCAATAATAAAGTAAACCCCCCAAAGATATACCTGCCTAAGATAGAGAAACACCAAATGATATATGCAAGCTATTTCAATGGGTTAGTACTTCATATAAATAGATGACTATCTGATAAACATATAAGAAATTTAACAATAAATATTGATGAATTCAATGTTTGTAAATAGCCATGAAAATTATCACCTTACCAATATATATTGGAAGAATGTGGCATTCAATGTAATAAATCAAAACTTCATTCAAATTATGCCTTCAATCACCATTCAATTGATTATGAAACAAACGTTAGCTGCACAAAGGTGTTAATAGTGGGAGATAACGAAAAAATATAGGGTTGGAAGGTTAGTTCTAGGCGAGGTTTATTTAGGTTAGGGTTTGATTCAAAGTGTTGAGATTTGTTTTGTGATGAAGGTCACTTCAGCGCGTGAGGTCTCTTTAGAATAGTGCCTTAGGGTTAATGGAGTCAAACAGTGGAAGAATCAAAATCTGAAGGAGGTAAGGTAAGTAGGTCAAGGACTAGAGGGAGAGGCTTTGGAGTTTTTCTAGAGCAAGGCCCCAAAGTCAAAACCCTAGGGGAGAGAGGCTCACCTTGGTGTAGGTAAACTAGGCCTTGATCCTCTCTCCTCCTTCCTTAACTCAATGGAAAAAATGACTAGCTGAAAGATGAAGCATAAAACCAAAACTAGAGGGGTTGATGGAGCAAGGTGTTGCTACAGCAAGGCCTTTTCAGCAAACCCTAGAGAAAAATGACCCTAAGTGTAGTAGACCTAGGCTTAAGACGTCTCTCTTCTTGCCCTCTTGATAGTACGACTAACAATAAATGAATAAAGGAAGGGAGTGTAGAAATGGCTAGGCTCTCTCCTTGTTCAATGGATGAAAAATTATCTCAAAGGGGACATGAAACTACAACCATTCATTCAAGAATTTTTTCAGAAAATTACTTACATATCACCAAGAAATATCAATGGAAACCCTAGTTGTAACACCTTCCTTCAAGAGAAATGCCCAAACATGCCAAAATAGTCCTCCTCCAACAAGTGTGCATCACTAAGTCATCCAATGACCCAATATAGGGCGTAAAGTTCAGACCTCCTTATGGAGTGAGTGAGTTGTGATGAAAAAATAAAGGTCAAAATCCTTCATTTATACCATTCCATGACCTAATTTTACATTTTAGGTCATGTAAAAGGCCAACAAGGCCAAAATACTAAAATCATATTGTTTTACATTAAAATATTAAATTAAAACCCTAATCAAGATGAAAATAAAGATCTAGCCCCTCCAAAGGAGAGGTTAACCCCTTTTAGGGTAAATGGAGCATCTTGGAGAAAAAATGTTAGCCCTCCTTGGGCTCCTCCATCATGCTACACATGCCAACACTGCCCAGTCTACCTCCCAAGACACCCAATAGGTTGTATGATGTCATGGTCATCAAGGGTGGTGTCCCAAACCTTCCAAGGCCAACGTTCCACTAAAAAAGGGCCATCCCCCCTAGGTCAAGCTCTACTGGGGTGCCTTTGGTGTAACGTCCTCTTATTCTCCATTGAAAATATCCTGATCGATATTTGTCTTGTATCTACTCCTTGATGGGGTCCCAACATCCATCTAATGGTCTCTTCAACCCCATGGAGGTCCGAGCTGATTAACTCCCCATGTGTACTTGTCCAAATGGTACATGTCCATAGGGCATGGTCTTGCACATCAAAATCTATGCCCTCCATGGGCTCATTAGTCACAGGGATCATAGCAATGTCAATCACATATCATCATCAATATTACTAAACATGTGCATACAATCCATAATAAATTAGTTAACAACTCAAAGACGTTACACAAGCCTATAATACTAGTCTGGAGAAAAGGACAAGGCATCCTATTGGGTTAGTGTCCACTAAAAAGGGAAAGTTCCTGGAAGAGACCTCATCCAGTCCATGTAAGTGTGTGGCATGGTCAGGGGATTTCCAAACATGTGGTGTAGTAGCCATAAAAAAAAATACAAAATTTAATTCTAATTTAGCATATAATTCTTTCTTATACTAAAATAATTCAATCACCAACATTTGAGCATATGATATTCGACAAGAAAATTAAAATTTTATCCACAACATAAGAATTACTCAACATAATAATTAAATTACCTCTCCCTGATGCTAATTCCCACATCGATCTGGTTTTTCGTTGCTGAACTGTGTCAAACACTACCCAAAACCGAGTTTCCACCCTGCCAACTAGGACAACTTCCTAGCTCCAGGATACCATATTGATATCTTGGCCCCCATGCCCAAAACCTCCAACAAACCGATGCCCCCTGCACTAATCCTTCCCAACTACAGAACTCAACTCCCCACCCCAAATCCAAGAGAACCATCGCAAAAAAAATGATCCTCTCCAAAACAAGTAGAATGATCCCCCCCTTCTTTCGTAAACCTCCTCCGCTCATATCCCTCCTTCATCGCCCTTTCATCTCATTTATTTCCTTATCTCTGCATTCATTGCCTTATCCACATAGTTAATGCCTCTTATCCAATTATTCATGTTCCTTATCCGTTTATTAATGCTCCTTATCCCCTCCGTATACGTAATCTTTAATTTAAACAATATAATTTATTAACCCTATTAAATTTATCACCCTGTTCATTCAATGTGTTAGGTAATTAATTTAATTAATTAATTAATTAAAATTATAACAATTAATTAACTAATAAATATTTAATTAATATTATTATGCCAATCATTGTTTAGTTAAAACCATGTTAAGACAATTAATCACCTAATTAATTTTGCTTAATAATCCCTAAGCATATTTTCAACTAGGGTTGTTACATACACCCACCCTTCAGGAAACTTCATCCCGAAGTTAAGGTATCTTATGGTACAAAGAAAAAGAAACATGGTTCACACATTCATAACAATTAACCGACATTATCAGTAAGTAAGTCAAGAAAACTCATACATACTAGTGTATATGTACAATAAATGCATGTGTAGCTAGTACATACAAGTCTCGTGCATGTACTAATAATCAAAACTATCATCCTTCAGTAATTTATGTATGCATCCAATCCATTCAACAAGACTGGTCTTTCATAAAAGACAACAAACCAATCAATTGTTTGAGAAATCCTTTAATTACTATTATCCAGTTCAACATTTATTTTATTTTATTTAGACAACTGTGGTTTAGTTACGTAATTATGAATATTCATACATACACATTTTTATTTTTATTTCGAAGGGAAAACATTAAATTCCACCACAAGACAGATCTCCATACCTTCTCAACTATTACTACTCATCCTTCCTCCCTAACCTACTTCCATCTCCATTCCTATCCTTCCTCTACTAGACTATCTTGGAGCATCAACTATATTGACCTAACTCCAAATAGAACCCATAAGCGGAAGTGTCGCTATCTCGACCAAGCTTCCCTAGCAGGCATCTGACAGTCATCACCACACATCTCAGGGAGCGTAAACTAACACCGTCCTCCCATGACTGCAGGTTTCGGAGGATACACGATGGGAAATACCTCCACCCCTCCTAATCATAACTAGGGTCCACACCCTACAATGGAACATAAAGTGGCACCGTGTTGTTGGGGGTTTTTTCATCGTTTATTCGGTTTTGGGCAGTGTCATCACTTGAAATCATGCACTGGTCCACATATCATAGCAATGCATCCAAACCAATATAAATTCCACATACAATATTCATACCATAATGTTTCTCGGTTAGTGGTCATGATATCCACTTTCATCATCATTATCCCTTGGCTATTTCATATCCCATAACCTGCAGATTAGTCTGTAACACAAACTCATACATTTCTATGCATTATTATCATGTAATTGCATACTATCATCATTTCAATTTGGTATCCCTGTACCGATAAATTAACATCAAATTTTTCCAGTTAGAAATAGATCTCATAATATCCCATAATTCAATTTCGACAACCAGTCATAAGATTATCATTTACCCAAAATAGATTGCATCATATCCAACATTATTCTAATAGTATTTTAAACATTCATAAAATTCTTCATTCTCACAATGTGTCGCATCATATACATCATCATCAATAACATTTAAACATTCGTAAAATTTACATTCACATAGTAGATCGCATCATATACATCATCATCAATAACATTTAAAAATTCATAAAAGTTCATAAATTTTAAAGTTTAAGTGTATCACTTAATAGTTTGACTGTGACTAGAAAATAAAGTATATAGGCCTCAGGTAATCCTGGCTGTCTAAGTCAAAAGGTGGTGTTACATATACCCAACCTTCGAGAAACATGTTCTCGAGGTGGTCAAAAAAGTGAGGGATAGTCTCATCATAGTGTCTCGGCATCTTCCCAAGTAGCAGATCCTGGACTATACTTGTCCCACTGGACCTTAACTTGGTCTACCAGACGATTCCTGAGTTGTCGGACTCTATGGTCCAATATGAGTAATGGTTCTACCGTGAGGGTTCCCATGTCTGATACCTTCAATTCCTTCCAATTTAGTTTATGTGATTCATCAGCAACATAATGATGTAAAACAGATACATGAAATACATTATGAGTTTTATGCAAGTGGGGTGGCAGTACAAGATGATATGCAATGGGTCCAATTTTCTCTTGGATCTTGAATGGTCCTATAAATTGAGGTGACAACTTTTTCCCCTTCCCAAACCATATGGTACTCTTATTATGCCGGATACGAATGAAAACTTGGTCTCCCACTTCATAACTTCGGTCGGTCCTGTGTGCATCTGCATAGCTTTTCAGCCTATCCTGTGCTTCCTTTAGTCTCTGCCTAATCTGAATCACCTGTTCTTCCATCTCTTGAATCAATTCTGGCCCAACTGTTACTCGGTCTTCTAGTCTATCCCAACTCAATGGAATTCTGCATGGCCTCCCATACAAAGCTTTGTAGGGTGGCATTCTGATGGAACTATGAAAACTGTTATTGTAGGAAAACTCTACCAAAGGTAAGTACTTCTCCCACTGGGTTTGATTATCCATGACATACATCCTAAGCATGTATTCCATGACTTGATTTACTCTCTCTGTTTTCTCATTTGTTTCAGGATGATAAGCTATGCTTAAGTTCAATTGAGTCCCCAACAGTGACTGTAAACTTGTCCAAAACCTAGAAGTGAATCTGGAGTCCCTATCTGAAATGATCTTCTTAGGTATCCCGTGCAAACGGATAACCTTGCTTACAAACACACCTGCCACATCAGTGACATCGTAAGTTTCTCTAACTGGAATAAAATGAGCACTCTTGGTTAACTTATCCACTATCACAAGAATGTCATTGTGTCTATGGGATGTGAGAGGCAACCCCACAACAAAATCCATAGAGATGACTTCCCATTTGAACATAGAAACATCATGTGGTTGTAGGAGGCCTGCCGGGTGATGGTGGTCAGCTTTCACTTGTTGACACACCAGGCATTTGGCGACGAAATGGACTACATCGTGCTTCATGCCTACCCAGAAGAAGAGCTTCCCCATATCTACATACATCTTCTTCACACCCAGATGCACAGAATAAAGTGCTCTATGGGATTTCTTCAGTATGATGCTTCGAATATCCCCATTCTCATGGATGTACATCCTTCCTCGATATCTTAACAATCTGTTTGTTTCCAGACTATATCCTTCATACTTTGGATCTAACTACATCCCACTATGGAGGTTTGAAGTAACCTTTAAATACCAATTGTCTCCTGGGAGTTGTGTCAACACATGTTCCCTCAGATTGACCTTTAAGGTTACCAAGGAGAAGATACATGGTCTTCTACTGAAGGCATCTGCGACCACATTTTCCTTTCCCTTTATGTATGAAATACCAAAATCATACTCACTCATAAAATCACTCCATCACCTTTTCCTAGCATTCAGATCTCTTTGAGTGAAGAGATGTTTTAAACTTTGATGGTCCATTTTGAGCTCCAAGTTTCACCCAACAAGATAGTGCCTCCAAAGTTTTAGAGCTAGCATTACAACTACCAACTCTAAATCATGAGTCGCATATAGCTCCTCTTGTTTCTTCAAATTCCTTGATGCATAAGCTATCACTCCTCTATCCTGCATTAGCATGGCCCCCAACCCTTGCTTCGAGGCATCCGTACAGACTATGAAGTCCTTTTCCATATCTGACACTCATAGAATTGGCGCACTAGTTAGTAACCTCTTAAGCTCAATGAATGCACTATCACATTCTTTTGTCCATTCATACCTGACCCCCTTGCATTGCAAGGTGGTGATGTGTTTCGCTATTTTTGAGAATCCTTCCACAAATCTCCGGTAATAACCTAATAGTCCCATGAATATTCTCACCTCATGGGCATTTTTCGGCACTGGCCACTCCATAATGGCCTTTAATTTTTCTAGGTCCACAGAGATTCCTTCGCCGGAAATGATATGACCTAAACAGTGGATCTCTTTCTGGAAGAAGGAACACTTTGACATCTTTCCATATAATTTGTTCTCCCTAAGGCAGGACAACACTGCTCGTAGGTGTTCTTCATGTTCTCTTTCATTCTTGGAATAGATGAGGATGTCATCTAGAAAGACTTGTACAAAACGGTCTAAGTACTTCCAGAATACGCCATTCATGAGGCTCATGAATACTGCTGGCACATTGGTCAATCTGAAAGGTACTAAAACAAACTCGTAATGTCCAAACCGAGTTCGAAAGGCAGTTTTTGGGATATCACCTTCCTTAATCCTTAACCGATGATACCCTGATCGCAAATCGATCTTTGAGAATACCGTTGCTCCTTTCATTTGATCGAAAAGGTCATCTATTCACGGCATTGGGTACCTATTTTTCACTGTAGCATGGTTCAAGTCCCTGTAGTCTATACACAGTTGTAAGGATCCATCCTTCTTCTTTACAAAAATTACCGGTGCGCCCCAATGTGAAACACTGGGCCTTATTAGCCCTAAGTCCAGTAACTCTTTCAACTGCATTTGCAACTCACAAAGTTCTGGTGCTGTCATCTGATACAGAGTTTTGGAAATTGGTTCTGCACCAGGTTTTAGCTCAATGGTAAAATCAAGCTCCCTCTCAGGAGGTAACCCTGGTAAATCGTTCGGAAAAACATCTTTAAATTCTGAAAATACCGGGTACTGATCCAATGAGGGTCCCTTCCTTTCATTTACTGTTTCCACTACATACAATCGACACCCTTTTCTCAAGCATCGCTTAACCTTCATTGTTGATATAAAGCGTAATGACACTTTTCTCTGTACACCCTGGATCTCTACTGGTCTTCCTTCATCGTCGACACAAAGCACCCTCTTTGCAAAACAATCTACAAAAGCTCGGTGAGCTGATAACCAATCCATTCCAATGATTAGGTCATATGCCCCGAGAGCATTGACGTATACCTTTAACCTGGTAGTACACACTCCCAGGTCTACTATACAATTATCAACACTAGGTCCTACTACTTTTTTTTCCCCCGAAGCCATCTCGACTTGTTTAAAGTCATCGTTCTCGTAGGCTGCCAACCCACTCTTTTCTAATGCAGATGGTGAAATGAAACTATTTGTTGCACTAGAATCAAACAAAATCTTAACATTGATATGATTTAGTGTACCTGATGACTCCACCACCGCGGATTGATGTTCGGCCTGGTGATTATTAACCGCTGCATAAATCTGGTGGCTGTTACTTTCTCTCCCCATCGGTGCCTTTCCTTCTCTATGCACGAACCCTGATTGTAACTCTGGGCAGTCACACTAGTAATGGGGTCCTCCGCACCCCCAATAGGTAACATGAGATTGAACATGTGCATTGTTATGTGATTGTATCTGAAGTGTGTTCCTTCCCCTGGAACCCCTGCCCCTACTAGTTGTTCCCTGAGATGGTCGTGGACCTATCTGCGTTGTTGGCGATGAACGAGATGCTGCACTAGATGCCATTGAAATCTCTGCGGCTACTGTCCTTGGCGTGACTCTGTTACCATAAGGTGATGGCCTTGAGCCCCCTCCCCTAGGAAATGTCCTCGGGGCCTTCCCTACAAATCCTAGACGATGCTGAAATATCGATCTTATACCCCCGATTAAGTTCATGTGTTCCTCCGCATAACACACATTTTCCACCGCTTCCGCTACTGAAGACGATTTCCACATCCGCACCATAGCTCTTATCTTAGGGTTCAATCCATAAACGAAGCTCTCTGCCTATCGTTGGTCATTATCTATACATGAAACATATTTGACCAGTTCCATAAATCTTATCTCATATTCTTCTAGAGTTCTATTTCCCTGTACTAAGGCATGAAATGCCCCTACCTATTGTTCCTCGTAGTATGCTGGTAGATATTTCCTTCGGAACCTCTCCTCGAAAAGTTCCCAAGATACTATGTCTAGGGTAAGGTGAAGTTGTCTTTCCAGGTTGCCCCACTAGTTCAAGTCACTTTCTCTTAACTGAAAAATTGTGATCTTTGCCTTTGAGTTGGACGCATAGTCCCTTAAAGAAAAACACCTTGTCATGCCTTCCAACCATGCTTTCGCGCGTTCACTGGCGCGACCCCCAACAAAATCTGGAAGTTTGATCTTCTGGAATTATCGCGTGATGTCTTCAACTGGAGGTCCTCCCCCTGAATCCCTTGACGCTTCTAGATTACCCATTCCAGACGGTGGGGGTTCCACTTCAGTCCCTGTCGGTTGTCACCGCTTTAAAGTCTCATTAATGGCTTCCAATGAGCACAGTATGAGAGCTAGTTCGGGCGATGGCAGTGGTGGTGCTGGTGGTGTTGGCGGTTCTTGCGACGACACTCCCCTGCCTCGACTCCCTCGAGTCTTGACCATTCTGTATGATTTAACCCGCATCAACCAAAGTTGTCAGGGTGAGTTCCAGGACGTTTCAAATTGGTGCTACTTAAACTAGAAACAGGGTTAGGCGTAAGTTTTCTTTACTTGTCTGTAAATAGACATTACTCCTTTATGGGATTGGCTAGGTTAGGGTTAGGATTAAGTGTCTAAGCTTGATTTCTTCGCCCCTATGAAAAAAAAAAAAAACTATTGGTTCCCTTTCCCTGTAGCTACGCTAGTCTTGCACCATACTCGCCAATTCCTATGCTTACTCTCCTAGTGCATATACTGCCTCCTCCCTGTCTGTCCTAGTCTAAGTCCTTTTAACTTTTCGCTTACAACTAAATATGCTCTGGTGCTTGACTCGTGAGCTTTTCCCTGGCGCTTAGTGTTGGCGTTGTCGAATGCTGCATTGAGATTTAGCATTGACTTTGACTGGTGGAATGGAGTGGAGGGACTTGGCGCTTGGCTCGATGAGTTGTGTGTACGGTCTCGTGAACCCGATGCTTGGACAATCGGAGTTTATACTTGGGATACAAATATCAACAATGCTAAATAAGCCTTTACCTTGATTTCCAGTGCATTCACTAATTATGATTCAACTCGGTTAGCTGGCTCTGGATCTCTAGGTTAGGTAATAAGCCAGTTAGTCTTAATCTTCATACTGTATCTTCCTGATAATAATACCACTCTTATCCCGACAGTGATACCATTAATCTAAATAAGTAAAATAATTTATTTGTAAAGACTTATGAGGGCGCGTTGGTGTTAGTGTTCTTCTTAAGGCGCTTCGCTTGGTGGGGGTCGCGGGTTCAAAACCCTTTAATAATTTTTGTTTTGTTTTACTCATTTAAAAAGACAAAATACCTAATTAAACTGGTTAAATTAGCATGTGTAAAGACCTAATTAAATTAAATTAATTAAAATTTTAAACTAATTTAAAAAAATTTAACTTAAGAATTTAAAATTAAATAAATAATTCTAAAACTTTATTTTAAAATAATTATAATTAAAATAAAAAAAATTAAAACAATTAATTTAAAACAATTAAAATTAAAAAAAATAAAAAATAAAAAATAAATTACTCGTGAAATACTATATATATAATAAATCGGCATCGTGGGTCCTCGCATGAGGCCCACATGCCCCCTCCCCCAGGTGCTCATCCCTTTTGAGACTCCTCTTCGTGGCTTGATGTGCACTGGTGCTGGTCTGGTCATGGATTTGTTCATGGCGGTGGCGCTAAAGAGCTACTAAGTATAGAATCATTGGTATCTTTGGAGGAGTTGCGGCGAGATGGATGTTGTGAGTCAAAGCTTGTCCACTTGTGCTGGTAAGTACTACAAGAGCACCACCCACCATGCACAATCCAGGAACAGTGAAAGTAGGACAAGTAAGGAGGCCCGCTAAAATTTTATTGCACTTTTCTCGACCTTCCTGTCCTTCATCCAATTCAATAATGTTCTATGGCTCCCTTAAAGTCATCTTTCCACTGATGAATCTTCCTTTCCCAATCTTCCCTACTCATACAAGCAACAACCCTTAGTGCAGGTCCAATTCCCATCAATAAAGACCATAACTTTCTGACAATGGTTTCATCTTTCCTGCATGATTCCTGTGCCTGCTTGGCCTTGGCTTTCACTGTACTCAACCCTTCTACAGCCTAGTCGCATTCTTTTAGTGATGCTTCTTTCTTTTTGTGTTTTAAAGTTTTCTCTCCATACTGATCTTTCCAACTATATGTAGCAGGTTGACTCGCTGTTGTAGTGGATGAAGTATTTGTGGACGGAGATATCCATCTTATCTCCGCATATAATCCTAATTGTGGCCTACCATATCTTGCAATATCAAGTGTAATGACATCCCCGAACAATGCTCTTTCTAATAATTTCAACAATTCTCTTGTGGGCGACGTAGAGAAGCTTTTACCATGTTGAGACCAATTCTCCTCATTACTATCTTTGTCTTCTATTTGTCCTTCCGAGAGATCTATGGGTACTTGTGGGAGTAATCTAGAGTATGAAGGCCACTCTGATGATTGTTTGAGATAGATATTGTGCTTACAGAAATAAGTTGGGCTAGAAAATGACTCACTAGCTTTCTCTCATGAGTGAAGAAGTTTCCTGGCAATGTGCCGATGAATGCCAAGTTGTCTAAAAGCCATTAGGTATGGACCTTATAAATTATTATTTTGAAAGAGGCTTCGGTCGGTAGCACCAAGAAGCTGCAGACATGTCTCTATTTTCTACCTCCGAAAGGCTTCTGATAATGAAATGTATAAGCCCAATTTTCTGAACGATCGCAGCAGAACACTTCAGATTCAAAATGGATGGCAATTGGGTTGACCAATGATCGCATGATTCTTTTGTTGTTTTGACATCTTGGGTTGGTTAGCTAGGAAAATAGGCTTCAAACTCGAAATACCTTGGCAGAGAGCAAAATTGGTTATTTGGGGGCTTAAATTATACCACGTTTAGAAGGATAAAGCTGGACTGGAGAGATGGGTAGTAAGTGGAGAAAAGCGAGGGATGCATTGGGTCTGCATCTATGCATCCTTGTTTTTTCTGAGTTGAATGAAAGGCCAACTCTGAATGATACTGTTTCTTCTCGGTCTAGTTCTTCCGATACAGCTCTGTTGGGAGGGGCACGTGAATCGACCTTGGGACCTGTACAATCTTCACAGGTTTCTCCTGGTCACTTGCATTTGATTAAACCCAACATCCGACTTTCTCCTGTAAGATTTTATGGTCTCTGTATTTGTCTTTGTTTACACTTTTGTTTTTACCAAATTGAGTTTTAAGCTTCTTTTTTTTTCCTGTTGGGATCTGAAATTTATGTATGGGGTATTTTTTTTTCGTTATTGGGATGTTGAGTTTTAATTTTCCTGTGCTTGATTGAATGGTCTGTCTATATGGGTCTTATCATATCTTCGTGGGTTTACTGCTTACCGCTTGGGGGTATTGACATCTACGTATGTGTCTCCGTGGGGTTATGCTAGTTCATTTCTCTGTTGCCTTTTTTGGGTAATTGTTGTCATATGAGGTTATGCTGCTTCGTTTCACTATTGCCTTTTTTTTTTGGATAATTGTTGTCATAAAAAATATTCTTCGTATGAGGCACACATATGCAGATTATCATTTATATGTATATATAGCATCTCAAAAATAATAACATATATTCTAAATAGTCCTTAAAGTTTTGTTTTTATTGTGATATTTGTTTTTACATTTTCAATATGTATTTCATTTATATTTATATTTGTGTTAAAATTTCTGTGTTTGGTTTGTAGGTTAGGAATAGATGGAGTTGGAGCCAGGAACTTGGCCCTTAAGGCCCCAGTGCTTTAAGCTGAAGCTCTGATACCATGTGTAGTAGCCGTAAAAAAAAATACAAAATTTAATTCTAATTTAGCATACAATTCTTTCTTATACTAAAATAATTCAATCACCAACATTTGAGCATATGATATTCGACAAGAAAATTAAAATTTTATCCACAACATAAGAATTACTCAACAGAATAATTAAATTACCTCTCCCTGATGCTAATTCCCCCGTCGATCTGGTTGTTCGTTGTTGAACTGTGTCAAACACTGCCCAAAACCAAGTTTCTACCCTGCCAACTAGGACAACTTCCTAGCTCTAGGATACCATATGGATATCCTGGCCCCCGTGCCCAAAACCTCTAGCAAACTGGTGACCCCTGTACTAATCATTCTCGACTACAGAACTCAACTCCCCTCCCCAAATCCAAGAGAACCCTCACAAAAAAAATGATCCTCTCCAAAACAAGTAGAATGATCCCCCCCTTCTTTCGTAAACCTCCTCTTCTCATATCCCTCCTTCACTGTTCTTTCATCTCATTTATTTCCTTATCTCTACATTCATTACCTTATCCACATAGTTAATGCCCCTTATCCAATTATTCATGTTCCTTATCCATTTATTAATGCCCCTTATCCCCTCCGTATACGTAATCTTTAATTTAAACAATATAATTTACTAACCCTATTAAATTTATTACCATGTTCATTCAATGTGATAAGTAATTAATTTAATTAATTAATTAATTAAAATTATAAAAATTAATTAAATAATAAATATTTAATTAATATTATTATGCCAATCATTGTTTAGTTAAAACCATGTTAAGACAATTAATCACCTAATTAATTTTTCTTAATAATCCCTAAGCATATTTTCAACTAGGGTTGTTACATGTGGGTGCAGTGCAGGCCAAGGATGAAAAATTATTACCTGTGGGTGCCTTTGTAGAAGGCGAGTTGTACCTGTCATGGATGCATTTTTTCCAAGCCCATTCTTGCCTTTTATTCTTTTATCTTTTATTTCTTTTTGTTCAAGATATAATCAGGGGACACTACCCTGGCATGTTGAACAGTGGTGACAACATTACCCACAAGTATTTTCTCAGAAATGAGAAGGTTGGCTTGTGATGAGAACCCCTTTCCATTGGCCATGCAACCAAGAGTCACTACCCTGGCGTGGTGACCAACTAATGAAAATGTCATACTGTTAGATACCCATGGACCTAATAGGTTGGCTCATGATGAGACCCCCTATCCTTTGGTTAGGCCTTGTTTTATTATTTTTCTAGGTCCCTCTTGTTTCTTGATGAGAATCTTTTTATTTCTTTCTCAGGGATCCCTGGGTGAAGAATATCGAGGTTTTATTTTTATGATTTTATCTTTTACCAACTTTCTTTTGCCTTATGGGACTTTAGCCCCTTCTTCCCACAAGATAAGGTGCAATCCTGAAAATAGGTCAACCCAATGTCTGAACAAGTGGAATGGGATAGGTGAGTGGGAAACAAGAAGGAGAAATGGTGCTATGATGGGAGTGGATGATGGATTTTTAGAAATTCCCTCCAGTGGAAAACCAAAATCTACAGACACAGGCTTGCCAGGGCACCCTATCAATCCCCTCAAACATGGTCAAGTGGGCTAGTGTAAGATCCAAGCAGTTGTTAGAAATAAAAGGAATCAGATGCATACATTCAATGGTTTTGATGATCAAAGTGACACATACCATGATACCTGGACTAATTAGCTCATGGAGCAAGAACCATTTCTGACACATGACCAAGCCAATGGTGGTGGATTTCATTGTTGCTGACAATATGAAGATACTAAAAAAAAGAAAACGTGGGCCCTCCACAGCCATCCTAAAGTCCATTCTTCTCTCGGTCCTCTATGTTTAGGACCTGTGGGCCTCTAGACATGATCTCCTAGTTATCCCTGAAAGTGGGGGATAACATCTAGCTCCAACTTGGGGACATCTGCTCATCGTAGAGCGCATGAGAACCTCAACATATCTGGCATAACCTGCTGACTTTCTCAATCTCAATATAAGCATCAGTAAAAAAAACGAGGTGGTAATGACACCCCAAAATAGATAGATATATATATAGGCTGAAATAAAACAATCAATAGTACGTATGTAAAACAAACTACTTACCTATACCTACATGTTGGTTGTATGTTGGATGTAGTCAAAAAACCAGTGAATCCAATCCAACAATGTCCCAAAATACCCGCGTTTGTGCTTCATCATAGACCAAAATAGTGATAAATCAAGCACAAAAATGACATGGGTTAGAACATATATCATATCATCGGAAATGACAAACTCTAACTCATGGAGGCAGGTGGGAGGGATAAAATTGTGCCAATTCAGTCTTTGAGGAAAGTACTCAATCCACTTCAGGAAGGGGTCATGAAAAGTCCAAGGATCAGAATAATGACTCAAAGGATCGACAAACTAGCTACCTAGTATGTCTTCACACTCTGAAGCTTGGGAAGGTATAAACAATGATCTAGTAGATGATTGACAAAATCTCAAGGGAAAGTTAAAAAACTGAGATGATAGACTCAAATTTGTAGTTTTCAACCAACCCTTGGATTCTTGGGTTTTCTTCAGAGGAAACTCAATATAAAAGACATAATTTCCAACTACACCTTTAATGATATAACAAGGTAAGGAAATAAGAGGTGGCTAGGGGAAAAGGTCATGAGAATCCTTCTTTAGGCAAACTATATTCTTACTCCCATCAAAACCCGAGCACAGTGGTGGTTGATAGTCATTTTCGTAGGGTAAATCTAAGTGCTTGGAGGAGTAATCATTGAATAACTCATGGTAAGACCAAAAATCATAAGGAAAATATGGTATTTGGTCAACCTTGGGTGTTTTAGGAGCATTGGTAAAAATCTCATCTCCTTGTTGCCACTGGTCAAGCGATTGTTGTGATAATTGCAAAGGCAACACTCGGAGATGACTCTTTATGCCATAGATGGGATCCATATCATAACCAAATTCATCCCACCTACGTCTCCCAACATGTATGAACTCATCAATATCAACTAATTCAGTGTCAGTATCATAACATGGAGGGTTCAAAATATTTAAAATCCCACCCATTTCCTCCTCTTTTCCTAAATCATAAAGTAGATGAACATCGAAATCTTGGAGAGGAGGGTAACTCACTTTTTCATCTTGTGCAGGAGCTTCGAGGATTTGGGTATTTTTAACAAGCATTATTGTTTTATCTTCATGATTTTCCCCTTCATCTTTGGTTGTACAACAAGGAAGATGCTCTTTGTTCGGGGATTCCATTTCTGTAGTGACCAGGATTTCATTAAAACTACCATGAATTAAAACAGAGCGGAAATTTTGAAATTTTCTAAAAATTCGCTTACTCTAGCATATTCACTACCAGATTTTGATAAATAAAATAACATTTTACATAACAATTTGCATAACAAGTTAAATTTACATAACAATTTGCATAACAGGTTAAATACCTCGTTCTGATGTTGTCGCTCCCTTCGCTTGAACCTATCCGCAGCCGCTTGCTC
>ML784658.1:716065-741956 GCA_009831015.1 Picea engelmannii | reverse complement strand
TATTTCATATTAATTATCTTATCCTTTACTTAATGTTCCCTTTTACGTATGGGTTACGTTATCCCTCATGGGATACGTAACCCTATTTAACCTTATATTTTATTTTTCCCCCATTTGTTTAATACATAATTAATCAATTACTTTATTAATAATCAATTAATCACTAACCATTAGTTTAATACTTAATCATTTAATGTCTCATTTAATAATTAATCATTCATTAACCCTTAATCAAGGAGTTAATCATACTTCAGCTAATTATAATCAAAATGATTAATTAATAACGTATAATTAATTAAGGGTATATAATAATTAATTATAATTTAGCTAATGTTTAGGATTATTTATGAAATTATTCATATTAATAAGAAAAGGGTCATTACAATTTCTCCATCACTCTCTAAACCATGAAACAAGGTATCATCAAAATCCTGAAAAGGAAAGAAACTAACTTTATCATCCTTTGTTGTGCAGGTGGAGAAGGCTTGTGGATATCTTCATTAGGAGGAGGAGGGCATGTTGATACTTCATCATTGGGTTCTGGCTCCTCAGCTGTGTCTTCAACAATCCCTTGTCAATCTGTGGTTTATTCATCTTCTTGTTGGAAATCATTAATGAAGTTTTCAAGGGAAAACAAGTTTTCCCTATTAAGAGTACCTGACGTAAAGCGACATCTTATCTAAGATAAGGAAATGTACTCTTCAATCCTTGCAGCCATGTTGTAGGCTTCACCGATCATATGTGGGGCTCTCTTATCAAGGGGAAAACTCAGATATCCCAAAAGTGCACAAGTAAAGAGATGGATCATGTATCTCTCCTCGGGATGATGACTTTTAGGGATTTGATACAACATGTTCTCAAATCTATCCTGGAAGTATTTGACAATTTTATCCTTAGCTTGCTTCATATGATCGAGTTCTTCTAATAGTACTAGGATTTCTTCCAACTGGATACCCCATCTCTCGAGAAAGGTTTCCTCAAATTGCTCCATAGTTGTGATGCTGGCATCAGGGAGGTTGTCATACCACTCTTTGACATTGCGACAAAGAGTGGCAGAGAAAAGTTTCATGACCACATCTTCAACTTAAATCATCAACAGGGTAGGATAGAAAGAAACTCTAGAAGTTTCTCATGTGATAGTCAACTCTCTCTCTATCACCACAAGTGAATACAGGCAGCAAATTTATGTATTCAAAGGGAATTTGTTGAGGGTAACCTGGGATGTTACTCATGTCTAAAGGCTTGTAGTTTCTCGGGTCCCATTATGAAGTCATAGTTGGCTTCGTCATCAGTGGAGTCACCAGATAATTTTATTGAAACTATCAAAGGATAAGGGAAAACAACCTAATTGGAGTCGCCAGGTAAGCTTGTAAGAATAAGACTCTGAGGCAAGGCTTACCAAAAAGTGTCATCTTGAGGAGAGTTGACTCAGTGTTCCCCGGAAACGACGCCAAAATGTTATCGCACAGTTTGTAGTAATGATAAAAGGCTTGAGGTTTAAAGGTAAAACTGGCGTAACATGAACCAATCCCACCCAATGTCACCACAATGGGATGGTTCTTTATATTTAGGGAGGTGAGGCCCAGGGGAGACGTCCCCGGTGACCTGGGGTTTTGAGAAGGAAAAAGGATAATAAGACAAGGATTAAAATTCCCCCTCACAAGTCACCATCGAGCAGATAGTCCTGGCTAAACAACCAATAATAAAGTAAACCCTCCAAAGATATACCTTCCTAGACAGAGAAACAAAAAATGATATATGCAAGCTATTTCAATGGGTTAGTACTTCATATAAATAGATGACTATCTGATAAACATATAAGAAATTTAACAATAAATATTGATTGTAAATAGCAATCAAAATTATCACTTTAGCAATAAATATTGTAACAATGTGGCATTCAATGTAATAAATCAACACTTCATTCAAATTATGCCTTAAATCATCGTTCAATTTCTTATGAAACAAACATTAGCTACACAAAGGTGTTAATAGTAGGAGATAATGACAACATATAGGGTTAGAAGGTTAGTTCTAGGCTAGGGTTAGTTAGGTTAGGGTTTGATTCAAAGTGTTGAGAGTTGTTTTGTGATAAAGGTCACTTCAGTGCATGAGGTATCTTTAGATCAGTGCCTAAGGATTAATGGAGTCAAATAGTGGAAGATGCAAGAGCTGAAGGAGGCAAGGTAAGTAGGTCAAGGACTAGAGGGAGAGGCTTTGGAGAATTGCTAGAGCAAGGCCCCAAAGTCAAAACCCTAGGAGAAAGAGGCTCACCTTGGTGTAGGTAAGATAGGCCTCGGTGCTGAAAGATGAAGCATAAAGCCAAAACTAGAGGGTTTGATGAAGCAAGGTGTTGCTACAACAAGGCCTTTTCAACAAACCCTAGAGAAAAATGGCCCTAAGTGTAGTAGACCTAGGCTTAAGACGTCTCTCTCTCTTCTTGGCCTCTTGATAGTACGAATAGCAATAAATGAAGAAAGGAAGGGAGTGTAGCAATGGCTAGGCTCTCTCCTTCTTCAATGGATGAAAATTTCTCTCAAAGGGGACATGAGACAAGGACCTACTTGTGTGCTTGTCACCTAGGGTTTTATTTAGCAAAATTTATAAACATATTAAAGAAAATGAAACTACAACCATTTATTCAAGAAATTTTGCAGAAAATTACTTACATATCACCAAGAAATATCAATGCAAACCATAGTTGTAACACCTTCCTTCAAGAGAAATGCCAAAACATGCCAAAATAGTCCTCCTCCAACAAGTTCACATCACTAAATCAGCCAATGAACCAAGATAGGGAACAAATTTCAGACCTCCTTATGGAGTGAGTGAGTTGTGATGAAAAAATGAAGGTGAAAATCCTTCATTTATACCATTCCATGACCTAATTTTACATTTTAGGTCATGTAAAAGGCCGACAAGGCTAAAATACTAAAACCATACTATTTTACATTAAAATATTAAATTAAAACCCTAATCAAGATGAAAATAAATATCTAGCCCCTCCAAAGGAGACGTTATCCCCTTTTAGGGCAAATGGAGCATCCTGGAATGAAACGTTAGTCGTCCTTAGGATCGTCCATCATGCCACACGTACCAACACTGCCTATTCTGCCTCCCAAGACGTCCAATAGGTTAGATGATGTCATGGTCATCAAGGGTGATGTCCGAGGCCTTCCAAGGCCAACGTTCCACTGAAAAAGGGAAATCCTCCCTAGGTCAAGCTCTATCGAGGTGCCTCTGGTGGGACGTCCTCTTCCTCTCCGGTGCAAAGATCCTGATGCAACTTTGTCCTATCTCTGCCCCCTGATGGGGTCCGAACATCCATCTGATGGGATCTTCATCCCCATGGAGGTCTGAACTGATCATCTCCCCATGTGTACCAATCCAAATGGTACCTGTCCATCGGGCATGGTCCTCCACATCAAAATCTACGCCCTCCATGGGCTCGATGCACACATTTTATAATAATCTCTTAATTAATCATAAATCATCATTATTCAAGAATTCATTACGCAAGAAGTCCAAATATCTATAACTATCATTTAACACACAAAATCCATTGTGAAAGAAATTTGTGATCTAACCTTCATACATGACACCAAATTCATAAGTGGAGGCATTCTAAATCATCACAGCTAAAACAATGACACAAGGTAAAATGTATTCATTACTTTTTATTGTGCAAAGTCTAACCTCTAAGTAATCATCATTACATTATAAGTTGGTGCACGCAAGGAGCCTAATGTCTAATAATCAATCATACTTAAATAATATTAATGGCGCAAAGTGATGACACTCATGACAATAAACATTTAAGAGTGGAACCCCATAATTTAGAAAACCATTTGCATCTTCCACAATTTAAGGTTAAACGAGGCGAGGTAAGAACATGACATGGATAATCTGAAAATGAATCCTTCAACTTGAGACCGCTTCAAGAATGAAAGTATTATTAAACCCATTAAGAATTAACTCAATGTTGTAGTCCTAGAATTGTTAAGGTAAGGCGTCGAATGCAAGTGTGCTAGTATCAACAATCAAGATGTAGATAACAAGAAATCCAACTATAAACCACCATATCCACTTAAACATCTTTAAAAGGGGAAGTCAACCCTACATAACCGTCCTAATGAACTAGGAGGGCCAAGCAACTAAAACAAGGGTTCTAAACTATCTTAACTTTATTGCAAGGGAAAAATGAAGCCCAATCCCTTGGAGAATTAGGTATGAGGATTTTAAGCAATAAAAAACATGATCTCTTATCCAAGAAGGATTCAGTTTTGAGGATTCAGTTTTGAGTCCACACAATATTTAGGGAAGTCACGTCAAGACAAGTAGATATAAAGGTTGAACAATGATCACAATCAACAATTATCACCACATAACATTTCTCAATAAAAAAATCATAGTCATCATTACACCATTATAATATTAAGGAGTCAACAACCATTTATTAAAATTGCCCGTCATTAAATGTACATAGCATCATTTGTCAAAACAATAGATTCCATTATAATACTAAAAATCAATGCACGTTAAAGAAGACTCACCATCAAAAAATTTACAAGGAATAAATGATGAGGGCGCATGCCCACTACACAAGGAAACCAGTGTTCGTTATCCTGATCCGACGCTTAAAAATATTAATTTTGAAAATCAATTATAAAACTAAAATGGAAATGCTCGAACTTGGTGCCCCAAATCAGCAATGAGACAGGCCAACGCAGTCAAACATGGAAATATATTCATGGGGCAAGGGAATGCAGTGTTAATTCTCGCACGTATTTACCACCTAAATCCAACGAGTGTTTTTCTCGCAGTGTTAATTCTCGTAGGTCAAATCGCTATCAACTAGGGGTATAAGACAACCAATTCCAAAAAAAAGACAAATTATATTAATACAGCCTCTGCTTGCTAATTGATGAGACCTCAGACCTCACTAGTACCTCCCAGCCAATGCTAGGGGTACTCTTCTTCCCACTGAGCCGCCCTAGCCGAAAAGGGGCCACGCACACAAAAACCAGAGAAGAATCTATTTCCCAGCTTGCCTCACAAGGAAGAGCTACCACTTCCTTTTTGAGCTGGACATCCCAACTCCCACAAGAAAAATCAGTCAAGAAAAATTCTGGTAGCATAACCTTACGGATACCAGTTGTCCCCCCTATTCTCATCCTCTGCCATCTCTTTTATAGAGTTTTCTTAGTGACTTGTTTCCAAAACGCACATTAAATTATTTTTATTAAAAATTAATTAGGAAAAATTCTCCTCCGTACACTTGTCACCCGATCCCTTAGTTGCACCATAAATTTATCAAATTAATTAATTTAATTTGCCAATTTCCCTCACCCACCTAAAAACGTTCCTAAAAATTTTCATCAATGTCCCTTTATTCCCTCACATTCTCTTAATGAATGATGTCTTTCTTAAAGCTTAGTTGAGTTCGAAAAAGGAAAGTTCTCTAGACTGGATTCCCTCCTATGTTCCACATTCCTTTCGTAATTAATTTTCCCCTTTTTCTCTAAGTTCGAAATTAGCAAGTTTTCACATAGCCAACAATTAAATTTTTGGATAAATTCTTTCTCCTTTAATTTTTTTAAATTTGATTTTTCTTCATTGCCGATTTATTAATTGATTAATTAGTTTTAGTCATTATCCCCAATTAGGCCTATGATCTAATTTAAATTAGGCTTATCAAAATTGTTTTTAAGGAAATTTTATAATTATTAACTTTACTCCTACAAAATTTATTTTTAAGGCTCACCAAGTCAAAATGCGATATTGTTTTCTAGGTACCTAGGTTCATTGACTCACCAGTTTTAAAACCACGACGTTCCCTTCAACACACACTAAGTTCTCCAAGGGTGCCACTCGCCTTCATTCAAGTTTCGTTTATGTGATGTGCCCTTCAAGACGCACTACATGCTCCAAGGGTGCCACTCACCTTTTGACTGATTTTGGTAGACGTCAAACCCTTGGATTCAATAATCCATCAGGTGACCTTGTGGGAGACTAAGGGCCATTAAGTGATAAGGACCTCGCCTTATTGCGCGCCCCTTAGAATTATCATGAGCGACTGTCACAGTCTTCCCTCATGACATTGTGGATCTCTCAAACTAGGTAATTGTTAACCTATAGTTCGAGCCATGAAGGTAGTGCTAGTAGGTTGTGGCAGGGCTTCTGCCAGACCTCTCCCTCAATATCTCTAGTTGTCGTGTGTGACCCCTTTACTACAAATCTGAGTCTGATTATCAAGCAATCGTTAGCCTGCATCCATCAATGAAACATGTTAGAGATCCATAAAAAGCATCATGATATACCCATTCATATGTCACATATGCAAAACAAAAATAATCAAACCATATACAACCCACTCCCTGACTCGATCTAGAGTTCAAGGAGGTCCATCAACGCCATCGACATCCTAAATGTGTCTAGATTCATTCACACTCAGGAGAAAGCAGTCAATAACACATGTCTACACATAAATAACAAATATAACATCATAATCCACAATCTCATCATCAGAATCCATAAGCGAAGCATGAAATCATATAATGAACCGGATCAATTGCACGCAAATGTCCTCAAGGAATAAGTCAGATCAGGTGCACGCAAGAGCGAGATGTTACAGTAAGGAAGAGAATGAAGTTTTCTTTAGAGTTAGACCCTCTAGGAGTTCCTTTAGATTTGGGAAGGGAACAAAGTTGTCCCCTGGATTCATCGAACCATTAATATCTTTAGGAGGATTGGACCAATTTCCTATAAGATTTAGCTACCATTCCATCTAATAAAGATGCATAATGTATTTCATGTTTCTGTACTTAGGCATTATGATCCTGATCTATCCCATGTGTTGAAATTTGAGGGATTTTAGGTTTTCAAAGATGGATCTATTCAAGTAAAACCATTATCTATACTATACCATAGGGTTTGTCATATCATAAGCCATGAATTTGAACAAGTCAAGGTCCAATTGGACCAATACATCCCAAGATATACTACATGGGAGGACATAGAAACTATGCATTTTGACTTTCCCTATCTATTTGATTAAATTGATTTTATGAGTTAAACTATATTGACTAACTTAACAAGGACATATGCATATCTTAGATGAGGCTTTTTATGATAATTTTTTTGACGTTGTGATGCATGACTAGCTATTGGTTAAAATAAATACTATATGTTGAATTCAACATTATGCATATGCTTTTTGATTACTCTATTCATGATGTTATTCCATCTTAAAGACACCTGATATATTTACATATGATGTTATGTTAACACATGGTTCCATATGTTCATGTTGATGAAATGTTATATCTTTGATAAATACATGCTTAGGTAATATTTCTTTTGATAGTATTTCATGATGTGATGTCATGATGTAATTGCATACATTTTTTATGATAAGATGTTTTATGATAGCATGCATGAGCATTTGGTGGCTTACTATGACAATGTTGTTGTGTTCTTGTGATGACATGCAACAATTGGCATGCAATTTTTTTTCTATGAGATGATGATGTTATGTTTATAACCGATGCATTGGTTGCATGTTACAATGTGGTGTAATATCCCTCTATTTATAAACATTTGAATATTTTAATTTTTTATGGTTTTTGTTGTGCAACTTTTTGGGAAAAGATTTATGTTAAAATTATGTCATCATAAACATTGACGATGATGATTATTTTTGTAAATATTATTTTAATTTATTTTATTTAACTAGAAACAAATTGGTTAGAGAATTTAGTTACAAAGAGTAAACCATTATTCCATGGGAGAGTGAAAAGGAGAAACAACCATCAGAGTAAATATTATCCATGAGGACAGGTGTAAACCTAGTCCCAAAGATGTGGGGTGAGAGAAAAAACTAGCACAAATTTATGCCAAGAAGATTCCCTAGGGTTACGAATGACCCTAACGTGGAGAAAGACCCATGAAATCTATTTTGTTTTCTATGAAAGGAAGAAGAGAAACGAGTATAGAGGAGGGAGGATTTTGCTCATTACTTGTGAAGAGGAATTGAGTTTGATGGTTTTGATAAAGATTCAAAATATAAGTTTTCTAGAAAGGGTTATACATTTTCCAGCTCCTATGGAATATTGATTTAAGCTCGGGGGTGACATGAATAAGTAATATTGATTGTTCATGTCTATGGTTGGGAGGAACTGGTTATCTACTCAATTTGCTTCCAGTTTTGAAGCAGGATAAGATATGTCTTCTTTAATCTATTTATATATGTTCTTAGATGTATGATATTGAACATCTTTATCTCAATTTAGATTCTATTTTATTGCATTCTCATAAATATTAGTGCAAACAAATATACAATGGTGTTACAATGGAGATTGTATGAGAAATTTTTATACTTTATAAGAATTTGTACTAATGGAAAAATTTATAATAATACACCAGGAGAATGTTTCTAATTTCCAATATATGGTGTTCATAAAGATTCATTATGTGTAGGATGTGGCAGGGCTTCTGTGAGACCTCTCCCTCAATATCTCTAGTTGTCGTGTGTGACCCCTTTACTCCAAATGTGAGTTTGATTAGAAAGAAATAATTAGCCTGCATCCATCAATGAAACATGTTAGCAATGCATAAAAGGCATCATGATATAGCCATTCATATGTCACATATGCAAAACAAAAATACTCAAACCATATACAACCCACTCCCTGACTTGATCCAGAGTCCAAGGAGGTCCATCAATGCCATCGACATCCTAAATGTGTCTAGATTCTTGCACACTCAGGAGAAAGTAGTCAATAACACATGTCTACACATAAACAACAAATATAACATCATAATCTACACTCTCATCATCAGAATCCATAAGCGAAGCATAAAATCATATAATGAACCAGATTACTTGCACGCAAGTGTCCTCAAGGAATAAGTCACATCAGGTGCACACAAGAGCGAGATGTTACAATAAGGAAGAGAAAAAGGTTTTCTTTAGAGTTATACCCTATAGGAGTTAGTTCAGATTTGGGAAGGGAACAAAATTGTCCCCTAGATTCATCAAACCATTAATATCCTTGGGAGGATTGGACCAATTTCCTATAAGATTTAACTACCATTCCATGTAATAAGGATGCATAATGTATTTCATTTTTCTGTACTTAGGCATTATGATCCTGATCTATCCCATGTGTTGAAATTTAAGGGATTTTAGGTTTTCAAAGATGGATCTATTCAAGTAAAACCATTCTCTATACTATGCCATAGGGTTTGTCATATCGTAAGACATGAAATTGAACAAGTCAAGGTCCAATTGGACCAATACAACCCAAGATATACTACATGGGAGGACATGGAAACTATGTATTTTGACTTTCCCTATCTATTTGATTAAATTGATTTTATGAGTTAAACTAGATTGACTAACTTAACTAGGACATATGCATATCCTAGATGAGGCTTTTTATGATAATTTTTTTGACGTTGTGATGCATGACTAGCTATGGGTTAAAATAAATACTATATGTTGAATTAAAGATTATGCATATGCTTTTTTATTACTCTATTCATGATGTTATTCCATCTTAAAGACACCTGAGCTATTTACATATGATGTTATGTTAACACGTGGTTCCATATGTTCATGTTGATGAAATGTTATATCTTTGATAAATACATGCTTAAGTAATATTTCTTATGATAGTATTTCATGATGTGATGTCATGATGTAATTGCAAACATTTTTTATGATAAGATGTTTTATGATGGCATGCATGAGCATTTGGTGGCTTACTATGACAATGATGTTGTGTTCTTGTGATGACATGCAACAATTGGCATGCAAATATTTTTCTATGAGATGATGATGTTATGTTTATAAACGATGCATTGGTTGCATGTTACAAGGTTGTGTAATATCCCTCCATTTATAAACATTTGAATATTTTAATTTTTGATGGTTTATGTTGTGAAACTTTTTGGGAAAAGATTTATGTTAAAATTATGTCATCATAAACATTGACGATGATGATTATTTTAATTTATTTTATTTAACTAGAAACAAATTGGTTAGAGAATTCAGTTAGAAAGAGTAAACCATTATTTCATGGGAGAGTGAAAAAGAGAAACAACCATCAGAGTAAATATTATCCATGAGGACAGGTGTAAACCTAGTCCCAAAGATGTGGGGTGAGGGAACAAACTAGCACAAATTTATGCCAAGAAGATTCCCTAGGGTTAGGGATGACCCTAACGTGGAGAAAGACCTAGGAAATCTATTTTTTTTCTGTGAAAGGAAAAAGAGAAACAAGTATAGAGGAGGGAGGATGTTTCTCATTACTTGTGAAGAGGGATTGAGTTTGATGGTTCCGATAAATATTCAAAATCTAAGTTTACTAGAAAGGGTTACACATTTTCCAGTTCCTATGGAATACTGATTTAATCTCGGGGGTGACATGAATAAGTAATCTTGATTGTTCAGGTCCATGGTTGGGAGGAACTGGTTATCTACTCAATTTGCTTCCAGTTTTGAAGCAGGATAAGATATGTCTTCTTTAATCTATTTATATATGTTCTTAGATGTATGATATTGAACATCTTTATCTCTATTTAGATTCTAATCTATTGCATTGTCATCAAGATTAGTGCAAACAAATCTACAATGGTGTTACAATAGAGATTGTATGAGAAAGTTTTATACTTTCTAAGAATTTGTAATAATGGAAAAAGTTATAATAATACACCAGGAGAATGTTTCTAATTTGCAATATATGGTGTTTATAAATTATTGAAAACGAGAAGTACAATAAAGATTTAATGTTTCATCCATTGCAAAGAACATCTTGACCATAGTCGCCATGACTCTTTTCCAAAAAGAAGTATTGAAATCCTGTACACATATGGCCACGACTTAAAGACCCAAACAAACTAGATACAAGTATCTTGTAAACTTGGCATAGGTTAATCTATTGACGTCTTACGAAACCATGACATGAATATTAGCAATGAAGATATGAACTAAATATATGAGTCCTAGCTGAGTTCACAGTGAAAAACCTTGTTATTAGTCTGAATAAGATTACCACGATATCATAGCTTATGGATACTGTGAAGAAAAGTCAACCACAATGAATACAAGTCTCAAGACAAAACCGAAGAACAAAAATTGTTTGACAACGTTATACACTAACCCTTGACTTAAAGAAACCACAATATAGAGGATATGAATTAAAGAAATGTTTATATTCAAATTACATGTCAACGATATGGAGTGTTGGCAAGAAAAATCCACAATATAGAGGATATGAATTAAAGAAATGTTTATATTCAAATTACATGTCAACGATATGGAGTGTTGGCACTCATAATGTATTTATACGCAAAATCGTATTAATATATAGAGTATTTCCACCATAACCATAGTGCAAGTGTAATAGCAGTAAGTTTTGGTTATTGCTTGCAATGGAAATTTAATAATGTCTTCAGATGAGACTCAATGATACCATCTAACGTCCATCTCATGGCATACAAATTTGTTCTTCATTGTTTATCTCTACATTTTGTGACTAAGCCCCATAATTTAAGCACCTAGAAATAATGATGGTTTGCATCAAATGTATTTCATGAGTTGTAATAACCTAGTATCAAGAACAAAGCCCAGTTGATGTAGTGTACACCATCAATAAATAGGGTATAAAAATGAAGTTACGAGTTAGAGAAGATTTATAAACTTACCTAGATCTGTGTAGTCATGGGATTCATTGGAGAACAAGAATAATGTTTTCGAAGACATGGCAAACCTGTAAATAACTCCACAAAAAAATGATCATCAACTATGAAATAATTCAAAGTAAAATATATGCGAATATAAATTAAACTGTGGGAGAAGTCACTATGTTCTCACTAGAGTCGCCATATTCTTCCATGTTTCCTTGGCTCGAGAGTACAATGAAAACAAATAGACTCTAATGGAAAAATGGAACCCTAAGATCGATAGAGCTAGGAAGAATACCTGCACTCACTGAACAACATATAAAAATGGATTAATGGTTTGATAAAAGATTACAATTTTCAATATATAGTAATGATTAATGGATCAATGGTTTGATAAAAGATTACAATTTTCGATATATAGCAATGATTACATATTGGAGTAGGTAAGGGACTATCAGTGAACTCAATTGGCACCATGATGTGGAATATTTTGGGTTCATACTTGAGCCTTAACTGGAGTCCACCATTAATGACATCGAGTTAACTCAAGAATCAAAGAGATGTGTCATAGTACAACTACACTAGCTCAGGTTTAGATATGGTAATGTGTAAAACCCTACTACTGAAGGTTTAAGAAAGAGTACAATGGGGTAATAGTCTACTCTATAACCTATATAGTAGGTAATACTATATTAAATATATTCTCATTTATATAATGAAGTAGAAGTGTGAAGTAAAATGGTAACAACTGTATTTTGTTATGGTTAAGAATCTTGGATTTTGTTTTGATTATAATAGTGTTATTTAGTCTATGGGTCATAGCCTATATTCTAATTTTAGATTTGAACCTTTATTTATGTTTGCTAATATTATGGATAGCTAGTCTATGAATGTAAAACTGTAAATTAAAGCACATAGTGCTTATGGATGGTCATAAAATAAAGAAGTTAGAGAATTTAACTTAAGAAAGAGAGATATCACCAACCTTTAGCTTCTTAAATACCTACACATAATGAAAGTCATTTTAAAAGAAATATGTGAGCAGTGTAGCACTATATTATAAAAAGATGTGTAATGGAATAACAAGTTAAACAAAGGCAATCCCTACAATGAAAAGGAATCAAATAACTATAACCTTTAATGTAATGATGAACTTGATGTAAGGTTTTGAACACCTATGAACTCTTATTCTTTCATGGAACCACCATGACAATTAGATACGAATATTAGATAATCATGTACAATAAATATTTAATATTTTACATGTGAAGAGTAGTAATACACGTATACCTTTAACAATGAGGAATAAAAAAAACATTGGTAGTAGTAGGAGACATTACAAATGGTATTAGAGCATGGTTCAAACACGACTACCTTATGGGATAAAAAAAATAGAATATATATATATATATATATATATATATATATATATATATATATATATATATATATATATATATTTTNTGTTAAAGACAAAATAATTAACGTAAATTATGTTTTTACACATATCATAATCAAATAACTAGTATCATGGCTGAAGAACCTGGTAAATCAACACCAAGTGGTCCACAAATGTATATGGAACTAAACAATGAACAACCACAAGATAACTCTATAGGACTATTGGAAACCATGCATAGAATAAAGGAAGAATTACAGAGTATCAAGGAAAATAATGAAAAACTACTGAACAATAGTAAAGAACAAGAAGAGTTAATGAAATCCTACTTAAAAACATGAATGATATGAAATGGTTTAGAAATATAGGATAAAATTCCAAGAATTCTAAAAATGAAATTTCCAATGAAGAATCACACATGCGTAAAGACTATCAAGTAAACAGTAATAAAACATAGTTGCTAGATGAAGAAAACAATGAGGATAACTAAGATAGAAGCACACTACAAAATGTGTTACCTAAAACTAAGAAATGAAAGTGGTGTGAGGAAGAAATGTTTGGTGAGTTTAAGAAAATCAAACCACCTATCTTTGATGGTGAGATTGAGGAGGGAGCACAAACTTGGCTTCTGAACATGGGTAAATATTCCCAAATATACAACTACCCAGGAAACTTGAGGGATAGGTTATCTATATACCAACTGACTCATAAAGATGCCATTTGGTGGTAAGAGTCTAAGAAAATTAATAAGATTAGGAGAAAAAACTTGAATTGGAAAATATTCAAGAAATATTTTAAACAAAAGTATTTAACAAAACAATACTATGATGAAAAATATAAGGGGTTTCAGGATCTTAGGCAAGGACATATGACTATTGATGATTTTTTAAAACGTTTGTGAATCTAATGAGATATGTACCTTACCTTAGAGAGGAGAAGGAAAAGTTTCAATGATTCATGAGCTATTTTCCTCAAGCATACAAAGACATATTTGAGTTCCTTAATCTAAAGACAATGGATGAAGTAATAAGGCACACTAAACTATGTTTCACTCTATTTGAGAAGAGGTATGAAAATACAAAGAAATGGAAACATAGAAATGAGGACTTGGTTTGATCCAAAAATAAACCATTTAAACATCCTTGAAAACCATGACATAATGCATTGATTAGGAGAAACAGATTCAATGGAAAACACAATGTATGGATTCAAAACAATAATAAACCTCCAGAATTGGTAAACAAGATAACGAGGAATACAGTTAGGCCACCTCTTCAGTGTTGGGTTTGCAAAGAACCTCACTTATACAAATACTTTCCTCTAAATAAAATAAATAAATAAGGAAATACATAATATCCAAGAAGCAACAACAATAAATGATATTTCTAGAAGTATTCATAATATCAATGATGCCTTGGAAAATTGACAGGCTGACCATCAATCCTCCATGGTGGAGATAGAAGGTACGATTAATTAGAATTTTTTTTCCATTTTAATAGATCCTAGTGCAAGTTTAAGTTATATTTCAGTACCTATAGTAGTAGAAAAATATAAACTCGATAAAATCAAACATAAGAAGTCTTGGATATTTAAGTTAGCTACATGAATGAAATGAAAAGTTGTTGAGTTGGTAAGAGATTGTATAGTAATTATGGATGAAATGGAGACTAAGGTATATCTAAACTTTTTACCCTTAATATCTTATGATTTACTCATAGGCATGGACTGGCTGGAAAAACATTAAACTGTTGTAAATTGTCATGACAAGAATTTTAACTATTTTTATGACTCTAGAAAAGGTAGAACAATAAAAGGAATACCACGAGGAGTGTTAGTAATAAAAATATCTTCCTTACAATTAAAATAAACGAAAGGAAAGGATGTGGGACTTATGTTGTGCATTTATCTGAAAATGTCGAGAAAATAAACAAGAGATTGTTAACAGATGACCCAATACTGAAAGAGTTCCATGATGTCTTTTTGAAAGAAATTCTAGGATTACCTTCTAGTTGGGACATAGATTTTACCATAGACTTAGTATTTGGATATGCATCGGTATCAAAGGATCCTTATGAGATGAGTACTCTGGAGTTGACTGATCTTAATATGCAACTCGAAGAGTTGATGTATAAACAATATATCATACCTTGTGTGTCTCCATGGGGAGCACAAGTCTTGTTTGTTAAAAAAAATATGGAACCTTTAGACTGTGCATTGGTTACACTCAACTTAATAAGATGAAAATTAAGAAAAAATATCCTTTACCTCACATTGGTGACCTGTTTGATCAAGTTGAGAGAGCTAAGATATTCTCTAAGATAGATTTATGGTCTGGGTACCATCAGGTTAGGATTAAAGAAGAAGACATTCATAAAACTACTTTCCAAACCAGATATGGAGACTATGAATTCATGGTAGTACCTTTTGGTTTAACAAACACACCTTCTACATTTATGTGTTTGATGAACAATGTGTTGAGAAAATATCTAGAAAAGTTTGTAATAGTGTTCATAGATGACATTTTGATTTATTCAAAAACCAATGAGGAACATGAAGAACACTTAAGAATGGTCTTGCAAACAATTAGGGAGAATCAACTGTATGAAAATTTAAGTAAATGTGAATTCTACCAGGATAATGTACAATATTTGAGGCATGTAATTTCAGGAGAAGGGATTGCAGCTGACCCAAAAAAGGTCAAGGAAATCCTAGATTTTCCAGTGACAAAGAATGTGTCGGATGTTCGATTTTTCATGGGAATCATATGGTATTATCTTAGGTTCCTTGAGGAGTTTCCAAGACTTTCCTATCCAATAACCTATTTATAGAAAAATGGAATCATATATAAAATGATAGAAAATGTCAATACAGTTTTCAAAACTTGAAACAATTGTTAACAACAACACCCACTTTGAAGATAACAGACCGACATAAGGACTTTGTGGTCTGTACTAATGCTTTATTTGAAGGAATAGGAAGTGTACTATTATAATATGACCATGTGATTTATTATGAATAACGAAAGTTGAAACTTTATGAAAATAACTATGCAACACATGATCTAGAATTAACTACTATTGTACATGTTCTAAAAATGTGGCAACACGACTTGGTTGGTAGGAAATTTCTATTAAAAATTGATAATATCGGTCGTAAGTATCTTTTTGATCAACATAACTTAAATGGAAGACAAGAAAGAAGCTTAGCTTTTCTAAGTGAGTATGAATTTGAAATAAAACATATTAAATGAAAGGAAAACAAGATAGCATATGCAATTAGCAGAAAACTACACGCAATTTTCAAGAGTAATGTACAAAATTATTTGAAATAGAGAATTAAATCAACAACAAAAATGATGAAAATTATAGGAAAACACAAGACAATTTTTAGAATAATAAATCAGTTGAGGAACAAACAAAATTCAGCTGCAATCAAGAGGGTTTAGTGAAGTGCAAAGACATAATTTATGTTCTAAAAAACACATAATTAAAATTTTTGATACTAGCTGAAGTACATAAGAAACCTTATTAAGGTCACCGAGGATACCAAAAGACCGTAACAACTTTAAATAAATAAAACTTTTGGATGGGGATGAAAAGAGATGTAGTTGAATATCATTCTAGGTGTCTTGAGTGCCAACAAGTTAAAGCTAAACACCGTCACCGAGCCGGATTATTGTAGCCCATACCCATTCTTGAGTGTGTTGGCGACGAAAGTCACTCCCGGATTGCTAGCAAGAGCAGAGCTCGACGCCCATCAGTTTTATGTCACGGTGGTTTATAGATGGGATGATCGAATGGAAGCCAACTCAAAACAATATCATTCCAACTCCAAAACTAGGCCAGGCATGCATAGATGAATGAGGTCTTATATAAACTTCAGACAGTGAGCCATTGTAAAGGGTGAAAAGTGGAGGTCTGTTATTAACATTGGGATTCTAACAGGCTGAAGAAGAAGACGTCCAAATGCAATATCATCTTACATTCAAACGCAAAGCCAAAGAATGAAATAATGCACAATAAATCTTTTATCATAACATAACTGCAATAATTCGCGCAAATCAGTCAATCACGAACTCTCTTAGCATGAGACGGAAATTAGATGGAGTAAGAAAAACTGTCTGTCATAAAACAAGATATCTCATATACAGATGCATATCTAGCAAACTAGAATATCTATTAAAACTTTATAGTAGGGAGCTCTGCTCTACCATCGATCATTACAAAATGGAAAAAATGCCTACATATACTCTTCTCTTCCTTTCGCCCATTAGAGGCATCTCAGAACTTTCAATGGGTGACGTCTCCTCAATCAAATATGTCCTTTGTTCCCCTGTCATACGCCTCTTTAATTCAGCATGGCTCATGCCAGGGGGTAGTTGAACCCTTTGAATGCTAAATTGGAGTGTGCAGGCTCCTCTGGCGAATTGAAGACTCAGTGTGGCTTCCCTGAGGAGAAATGGTACAGGGGACCCTCCCGGGCAGACTTTCAGCTGGGCTCTCCATACTCTGCAATAAATGAGTGATGTGAGTTTTGAGCCATCCTCTCTTTTCTTCATTAATCTCCAGCAGGTACTGGGATTTATCCCACGTCGAATCGGCATCTGAAGAATGCAGTCCCCCCTCTCTTGAAACTTAATTTGGCACCTTTGGCTTCTCTGTACAACCCCTTCTACTCCCTAGAGTGACCACAGGCTGTGACCTTTCTCCTTCAAAATTGCGATGGGCAAAATGCCGGGAGGGCCTAACGGTTTCCACGCGTTCCCCACGAGATGAACAACTGAGATTGCTTTTTGGCGCTTTGGGATCTGAGTGGAAAAATGATAAAAAAAAGCGCCCCTCTTCCAGGCTTGTTCCTTTACGACCAGGTGCCAAAACCACGGGCCCGATTCTGGGCACTATCGACATTTCGGGGTTCGAGATTTCGAGAAGTGAAGGGATGAGGAGCGCTTACCCCTTGAACTCCTAAATGCCGATGTGACATGGATGCATGCCACATGTCCTTCAGATGAATGGCCCAGATATTATTCGTTATTGTAAAGAGGGCTGCCCCATTTACAGGCTTGCTTGACGTGACCTGGTGGCTAATACCGCGGGCTCAGCTCGAAAGGTTCTTTCGGTGTTTCACTGATCAGCACTTCCTAGTGCAATGAGCTGAGAGCTCCTTGTTCCCTGAAACACCGATCTCCGATATGCCGACTGGCTGCCACCTGTCCTAATCGGATCGGACGATCCATATTTTTCCTGAACTATGGGTGCTGCCCTTCGTGCTAAATCCCAGGCAATTTGACAACAACGAAAACCCAATGACTGTTGATTTTCTTTATGGATGGATCTTGGCTGCCGACAAAAAAACTTTTCCTGCTCGCTTGACTCGCTACTGGAAAAACAGGGATCTCCCGTGCTACGCTTGGGCATTTCCCGCGCAACCTACAGGTCCGGGTGCTCTCGAGCCCAGGACAAGAATTATCGCTAACATTAGGCTCCATGGGGGATAGAGTCATCCCCGTGATTCTCTAAGAACTCATTCCGCAGCTTCAGTGCCTTGTTGTTGGGCTATGGAGTCATCCTCAAAACATCCCGCTGCTGAAAATACAGGCCGAAAAATAAAAGTAACAAAATAAAGATACATGCTCAAAGGAGATTATTTATATACAGTCCTAATGTTAATAAAATATTTTACATGGGCTAGGCGAAAGAAAACTTCCACCATAGCTATTCAAGTAGCTTCCTAGATAGAAGCTCCTTCCTTCTGTCGATGATCACCAGCAGATGGTGTAACCGTGACAGCACAATGATTACACTCTTCAATTCCTCCTTACAGGCTAGAGTTGAGATGAAATAGGGCGGCTCCAAAGCATAAGGGAAAGAATTTGTTGCCATATCTTAAACAAGTTGATTTGGATTTCTGTGAACACTGTGTTTATGGAAAACATAAGAGACTCAGATTTCTCAGGGTTGGAAAGAAAAATAAGAATGAAAATTTAGAGCTTGTGCATATAGATGTATGGGGACCAAATAATGTATCATCTCTTGGTGGCTCTTGTTATTATGTTACTTTTATTGATAATGCAACTAGAAAAACTTGACAATGAGACAAGAAAAAGTTTTAAGTGTCTCAGATCAGAAAATGGAGGTAAATACTTCTACAGGGAGTTTGATTATTACTATTCATACCATGGGATTCATAGAGAGAAGAAAATTCTAGGAACACCATAAAAAAATGGTGTCATAGAAAGGATGAACATGAAAATCATGGAACGTGCAAGGAGTATGATATTGAATGTTGGGTTTCGCTTACATTTCTAGGTAGACGTTGTTGTTTACTTAATAAATAGAGGGCCTTCAATCTCCTTGGATGGTGGCATTCCATAGGAGGCATGGACAGGTAAAAAGGTAAACTACTCTTTTATGAAGACTTTCAATTGTGAAGCATTTTCCCATATTGATAAAGAAAATAGAACAAAGCTTGAGAAAAAATCCAAGAAGTGTAACTTTATTGGATATGGTGTTAATGATTTTGGTTATCACTTATGGGATTATGAAAATCATAAAATCATCAGGAGTAGAGATGTGGTATTCAATGAAAATGTCATGTACATAGATCAGTTGTAGGGAAATAAACATGAAAATGAAAACACATAATACATAGTGCTTGATGAAATTAAAGAAAATGAAATTCCAAAGGTATTGAAAAATCAAAATGTACAACAACAGGAGAAAAAAACACCTCAAACTCATGCAAGTGTTGTTATAAGATCTACTATGTTAAGTAGACACCTTGAACGACACTCTCCTTCATTTTATTATTTATTATTGACTCACTTTGATGAGCCATAAATTTTTGAAGAGGAAATGCAGGTAGACACTATAACGAAGTTGGAGCAAGGAATGAAAAATGAAATGGATTCCTTGGTAAATAACCAAACTTGGGACTTGGTTAAGTTTCCTGCAGGAAAAAGAACATTGTAGAATAAATGTGTTTACAGGTTGAAGGAAGAAGATGGAGGCAAAAAGAGGTACAAGTCTAGAATTGTTTTAAAGGGGGTTGCACAAAAGAAAGGTATATATTTTGATGAAATATTTTCTCGTGTTGTTAAAATGACTTTAATTAGGACTATTTTAAGTCTTGTGGTAGTAGAAGATTTACATCTGGAACATTTAGATGTAAAAAAAACTTTTCTCCATGGGGATTTGGAAAAAGAGATTTATATGTAGCAGCCATAGGGGTATGAGGTCAAGGGGAAGGAAAATTTGGCATGCAAGTTGAAGAAGAGTTTGTATGGCCTAAAGAAAGATCCAAGGAAGTGGTATTTGAATTTTGAGAGGTTTATGACATAACAAGGTTATAATAAATGTCATTCTAATCACTACGTTTATTTTACGAGGCTGGAAAATGGAAGCTATATTATCTTTCTATTGTATATAGATGACATGGTTGTTGTAGGATCTCATATGCAAGATACAAATGTGCTCAAAAATAATTTAACTATTTAATTTGAAATGAAGGATTTAGGTGCTGCAAATAAAATCCTTGGTATGAGAATAACAAGAGACATAAAAAATTACAAATTGATATTGTCTTAGGGTGAGTACATAGAGAAGGTGATCCAGGTGGATATTGGTGGCCACCCACCTATTCCAACTGACGCCTCTTATCACTTTTTAGTGCAACACGTTCTTCTATAGTTCTTTGTAATTGTGGGTTCTACACTTCCGGGGTTTTCTAAATCCCTACACATCTTCGAGGTAGATACAGGTGGCCTCCCACTTAATCCAACTAGCTTATTTTGTATGTTTTCACATCAGGACATCTTGTTGCACTTCTAGGGATTTTTTAGGGCCTTAAAAAATGTTTTTTTTGTCTCACCATAGCCAAACTACAGACGAAGTCAGAGTTTGATGACATAATGCATATTTCTTGAAAATACCTTTCCAATGGGCTATCACACTCCTAAGACAAATATCGTATGCAAAAGTTACGACATTGGGATGCTAATGTACTAACTTACCCAAACATGGCCCACATGAATTTTTGCGTTTCATCTCCTAGGGTTAGGTTTTTGGATGTCTAGGGTTTTGACATTCTTGTTTATCATAAAAAGGCCTTCAAAGTCTCATTGTAATCATATTATTATGAATGAGTGTATTTGTCACATCTCTTCTCAGAGATAAAGCTTCCACCATTCTAGTGAGTCTTGCACTCTGTATTTTTACAGTCTCTTTACAATTATTTCATTAATAGAAATCAAGTATTGTTGTATTTCTCTCCATCTAAAAATTTTCATGATTATTTCATTTTAATTTCTATGCTTTCATTTTGTTCCGAAAATAATCTGGATCAGAAGGTGTTGGAGATGTTTAGAATGAAGAATGAAAATATAGTTAGTACACATTTGTCTAACCATTTCAAATTAACCAATGAAATGTGTTCCAAGACAAATGAGCATATATAATACATGTCTAGGGTCCCTTATTCATCAACAATTGGTATCTTGATGTATGCTATGGTGTGCATAAGACCAAATATTTCACATGCACTAGGAGTTGTGAGAATGTATATGAAAAATCTAGATAAAGAACATTGGAGGGAAGTAAAATGGATTCTCAATTATTTGAGAGGTACTGCTACTTATGCATTATGTTTTGGAGGTTTAAGCACTATTCTACAGGGATATGTTGATTCAGATATGACAAGTGATAAAGATAGCATGAGAATCACCAAAAGATATGTTTTTACTGTAGGTGGAACTACAATAAGTTGGATTTTGAAACTGCAAAAGTTTGTTGCTCTATTAACAACAGAATCAAAGTATGTTGTTTCTACAGAGGCTAGTAAAGAGATGATTTGGTTACAAAGGTTTATGGAGGAATTGAGAAAGAAGAAAGAGAATATCATGTTGTACTGTGTCAAGTAGAGTGCCATTCATCTTGCAAGCTGAGAGAATTGTTGGGAAAGTGATTTCCCGAGGGTTCCCAACTGCAACTGTAGTGCTTTGAGACTTTCTGTCCGGCCTGTGGCTGAAGCCCTGGAAGGTAAGTGGGGCAGTCGAAGGACTATTGAGCAGAGAAGGGGCAAACTTCCTAGGGTGGAATAGAAATAAGGGGAATGGGAGATTGTAGGATGGTAGTTTGAGTTGGCTCCTGGGATGAAATCCTTCCTATTGTCTATATTGTCTCATCCTAGCCTAGGAATCCCTTAACCTCGGTGGAGTTTAGTCCTAGCTCGGGGGTGGCCCACTACTGAGCATTATGAGAAGTGTGGTCTAAGGCTAGGAGGATCATGGAAGGTATGCACACAGTTGGTGATATTCTATAAAATATAAGTATCAATTGTGTATTAATTTACATGCTGTGTATTTATACATGTGATTAATGTTTATGGGTTTTTCCTTTGTTTTCTACATGTATATTTTTAATGTTATTTTTGCATGAATATGTGTATTTGCAGAATGTGTTTGTCTACTTAAGTTCTATATAATTATACATGTGAAATTATTGTTATTATGGAGTGGCATGGCATGGCCTAAATTTTCAGGGATGACACAATTTATACAGTTCCACAAGATTTTCTGTGTGGCATAGCCCAATATATTTAAGTCATGCCTAGTGCGCACGAATGGAGTGAGCACCACGGTAGATTTGAACATATTTCATTTAGGTTCCTATGATTTTATAATTGGTATGGATTGGTTGGAACAATGCCATGATATTATAGACTATTATAATAAATCATTTACTTGTTGGGATGAATAAGGGAACCTAAGGATAATACAGCGAATTCCTAGGGCAGTAGTTGTGATAGAAATTTCAGCATTGCAGCTGAAGAAATGTTACAGAAAATGTTGTCAATTATTTGCAGCTCATATGGAAGAAACACCTAAAGACAAGGTGTCAAATATTGAAGATTATGTATTCCTAAAGGAGTTTTGGGATGTGTTTAAAGATATACTAGGATTACCCTGTAAAACAGATATTGATTTCTCTATAAATATGATGCCTGGAGCAGCTCCAATATCCAAGACCCATTACAGGATGAGTACACCAGAGTTAAAGGAGTTGCAAATGCAACTGGAAGAGATTTTGAAGAAGGGGTATATACGCCCCAGTGTGTCACCATGGGGTGCTCTAGTATAATTTGTGAAGAATAAGGATGGAACATTGAGACTTTGTATTGACTTCAGGAAGTTGAACAAAGTAACAGTAAATAATAAGTATCATTTTCCAAGGATCGGTGAACTCTTTGATCAGTTGAAGAATGAAAGAAATTCTCCAAGATTGATCTTAGGTCAGGTTATCATCAGGTAAGATTTAAATATGAAGACATCAACAAGACTCCTTTCAAAACAATGTATGGGCATTATGAGTTCACAGTGGTGCCATTTGGGTTATCAAATGCATCAATTGTCTTCATGTGCTTAATGAATGGTGTTTTCAGAGAATACTTAGATAAGTTTGTCATTATATTTTTGGATGACATTCTTATATATTCTAAGTCAAAAGAGGAGAATGGACAACACTTGAAGATTTTATTACAAGCTTTAAGGGAGCATCAGTTGTATGCAAAATTGAGCAAGTGCTCATTTTATCAGAATCAAATTCATTATTTGGGGCATATCATATCTGAGGAAGGGATAACAGTGGATCCTGAATATATTGAGGCCGTTAGAGGATGGTAAACACCTGAGAATGTGACAGAAGTCAGATCCTTAATGGGTCTTGCAGGTTACTACAAAATATTTATTATAGGATTCTCAAAGATTGTACCCCCGATCACTTCCTTGCAAAAGAAGGGAGTGAAGTTTCAGTGGACATTAGTGTGTGAAAATATTTTTCAACACTTGAAGCAATTATTAACCGATGCTCCAATTCTAAGGATTGTTGATCCGAATGAAGACTTTATTGTATGCACAGATGCATGTAAAGAAGAACTAGGTGGAGTCCTCAGTCAAAATGGGTTTGTTGTATGTTATGAATTGACAAGGAAGTTGAAGGAGCATGAAATACATTATGCCACTCATGATTTGGATTTGATAACCATAGTACAGGCCTTGAAGAAGTGGAGGAAATACCTCATGGGGAAAAGGTTTGAGTCAAGGATAGATCATAATGGTATGAAATATTTGTTTGGACAACCAACTCTAAATGCAAGGAAGAGTAGGTGGTTAGAGTTTCTCAGCGAATACGACTTTGATATAAAGCATATCAAAGGGAAAGAGAACAAGGTGGATGATACACTCAACAAAAGAGTACATGAGTTGCATGCTACAACCATCAGCATGTACCAATCTGATTTGAAATAAAAAATCTTAGAGGCTGCAAGATCAAATTTGCAATAAATGGAAGTAATGAAAAAATTACAACAAGGTATTTGGAAATAGAAAAATGAGGACTACAAGCTCGGAAATGATGAAATTATTATGTATAGAAGCATAATTTATGTACCAAATTCCAAAGAATTGAAAAATCTGATATTAAGGGAAATGCATATGTACATTATGATGGACACCCAGGGTATTAGAAAACAATTGCAGTTGTCAAGAGCCAATATTACTGGCCAGTCATGAAGAAAGAAGTTGTTGAGTACATTTCCAAATTTTTGGAGTGTCAAAGGGTAAAGGCTGAGCATAGACACCCAACTGGGTTGCTACAGCCATTACCCATCCTTGAGTGGAAATGGGAAGTGATAACAATGGATTTGATAACCAAGCTTCCCAAAAAAAGAAAACAACATGATTCTATCATGGTAGTGGTGGAAAATCTTACTAAAGATGCCCATTTCATTCCAGTGAATCTCACTCACAAGGAAACTAACGTTGTTGATATTTATATGAGGGAAATTGCTTGATTGCACAATATACCCAAGACATTTGTGTTTGAAAGAGATCCAAAGTTTCCCTCAAAGTTCTGCAAAATATTATTCAAAGGATTTTGAACAAATTTTAATTTCAGCACAACTTATCATCCATAATATGATGGACAAACAAAGGGAGTGAATAAAGTGATTGAGGATATGTTGAGGATGTATGTGATGGATAAACCATAAAAAGGGAAGACTAACTACACTTGGTAGATTTTTCTTATAACAATGGGTACCAATCATCTCTAAAGATGATCACATTTGAGGTACTTTATGGAAAAAGGTGGAACACACCTGTAAGTTGGGACAACCTAGCAGATATAGCAGTAGTTGGGCCAGATTTGCTTAGGAAAATGGAAGAGAAGATGAAAAAAAAAAAATAGAATTGAAAGGTTGCTCAAGATAGGAAGAAAATCTATGTTGATAAGGGCATAATTCATAGGGATTTTAAAGTGGGTGATCATGTATGCTTGAAAGTGAAGGCCAACAAAAGTTCCCTGAAGTTGGTAAATTGTTCAAAGTTGCAGCTCGTTATTGTGAGATGTTTGAAATCCTGGAGAGGATTGGTCCTATAGGATATATGCTTTCATTACCTACATTAATCTATATTAATAATGTATTCCATGTATCATTGCTCAAAAAGTGTATATCTGATGCTAATTATGTTATTGATTAGAATGCAATTCAAGTGGAGCAAGAAGGCGCTTTTCAAGTGCATCCGGTGTGAATACTAGACCAGAAGATCAAGCAACTATGAAATTGAGCCATAGAGATAGTAAAGGTACAATGGACCTGGTACGTTCTTGAGGATGCAACTTCATAGCACGAAGATGCTATGCAGGAAGAATACCCACATATTTTTGAAGTTTTTTGAAAATTTTGAATATATATATATATATATATATATATATATATATATATATATATATATATATATACATACAT
>ML784658.1:703513-716036 GCA_009831015.1 Picea engelmannii | reverse complement strand
ACATATATATATACATACATACATACATACATACATCCATGCATACATATATCTATGTATGTATATATATATTGCAATGAAGACAATGCATAAATAAGGGGAGGAGAACGTAATACCCCAAGACTGAGCCCCAATTGAAATTGTAAAATATGTTTTATAGGATGGTGAGCCAGGTGATTATAAGATAGGAGGATTATGTGATGATTAGGTCGGGGAGCCTAGATGCTAAAGGCCAGTGAGCCTATTTTTTCTATATGTAAACACTCATATTATTAATATAATACATCACTGTATGTAGACCAACCACGATAAAAAAGTATGGGGCACTAAACTCCATTAGGAAGGGAAAGGGGAGGGATAAGAGCCTAAGAAAGGGGCTAAGCTAGAGGGATTATCTCTAAGGGAATATTATATTATTATTATTAAATACTAAGGCAGGGATAAATATCATATTATCTTAAGTTATTATGTGAAGGGGACTGATCTACAAGTGGAGAGGAACGAGCTCATGGAGGGCCATGTGTCAATCAAGGCGCATGAAGTTATATGTGGGGAAAATTAGTTTGTTAGGGAAGATTATCCCTAGTCACCCTCACATTTTCACGATTCACCAGTCTGCCATCGTTTTCACTCGGAGACCTCCATAATTCGATCTCTACAACCTAGAAGTTGTACACAGTACCTCCCTGTAATGGGTAGTGTACCCATACTATAATTGAGGCAGTATTGTATTGTACCCGAGCCAATGTTGTTCCTTAACTAGTTCCTGTTGCTACCAACTCCATTCCTAACCCGAGTGTGGTCGCTACCATCACCTGTTCCATACATATTTTCGGTTGTTGCCTTCACTTGGTTGACTAGAGAGATGGATTTAAGAAGAGGGTTTTCATGCCCATGGGATTGAAGAGGCAGGTTGTCAGGCCTATGAGAAACTCTCTTCAGGTGAGAGAATTGTTGGGCACGTGATTTCCTGAGGGAGCCCAACTACAACTGCAATGCTCTGAGACTTCCTGTTCGACTTGTTGCTGAAGCCCTGTAAGGGAAGTGGGTCAGCCAAAGGAATATTGAACAAAGAAGGGGCACACTTCCTGGGGTGTTAAATGAATGTGGGGAATGAGATACTATAGGCTAGTAGTTTGAGTTGGCTCTTGGGACTAAATCCTTCGTGTTGTCTTTATTGTCTCAACCTAGCTTAGGAATCCCTTTACCCGGGTGGAGTTTAGTCCCATATTGAGGGTGACCCGCTGCGGAGAGTTATGAGCAATGTGTTATAAGGCTAGGAGGATCATGGAAGGTATGCATGAAGTTGGTGGTATTCTATAAAATATAAGTATCAATTTTGTATTAATTTACATGTTCTGTATTTATACATGTGCTTAATGTTTATGGGTTTTTCCTGTGCATGTTGCATGCATATTTTTACTGTTATTTCTACATGAATCTTTGTATTTGCAAAATGTGGTTGTCTACTTAAGTTCTATATATAATTATACATATGAAATTATTTTTATTATGAAGTGGCATGACCCGACTTGGGTGTCTGAGGATGGCACAGTTTATACAATTCCATAAGAATTTATGTGTGGCATAGCCCAACAGGTTTAAGGCTAGGTGTGTTACACCCGCTGAGTGCATCAACCAATGGATTCTCTTTTCCTTTGATACACTTAGTTTCAAAGTCATACTCACTAAGAAATTCAAGACATCTAGTTTTCTTGGCATTTAATGTTGGTTGTCCAAAAAAATGTTTCAAACTACAATGGTTTGTCCTTAGTTCAAATTTCCTCCCCATGAGGTAATGTATCCACATTTTTAGTGAATGTATAATGGATTCTAATTCCAATTCATGTGTAACATATTTTATCTCATGCTATTTTAATTTTTTGAACTCATAGTATACTACATCATCCTTTTGTGCGAGGACTCCACCGAGCCCTTCCTTGCATGCATCAATGCACACCGAAAAATATTCATCCGGATATGCAATCTTCAATATTGGTGCAGTTGTCAATATGCCTTTCAACTTCTGAAATCTCTCTTCACACTTGGGAGTCAATTCAAATTTCACTCCCTTCTTTTTCAAATAAGTGATTGAGCTTGTAGTCTTTGAGAATCCCTTTGTGAATCTTCAATAATAATAAATAAGACCCATGAATGATCTGACCTATGTAACATTTATTGGCATTGGTGATCCTATAATGGACTCTTTTTTATCAAGATCGACTGTTATTCCATCTGTTGAAATAATATTCCCCAACTAATGAATCTTCTTTTGATAATATACAATTACTTATCTTAGCATACAATTTATGCTCTCTTAAAAATTGCAACACCATTCTTAAATGTTTCTCATGTTCCCCCTTTGTCTTTGATTAAATGAATATATCATCTAGGAACACAATTACAAACTTGTCCAAGTATTCCCTAAACACTCCATTCATTAGGCACATAAAAACAGATCGGGCATTTGATAGTCCAAATGGTACTACCTTGAATTCATAATTCCCATATCTTGTTTTGAATGACATTTTTCTGATGTCTTCTTCCTTTATCCTTACTTGATGATAACATGATATCAAGTTTATCTTGGAAAATATCCTTGAACCTTTCAGTTGATCAAATAAATCATAAATTATTGACAAAGAATATTTGTTCTTTATGGTGACCTTATTCAACTGTCTTAAATCAATACACATCCTTAAGGTTTCAATTTTCTTCTTCAAAAAAATAACTTTAGCACCCCAAGATGACACAATTGGGTGTATATACCCCTCCTTAACAATTCTTAAAGATGCATATGCAAATCCTTCAATTCAGGTGTGCCCATTCTGTAAGGTGTCTTGGACACTGGGGTAGCTCCTGACACCAAATAAAAAGAGGAATCAATGTCTCTGTTTGATGGAAATCCTGGTATTTCCCAAAATAAATATTCAAAATCCCTTAAGACCGGATGGTCTTCAATACTTTCCACTTTATCTTTGGTTGTATATTCCATATGGGCTACACAAATATTACATCCCTTCCTAGAAGTCTTTTTCAATTGCATAGATGAAATCTCTCGAACAACTACAACTCTTGGAATGCCTTGAACCTTGCCTTACTACCCTTCTTCATTAAGACATGTGATTGTCTTGTTGTAAAAATTTAGGATAACATGATATTTTTCTAACCAATCCATGCCAATTAAACAATCATATGAACCCAATGGTGTGATGTTCACATCTATCTTTGTTCTAATTCCATTCATGTCTATTGGACAATATTTAACTAGCACATTGATGTTCCTCTTATCCCCCGTGGATAACTAAACTAACCATGATTTATTATGCTTACTCCTTTGCAAGTGAAACCTTTCAACAATGTTAGAGTTTATGTAACTATGGCTAGCTCCAGAATAAATTAAAATTGAAATGAGACGGTTATCAATCTTACCTTCCACTTCAATCATGGGGGATTGATATTATGCTTTCTTTTTGTCGAAGGCTGCATAAAGCATTAGCATGTTTCCTCCCATATCTTCAGATATTTTAGCCTCATGAATGTTTTTACAATCGTTATTCTTTCTCCTTTGTGAGGGAAGTCCCTATTTAAGTGATTTACCTCACATCCTTAACATTGTACATGATGTTGCCTTGGCCTTTTTCAAAATTAGTTTGGAGTCTTATGTTCATTTTTGGTTGACCGACCTTGCTAATTTTCTTGGGAGTTGTTCTTGAAAAAGGGTGGATTAATTTTTATTTCCTTTGATCCTTTTTACCCTTAATCTTGTCAATCCAAGATTTTGGAAAACTTGCCTTCCTCTACTCTATGATTTTCTCTCTTTATGGCTTGCCCCAAGGTCTTGGGGTTATCATATTGTATCTTATCACTATATAAAGACGGTAACCCACTTTTAAAACTTTGGATTTTGACATTCTCATCCTTTATGAAGTCTGCACACTTCAACAATTCAAAGAACTTCTTCTCATATTCATCCATTGTCATACCTCCCAATTTGAGTTCAAAGAACTCTTTCATCTTCCTTTCATAGTAATGCTCAAAAAAACATTTATCTTGGAAATTTATTTTGAATTGCCTCCATGAGATCCTCTTCTCATAAGGGTGCTTGGCTTGCTTAAGCTGATCCCACCACATGGTTTCCTTTCCTTGCAAGTGGTAGTTTGAAATTCTAGCTTCTACCCTTTAGGGGTAATCATGCAACTGGAAATATTTCTTCCTTTCATAGCCAGGCCTCAACCTCTTCTCCTTTCATGTTCTCACCATTGAACTTTCGTGGCTTGATTTTCTTGAGTTCACCTTGCAAGATGTGTGCCTCATGCCTTCTCCTTTACCTCCTAACATGAGACACATTTGGGTTTTTCCTTGCCACTGAAATTGCATGATTTCTTCTAATGGATATCCTTGGAGAATGATGGTTCTTTCTCATGCTTCTTGAATACCTATATCATTCCCATGATCATCCCTTCTTCTTTGGGATCTATATGTTGTCACTTGTCTAACACTAACTACTTTCTCGGTGCCATAGTCTTTGTTAACTTTCTTATGTAACATATTAAGACTCTAAAGTATTTATTCTTGATCCTTCATAATCCTTTCATTATATTCCCTATAGCTCTACACTTCTCTATGCACACTTCTCATAGTTACATGCTCCTACCTTTCTCTTCTCACATTAGGCTATGTCGTAGAATTTTCCATGCTGACATGCATACCTCATACCTCCTCCTCATCGTTGTAAGATCCCTAAGCATATTCCATAACTCCATTCCTCATATAAGAACCAATGTTGTTTTCCTGTACCTCTAATTCTTAGAAACATTCTTCTCTGAAACAACTCTCCAACGACTGTACTCATTCCTCATTTTGAGTGAAAAGTTACAACATTCACAAGTTGTAATTTCCACTCAATTGTTGCTGCAGAATTTAATTTATTACTTTCTGATAAAAATTTATCCCCCAATTTAAAATTTTGGGTGGACAAATGTCTTCTACTTCTCGATACCTTTCTAGTGATTATTTGTTTGCCCAAATCTGAGATTCGAGCTGGAAGTTATGGTCGAGAGAAATTTAGACACGCATCTTGTTTTTCTTCTTGCACATTTTGACATACTTAGATTCCAACGATGGATATATGGCTAACTTTGATGTTTCAAAATATTTCCATAGGTTGTTCGTGTGACTCAAATGGACTTCTAAGCAAGGAGTTATTCCCTTTGGAAGTAAATTGGTGCCAAATTTTTACCTTAATTGTTTCAGTTGTAACTTTCTCATACGAGCTCTGGTTTGTGCCCAGAGTATATTGTTGTATATCTCTCTTTAATTTTCTTTATTTAAGTTGTAGAGATAGAGTGTAACTTTGATTGCATAAAAATGTCATTTAGGGTGTTAAGATCGCCCTACAAATTAAATACCGTCAAAAATCCTAAGAAAATCGTAGAAAATTGATTGTTTTACTGTTATAAAATCCTTTAAATATGAGTTATTGACGTTAAATCAGTTTAAATTTGAGCCATTTATCCACTAATCCTTTCCAAAGCTTGCATATCAATTTCCACTGTCAATCGATAACTTAAAACAATCCAGAGCGCTAATTTTCGACACTACATCGACGATCAACGATCGAAGATTTCTTTATTTGTAAACTAAATTACTCATTGATCTACCTGACACCTGATCATCAACCATCAATCATCAATCATTTCTTTTGGAAAGACAACATTTCCCACAAATCTCGTCGAACCCCAACCATTGACAATCAACCATCTCTTCGTTGATGTGGAAACTATGCTAACATTGAATGACACATATATGATGACATGACATGACATGTCATCCTCATGCATCAAATTAGTTTATGTGGCATGACACATAACCCTATTCTTTACTTTCATCAGTGATCAACCACTTCTCTTGGAAGAATTGAACATTGCACTAATTTTGTCAACTCCTGATCATCAACCATTGGTGATCGATGATTTCCTTTAGACACATGAAACTTCCACCAAAGTCTATCGATCCTTGAACAATGGCCATCAACAATTGAATATTTCCTTTGGCCAAACAAACTCTTCACCAAACTCACCAATCTGACCATCAAGCATCGACCAATTCTTTTGGTGAACTCCAACACTTAGAAATTTCGACCAAATCCCAAATGAATTTGGACCATCAATCTATCATTCAAAATGATCTCAACCATTGATCCATCAAACTTTTCCTAACTTTGTCGATGAGTCTCAACCATCATTTTTCTCTATTTTCTAATCTCCAAAATTAAACCCTCACCATCGATCGACTCCAACTTCCCAATCTCGTAATGTCCAAATCTCATCTTAAAGGCGGTCTTAGGGACGTCATCTTCCTTGATCCGCAACTGGTGATACCCCGATCGCAAATCGATCTTGGAGAACACCATTGCACCCTTCATTTGATGGAACAGATCATCAATTCTCGACAAGGGATACTGATTCTTGATCATGGCCTTGTTCAGTTGACGATAGTCAATGCAAAGCCTCCACGATCCACCCTTCTTTCGTATGAAAATAACCGGTGCACCCCACGGTGACACACTAGGACGTATCAGTCCCAGGTCTAGCAACTCCTTCAGTTGCTTTTTCAACTCTTGTAACTCCGGGGTCGACATCCGATAAGGTGTCCTTGCTATCGGTTCAGTCCCCAGTTTTAGGTCTATGGTAAACTCCAATTCCCTTTCTGGCGGCATCCCAGGTAACTCCTTTGGAAATACGTTCGGTGTTCTAGACCTTCCGCTACTCCCTTCTCGTTTAACGCAAGGATCGCATATAGCTTTAACCCCTTGCGCATACTCTTTCGTAATTGTAAGGAAGAGACAAACCTCAAGGAAAATCCCTGGTTCCGTCCTACAATCACATGTCTCTGTCCTTCGTCATCGACCAAGCTCAACCATTTCGTCTTACAGTTGAGTATCGCCTCATGCAATTCCAACCAATCTATACCAATCATGACATCATAAGATCCTAAGATCGTGATGTACAGGTTGGTCCTCGTGACAAACTCTCCCAGGTTAAGGGCACATCCTGTAACCTTTCCTCCAACCTTCTGTTTGGCTCCCGAAGCCATCTCTACGAAGCTAAACTCATCATGTTCGACTGCCTTTACCTTAATCCTTTTTAGCATTGCACCATAAATGAAACTCTCGGTAGCACCGGGATCTATCAAAATACTAAGGGTCTGGTCAGTGACAGTACCTGTCATCTCGAGCACAGTCGACTGGTGCTCTGCCTAGCGGTTATTCACCGCTGCATGAATCCAATGGGCCTTGCCCATATCTCCCACGGTAGTGGGTTCGGATAATCCAGATGCTCTGGTCCTCTCCACAGGACAGTCGCGTTGGTAGTGTGGCTCCCCACACGTCCAACACCCCTTCTTCGGCCCATTAGTCTAGGTACCCAAAGTATAAGATGATGACCCACCAGTCGGGAACCCTGGTCTATTCTATTGACTAAGCCTAAACTGTTGTTGTTGTGGGAGACGCTGCTGCTGATGCTATGGTCCCTGATAAGGTGTCCGCTGCTGAGGCGGAAATCACCGGGGTGTAGTGTGAGTGGATTCCCTCTGGAAGCCACGATATCTCGATGTATGTCTCACGAGTGTCTGGTGCTGCTATGTTCCAGATGGAACCTGCCTTGCTGGTCTCACTGGAGTCCTGTTCTAACCTCCACTGATAAGCTCTTTCTCGGCTATGAGGGTCTTCTAGAGGACATCATGCAAGGTTTGAGGCATCAAAATCCTAACCTTCGCATGAAGGATGTCGTTAAGGCCAAACATGAACCTGTTGACCTTAAGTTTCTTCGTGTTAAGGTGCGGAGCATACTGGAGTAGCTCCATAAAACATGCCTTGTACTTGGGCACCGTACGACCTCCCTGTTGTAAGGCGTTGAACTCATTGAGCTGACGCTCAATGAATTCCTCTGAAAGGTACCTCTCTTGGAACCATTCCTCGAACATTTCCCATGACACGTCTTCAACGGCCATGTTGAGTTACGGTAGGAGCATCTTCCACCATAGAAGAGCGCTCCCCTTCAGTTGAAAGACCGTCATGCGGACCTTCATGTTGGAGGTATAATTGCGAAGTGTGAAGCACATCGCCATGTTCTCCAACCATGCCTCAGTGGCTACACCGTCCGGGGCACCAAAGAACTCACGAAATTTGACCTTCTTGAGTTCACGGTGAATGCTACCAGTAACTACTGGTGCGCGCGGCGGAACCTCAGCGGGCGTCGACGCTCTTGCCTCATCTCTGTCCAAACGGCTGATCAGTGCCTCAGACATGCGCTGAAAGGATCTCATCATCCTGACTACATCGCCAACTGCTATCTGCTCCTGCCCGAGAACCTGCTCGTCTCCCTGGGGATTAGACCCCTCAGGCGTGGATGCTACTGGAGGCATCGTGCCTCCTCCTCTAACACCCCATCATCTGCCTCCACGACGTCCTCTAACCATGATTTCCTGCACACACACAAGTCAACTCAATTAGCAACAGTATAATCAAATCATAACAACGAAAGCCATAGCGATCCCAAGTCACGGGTTGAACCTGGCTCTGATACCATATGTAACGATCCTCCTCGTTACGATGCCAAACCTCTTATAACAAGTGCATTTTTTTTTTGTGTTTAAAAGTGTGTGCGTGCATGTACAATGGAAACAAACACATTCGACTCTGCATCGCCACCCGACGACGATCAAGACGCAAACCACGACGAACACAACAAGACGACATAAGACACACAACAAGTAACTGCATGCATTAACGACGATCAAACGACTATAAGTAAGACTGACTACCCATCCATCCTACCCTGCAATGGTTAGGACCTCCAAGACACATAAGAAACGCTCAAGCCCAGGTTCCCATCAATTTTAACCATTTAAGGTCTCAGGGTTGGTGACTGTTCTTAGGAACATGGAGGTGTCTACATCCCGCTCGACACAAGTCGACCAAGCACACGGAAGGTTTATCAACCAAGTACAACATTATTTAAAATGAACATCAACCCTCATTTACTAACTCAGAATAATCTATTGTACTTAATTCAAGGACATTACACCACATATGTTTATCAATAACAATAAAAATTACAATAACGCTGCCATGAAATAATCAACACATTACATTTATATCACATTAACTTTGCAAAATTAACAATCACCTTACATATTATGTGTTATCCATAACAATAAAACTACAATATCATTGCCATAAAATGACAACACCATTTCATTTTAAGTCACAATAACTTTGCAGGAATAACATTCACATTACAAGACAATGACCATTAATAAAGCTAGTAAGGAAATTAACACAACTTATCCCAAACTCCATTACGAGCCGTGCAATGCATGTCTAAAGCACATAATCGCATAAGGTACAATCTAAATCCACCTTGAACAATTTTCCTTTGTAAATTTTAATTTTACAAGAGTCACCAAAGTTCCACCTAAAACAATTTACCTTAATGTTATTGTTGTTATAAAAATTCTAATTTACATCACTAACTAATAATTATGGGGAATATATACAACAATGTCTGAGGAATTAAATTGAGTATACTTTAACAACCTTTACATACAAATTCCTCATCCCACTGGTAAGGATAATAGTAACAATGATATTAGTATTTGTTATTATTATTATTATTAATAAAGGAAACATTTCATCAATCTAATTATAATAATCATTTTTATAATTTTAAACCATTTCATAATCATGTAAAGACATCTAAAAAAAGGTTCTACAGTATTCATACCCTTCATCCACTCTAAGTAATAAAACTCTACATTATGGTAGATCATGTGCATTCTCGTTACCCCATATGACATGATAGAATCAATTAAAAGTTAAATAAGAGACATTATTAATTAAAACAAAAGGAAGACCCAAATAATTTTGGTGCATTAAATAAATCGCAGGTTGTTCACTACACACCTGTGGTCCCGAATTTCTAAATTCAGCCTCAAACTAAATTGTTTGAGGCACTGTAAGAAAATTTCGTTGGGGTTTAAATGTTGTAACATCCATAGGATGCTATCATGAAAACTAACGCTAACCACAGGAATAGAATGTTGTCAACGCTAGGCTCATGGTAATTCTTAATCCAAAAATTTCAGGTGGTAAGCCCCTGGAATCCACTATCTATTCTTCAGAAGGAACAAGCTATCCAAAATTTAAGAAGCCGATTGATATAGAGTTATTGTAGTAAAAGCAAATATGCTGGCTATGAACGTCCAGCTAGCAGTCACGTATTATTGAATTATGGACCAAATTTACACCATCCCCACACTCGACAACTTACCAGGTCACAAATCCTACCCAAAGAAAATGCAGACTAAGCACAATGCGCCATAAGGGCTGGTAAGCTTGCGGGGAGATCCATAAGTAAAATAGCAAGGTTAGGATTGGCATGCCCACCGCAGATGAACACTGGCAAAGGAATCAACAAAAAAAACCGCAGAGGTGTTGTGTCGACAACCTCAAGGCAAAAGAAAACGAGAACATTCAACGTAGAGGTTACTCTGGTGACTTCTCTGAGGGAAATCAGAGACTGTAGAGCGTCATCCTATGGGCAGAATGTAAGGGACTCAGGGTGATGGACAATCTCAGCGTTCAGGCAAGGAAGGTTTCCAAGGAGAAACCCCATGGTCAGGTGGGATCTTAGGCGAGAACCAGTGATTGCTCAGAGGAAAAATGCCAGTGGATGCATAGAAAATCGTGGGGCAATTAATCAATGGAAAACATAGGGATTGGACAACAATATCAGGGCAATTTAACAATTAAAAAAAAAAACACAGGTGGTCGTTTCCTAATATGGACAGCTCGTGGGAAAGGAGGGCGCAAGGATTTTTATAAAAATAAATAAAAACCCGCAACTAAGAACATCTAGTGACAAACGTTTTCTCTAAAACTCAGACATAACCTCTAGTAATAAAATGTTTCCATAAAAAAAAGGGGTAGATATAACTTCCAAATAATGTTATGGGTTCATTCAAATCGTAGACAATTAAAACAATCCTGGAAGCTGGAAGTATTTTATTTATTTCTTTTTGAGAACAGTCGTGGTAAAAAAAAGAAGTGAAAACCCTCAACCAGTTTACTGCAAATGAAATATGACTATACGCACCAAGGAACACATATTACAATCGTCCCCCAAGTATTGAATCACTGAAATAATTTGCAGACCCAAGGCAATAGAAAAAATAAAAACGTAGTAAACATTCAAGCCAGGTAAAACGTTGGGGGATTTCATTTGCCCTCAATGCAGTCCCTAATGAACAATCAAAGGTTGACAATCAAGTGGAAATGGAGGTGCATTCCAACATAAGGAACCATAGTCATTAAAACTATGGAGAAAGAAAAGGAACACCCCACAGTGGCATACAATCGCAAGAAGGAGAAAAAAAACATACTGCCAAGGACCACATCAGAGATAGTTGTACAATGAAATAGATGCAATAGATCAAGTACAAATTATTTCCATCGATTACCGAGTTACAACAACTGAGTTAGAATTTTTACAACCAACAAATATAATCGTCGAAGTAATTAAATATGCATTCTACTCTACCAAACAAAATAGCATGTCGTTGCCTATTTTCCTGCCTCGAATGACGTCCGCGTGCTCTGTGCCGCTCCCATACTCCATGCCGCTCCCGCTCGTCGACCGTCGAGACTACACCGGTACCTCCAAGCCAACTCTAGGGGTACTCTGCTTCCCCCTTAGCCCCCCCGAGCTGCAAAGGGGCCACACACTATCCAAATGGTACATCTAACTCCCAGCTCGCCTCGCAAGGCCGAGCTACCACTCCTATCCAAGATGGAAAATCCCAACTCCCCACAAGTAATCAGTCAAGTCACAATTCCGACAACGTAACATTATGCTAATAGCCGATCCCCTACTTCACCCTCCTTCCTCTCTTTTATAGAGTTTTTGAACTTCCAAACTTTCCCAAAATCTCTTTTAATTTAAGTTTTAATGAAAATCCTCTAAAAATTCTCTGTCGTACAAGTGTCATTCATCCCCCACATTTCTCCATTAACTATTCTCTTTAATTTATTAAATTGTCTTATTTCCCTCACCCACCTAGAGTTACTCCTATTTTTACTCCTAGGTGTCCCTAGATTCCCTTACATGTTTTAAATACTTTCCCCAAATTGATTTTGCTAATTTAGTTCAATTTAGAAGGTTCTTTATTGCAGATTTGTTATTAAGTTGACCTCGCTTTTTACCATAAGTTCATTTCTTTCCCTTATTATGTTTCCTCCATTCCTTATTTTCCTAATTTTTATTATTCCTTTCTTTGTCATTTTTATTAGAGCCAAATGGCAGTTGCGCTATTTAATCTTTTCCTTTTATTATTAATTTAATATCTTTTTATACTCTCACAAGTTAAAAATTAAATTCTTCTTTACAATTTTTAAATCCACTGATTTTAATTAAATTCTTACTCTCTTCATTTTACCCCAAAATTTTTATGAAGACTAAAA
>ML784658.1:667640-703463 GCA_009831015.1 Picea engelmannii | reverse complement strand
TTTTTATACTCTCACAAGTTAAAAATTAAATTCTTCTTTACAATTTTTAAATCCACTGATTTTAATTAAATTCTTACTCTCTTCATTTTACCCCAAAATTTTTATGAAGACTAAAACTATTACTTAAGTGGTTTTTAGTTTAATTTTTAATTTTTATTTTTATAGGGTTTTTTTCTTAAGGTTAGACAAAATTTTACCCTGGAGAAGTTTTAGACTTAGGACTTAGATTCTAAATTGGGCGACATTTAATTAGGGAGGTTCTTTAAGAATTTCTCAATGTGTTAAATGTCTTAGGGCCATCTAGGTTTGTTCCTTCATCAACGACAACGTGACGTGCCCTTCAGGACGCACCACGTGCTCCAAGGGTGCCACTCGCCTCGTTTGTTACTTTTGTGTGACATGCCCTTCAGGATGCACCACATGCTCCAAGGGTGCCACTCGCCTCTTGACTGATTGGTAGACATCAATAACCCTTGGAGTCAATACTCTGCCAGGTGAACTTGTGGGAGACTAAGAGATTCTAAGAAATAAGGCCCTTGCCTTATTGTGTACCCCTTAGAATCATCGCGAGTGACTGTCGCAGTCTTCCCTCACGGCATCGTGGGTCCTCTCGAACTAGGTAATCATTAACCTACAGTTCGATCCACGACGAGAGTGCTAGTAGGTTGTGGTAGGGCTGCTATAAACACCTCTCCCTCAACCTCTCTGGAAATCGTGTGTGTCCCCTTTACTCCATATGTGAGTCTGGTCAGCAAGCTATCATCAGCCTGCATCATCAACAATCATGTCAGAACATTTCCACATCATATCATCAAATCAAATGTAATAGTGCAGTAAATAAATCAACCCAAATAGCACACTCCCTGACTCAATCCGGAGTCTAAGGGGTTCCATCGATGCCTCTGCATCCTCAAGGTCCAAAACCTTGCACACTCAGTAAAATCAAGTCAATAGCACATGTCTATGTCAAAGAAGTAAAACATCATGTCATCTATCATAACACCTCATAATCAAGGAAAAGAGTTTTAATATCATAATAGTCTAGATCACTTGCGAGCAAGTGTCCTCAAAGAATAAGTTTTTTCAGTGTGCTAGAGAGGGATGTTACACGGTGTACCCTCATGAGGTGTTGACGCTTTGGCCTCATCTCTATCCAAATGGCTGATCAGGGCCTCTAAAATCCTTTGAAAGGAACTCATCAACCCAACCATATCTCCCACAACTATTTGTCCTGTCCGACCACTTGTTCTTCTCCTTGGGGCTTATACCCCTCAAGTGTGGATATTACTGGAGGCGTTGTGTCCCCTCCCCTAGCACCTTATTGTGTGCCTCTACAACGTCCTCTAACGATGATTACCTGCACGAATACAAATCAATTTAATTAGTGACATTTTATAATCAAGTAACTAATCCATGGAATTCATAGTGATCCCAAGTCGCGGGTCGAACCGGCTCTGATACCATAAGTAAAATCCCCGACCGTTACGACACAAATCATGTACAACAAGTAGTATATAAATATATCTCATTAGGAAGTAATGACGATAAAACAAGTGACACAACACGACGATATCCTGAGTATGAATATAACGTAGCATATAAACATAAAGCCTAGCACCTTATCTCATTGCGAAGCTTGAAGTAATTACCACATTAATTAGATAAGGAAAATAACAACTACACTAATTAACATCATCAACGACCATCAAGGCACAAGGAACTTATCAACTGACATGTACTTAAACCTTCAAGGAGAGCTAGAGTTAACACTTCATAATATGCATTGCAATGCAATATACAATACATCACATTCATTAATCAAAACCATCATCATCGGGAAACACATTACCCAAAAGCTAGGTTATCAAATGTGTTTATTGATCAATGTGCCCAATGATCCAATAATAGGGAATCATGTTGCCACATTTCTACAAGTGCAATAGAAACCAAGTCACAACCATAAGTAAGTCTAAACCTTAAACCAAAACATAAAAACCAACGTGCCAGAAATTCAACTTGCACTGTTATACACTATACAAAACCTGTAGACGAAGACACTCTAAACAATCAAGAAACACAAGACACCAGGTGACTACATTCAATACCTTCAATTGCGCAACATCTAGATGTAATTCAGTAACAAATTTGTCATGAAGGACTCAATTATATCATATAGTAACCCATAACTAATTATTAATAAAAGCATATAACAATCTTCCTGTAACATTATACTTTTCCATTCAAGATTTTAATAATCCAATAAACTCATCTATAAATTCTTAATTTCTCCTATTCAAATAAAGCAAGTAACCATATCATATAATGAAAACTTCTCTTTAATTTATTCTTCATTAAAAACAAGACTAGATGAATCGATTTGGAGATTCCATTTCTTATTAAAGAATGATCATTTCCTAACCTTTATTTCTAACTACACAACTAAAAACCTCTCCTTGATCAATTTACTAAAATTTAACACACTAGAAAACCAACTACTCTTGAATCCTAAATTCATTCAAACAAACTCTACTATAATCTAGAGTTACATTCTTAGTCCAAGATCAATATAAAAAGCATTACCCCTTTTTCAAAGATTAAGTAGTGACAAATTTAGTTGTATTACACACATGATTATTAGGTCTGCTAAAATTTAAAGGTCCAATGTATCATGCTTCTACCTCTATAGATTAACTCAAATGGATATTAAAACAACTCTTCGCCCCAATCTTGCCGAATTGGACAACTGTCATAGTAATCCACTCCTTTTAATTTCATTATCAAAATTTCGAGTGAAACCACAACATTATTTGAGCTTAAATAAATCAAAGGGTAACTATCAGATAGTTTTCGACTTAACTGTGACCAAGATTTAACTTGTAGTTGGTAAGATTAAAAAGGGGAGGTTAAACTTAAAAAGTTTAGTCTATCTAGTGAATCCAACCACACAAACTAGGTTGATATTAACTGGAATTTAGAATTTAAAAGACTGTAAAATAAATACTTGGGCTGTAAGTTGATTAAAAATAGAATCTGACTAGAACTGGTAACTAACCCGCATGGAATTTTATCCGTAATAACATTAACATAAATAAAATAATCACTCTAACATAATATCACACTTCTTTTGCATCAATAACCGTTTACACAAGTGACCTGAAATAATTCTGGAGATGGAAAAGAACGCAGTAGGGTTGAATCAAATGGAAAGTTATCGACCAGAGGATTCGGGGTAATTAAGGGTGTAGGGCCACTGCCTTGGGAGATGCCCACCCAAGTGGTTCGTGGAGGGAATTAAAGGGAACACACAGGTAGGATTTTAGAAATGTTGCTGGAAAAATTTAATCATGGACGAAACTCAGACGACCTTGAGAATTCGAGGTGAAAGAACCACTGCCTAAGACTAAACGAGACTTAAGGAAAGTAATTAAATCAGATATGCTAGAAGTCAGAGAATCCACCACCAACAATTCACTGATAGGGAAGTACAACTATACTCGTGTGTGAGGGTAAGTCAGAGAGACAGCGGGAAATGAGATGGCCACGTAGAGGAGGGGGATGGGTTCTAGCGCATCATCAGGCTGCGTGCAATGAGAAAGGGGTGATCTGAAGGAAAAACACAATATGAAAAATCGAACGGCGTAAGAATATGGAGTTAATATTCTGTGGGAAGGAATCCATCATTGAGGAAGAGAGGTAATACTCTCTTTTCAATGTGTAGCCATGATCACTAACACGAGCATCAAGAAAAAAATAAGAACAAGAAGTCAATAATTCAGGGCTAAATATTGTTGTCGAAAGGGGCTCTTTAGTAAAAGGTTAAATCGATACTTTTATAACTAGCTATAGTATTCAGAGAGTTTTTTTAAAAACATCTGGGTTTCCGTAGGGGCAAGAAAATCACACCAGATAGGTAAGATTGAAGCTTAGCTTCTAGATTTCCTTTTTTTGACGAACCAAACATAAGTAAAGAGGGTGGAATGTGTGGTGGAATGTAGGTGGGGGTGCACACTTGGGAATTTATTGGATCATTGAGTGAGGACAATCAACAACAATTGTTCCATTTTTAAATCCGCAAGCCCAAGCATTGCATTTTGGTGTGGACCGACAAGTACATCGAAGAGGCTGATCACAAGAATCGCATGGCACAAGAATCACATTTGGTGTGAAGGGAGAATAAAACATGAATGAAGGGTCTCTCTTCTAGTGAGTGCACATACCTCACGAGTTTTTTTTTTTGTGAAAGGATGAACTGAGAGATCTCCTCAGCGCAGAGCTCGGGAGTGTTCCCCCAAGTAGGGATTGAAGGCGTAGGTTTTTTTTTTTTTTCTAAATGGGTAGAGGCCCAATACAGTAAGGAATAAAAATACTTCTGCGCAACATTAAAATACACCAAAATTAAACAATAAAAACTTTTTTCTGAGAAGATGCAACAATAAGAATTAAAACTACTTCGGTGCCAACCATGATAATACATCTTAAATTACATTTCACAATGCCTGTCCAAAATTTTAACTCAACCGTCTCCATTATAGATACTCACATGCAAAAAATTAACTACCTTTCAATACACGTTTACACAAGATTACATTCTCCATTATAGATAATCATATACAGAAAAATTAACTACTTTTTCAATAAAAATTTTATACATGCATACCATAGCCGAAGGAGAAGAACCAGAAGTGGTTGTCCCACACTTGCGCTCTGTTCGGCTCTTTCTTGCCAACTGCTAAGACCTCATCAGTACCTCCTAGCCAATTCTAGTGTTACTCTTGTTCCCCCTGAGCCCCCCGAGCTGCAAAGGGGCCACACTCACAACCAAAGATTACTAGCTCCCAGCTCGCCTAAAAAGGTCGAGCTACCACTCATTAACTGAGCTAGGTATCCAAACTCCCACAAGAAAAATTAAGTCAAGATAAAATCCGATAGCATAACCTTACACATACCAGACGTGATCCCTTCTCCTCCTCCGCCATCATTTTTATAGAGTTTTCTTAGATATTAGTTTCCAAAACCCTCATTAGATTGTTTTTATTAAATTTAATTAGGATAAAGCTCCCCCATACCTAATCCCTTAGTTACACCATAAATTAATTAATTAATTAATTAATTCAGTTTTCCTATTTCCCTCACCCACCTAAAAGTTCTCCTCGATGTCCCTTTATTCCCTTACATTCTTTTAATGGCTGACACCTTTCTTAAAGCCTAGTTGAGTTCACAATTAGAAAGTTCCAAAGACTAGATTCCCTACTATGTCACACAGTCCCCTTTTTCTTTAAGTTTCCCCTTTTTATATAAGTTCAGAATTAGCAAGTCTACACATAAACAACAATTTACCTTTTTAAAATTTAATCCATCATTAAAATTTTACTTTTATTATTTATGTTTGAATTTTCTTTATCCCACCTTTGTTAAATTTCGATTTAGTTTTTTTTTGTTCGCATGACCTACGTAGACCTAGGTTTTAAATTCACTAGGCTCGACAACAATTTTTAAGGGAAAATTATAATTATTTATCTTTACTCACACAACATTCATTTTAAGGCTAACCAAATCCCGAGGAGACACATTTTTCTAGGTACTAAGATCTTAACTTACCAGTGTTAAAAAAATACGACGTGCCCTTCAAGACGCACTACATGATCCAAGGGTGCCACTCGTCTGCTTTCCTATTTTATTTATGTGACATTCCCTTCAAGACGTACTATGTTCTCCAAGGGTGCCACTTGCCTTTTGAATGATTTTGGTATACGTCAAACCCCTGGAGTCAATACTCCGTGAGGTGACCTTGTGGGATACTAAGGGCCTCTAAGGAATAAGGACCCTGCCTTATTGTGCACCCCTTTGAATCATCGTGAGTGACTGTCACAGTCTTCCCTCACGACATCGTGGGTCTCTCAAACTAGGTAATCGTTAACCTACAATTCGCACCACGACGAGAGTTCTAGTAGGATGTGGTAGGGATGCTACCACACCTCTCCCTCAAAGTCTCTAGTTGTCATGCATGACCCCTTTACTCCAAATGTGAGTCTAGTTGGCAAGCTATCGTCAACCTTCATCCATCAAAGAAGCATTAGTGAATAAAATCAACATCATAATCTACTAGCCATATGTCACATAAGCAATAACAAAAACACACAAACCATAAAATTCCACCTCCTGACTCGATCCAGAGTCCAAGGAGGTCCATCGATGCCATCAGCATCATTAATCAGTCTAGAGTCTTGCACACTCAGGAAAACCAATCAATAGCACATGTCGATATAAATATCATAAAATCCACAACATCATCATGATCCATAATCAAAACGGTCAATAGTATAATGAACCGGATCACTTGCGTGCAAGTGTCCTCAAAGAATAAATCCATTTAGGCGTGCACAAGAGTGGGATGTTACAATAACAAATCCACATAAGGACTTTGTTTTTTTTATTGATGCTTCATTAGAAGGAATATGAGGTGTATTGTCACAAGATGATCATGTGATCTCTTATGAATCACGAAAGTTGAAAATTCATGAAAATAACTATGCAACGTATGATCTAGAATTAATTGTTATTGTACATGCTTTAAAAATGTGGTGACACTACTTGTTGGGTAGAAAATTTCTATTAAAAATTGATAATATCGGCCTTAAGTATCTTTTCGATTAGCATAACTTAAATGTAAGGAAAGAAGCCTAGCTTTTCTAAGTGAGTATGATTTTGAATAGCAGAAAACTACATGCAATTCTCAATAGTAATGTACAAAATGATTTGAAATAGAGGATTAAATCAACAACAAAAAATTATGAAAATTATAGGAAAATACAAGACAATTTTCAAAATAATAAATTAGTTGAGTAAAAAACAAAATTCAGCTGCAATCAAGAGGGTTTAGTGCAGTGCAAAAATAGAATTTATTTTCTAAAAAACACATAATTAAAAATTTGATACTAGCTGAAGTACATAAGAAACCTTATTCAGGTCACCCAAGTTACCAAAATACCATAACAACTTTAAAGAAATACAACTTTTTGTCGGGGATGAAAAGATATGTAGCTGAATATATTTTGAGGTGTCTTGAGTTCCATCAAGTTAAAGCTTAACACCATAACCTAACCAGATTATTGCAGCCCATGCCCATTCTTGAGTGGAAATGGGAAGTGATTAGCATGGACTTTATTATAGGACTAGCTACAAATAAGAAACAAAATGACTCTATAATGGTAGTATTAGACAAACTCACTAAAGCTACACACTTTAACCTAGTAAAATCAACTTATACAACTATAAATATTGTGGAAATATTCATGAAGGAAATATTTAGAATGCATGGTTTACTCAAAACTATCATTTCAGACATGGATACATGATTCAATTTGATTTTATAGAAATCCTTGTTCAGTGGTTTGGGTACTCAACTAAATTTTATCACTGCATATCATCCTCAAACCGATAGTTAGATCGAAAGGACTAACCAAATTGTGGAGGATATGTCGCGGATGTATGTAATGGACTTCCCCACAAAGTGGGAGGAGTACCTTCATCTGATTGAGTTTTCATATAATAATGGTTATCAAGCTTCTCTAAATATGAGTCCCTTTGAGGTGATGTATGGAAGGAAGTGTCGAACACCTATTAGTTGGGAAAACCAAGTTGACCAGATCATTTCAGGTCTAGATATGCTAAAAGAAATGGAAACAATTGTTCAGAAAGAAAAGTATAATTTAAAAAGTGCACAGGACAAACAAAAGTGTTTTGTAGACTTGAAAAAAACACATGTAGAATTCAATGTAGGAGATCATGTTTATCTAAAATTCAAACCTAGAAACAATTCATTCAAATTGGGAAAGAGTACCAAGTTGTCACCACGATATTGTGGGCCATTTGAAGTGCTTTCTAGAGTAGGGTCAGTGGCCTATAAGGTTGCACTACTAACCAATTTAAAACTACACAATTCATTTCATGTTTCATTTTTAATGAAATATGTACATGATGTAAATCTTAAACCAAAAGGCAAGTTCGAGGTGGAACCACTACACATTCTCGATAAGAAGGAAACTATGTTGCGAAACAGAGCCATCACTGATGTTAAAGTGAAATGGATGAACTTTTGTCCTGAGGAGGCCACTTGGGAAATGGAAGAAGCCATGATAGATACTTATCCATTTTTGTTCGAGAGCTGATATGCTTAAATTGGATCACCAAGGAAGGTGTTCAGTTCAAGGGGAAGAGGATGTAATATCCCTCTGTTTATAAACACTTGAATATTTTAATTTTTAATGGTTTATGTTGTGAAAGTTTTTTCTTAAATATTTATGTTAAAATTATATCATCATAAACATTGATGAGGATGAATATTTTTTGTAAATATCATTTTAATTTATTTTATTAAACTAGAAACAAATTGGTTAGAGAATCAAGTTACAAAAGTAAATCATTATTCCATGCGGGAGTGAAAAGGGGATAAAAACAACGAGAGTAAATATTGTCCATGAGGACAAGTGTAAACCTACTCCCACAGATTTGGTATGTGAGGGAAAAAGATAGCACAAATTTAGGCCAAGAAGATTCCCTAGGGTTAGGGATGAGACAAGCTTGGAAAATGACCTAGGCAAGCTATTCTTTTTCTGTGAAAGGAATAAGATAAATAAGTATATAGAAGGTAGGATTCTACTGAGTACTTGTGAAGAGGAATTGAGTTTGATGGTTTTGAGATGGTGTCAAACTCTGAGTTTTCTGGAAAGGGTTATATAGTTTTCAGTCCCTATGGAATAAATGTTTAGGCAGAGAGGTGAGAGGAGCGGGTAATATTGCTTGTTCATATCTATGGTTGGGAGGAAGTGATTCTCTACTCAATTTGTTTCTAGTTTTGAAGCAGGCTTAGATATGTATTCTTTAATCTATTTATCTCTCTTCTCATATGTGTGATCTTAAAATTATTTATCTCTATTCAATTTCTAATTTATTTCATTAGAGGAGGTAGGATGCTACTGAGTACTTGTTAAGAGGAATTGAGTTTGATGGTTTTGAGATGGACTCAAACTCTGTGTTTTCTGGAAAGGGTTATATAATTTTTAGTCCCTATGGAATAAATGTTTAGGCTCAAAGGTGATAGGAGCAAGTAATATTGGTTGTTCATGTCTATGGTTGGGAGGCAGTGATTCTCTACTCAATTTGTTTCCATTTTTGAAGCAGCGTAGATATGTATTCTTTAATCTATTTATCTCTCTTCTCATATCTGTGATCTTAAACTTATTTATCTCTATTCAATTTCTAATTTAATATTAGTGCAAAAAAATCTACAGTGGTATTACAATATAGATTGCATGAGAATTGTTTTATACTTTCTAAGAATTTGTACAGTAAAGAATACTATGATATTCATTATAGAAGTAATGAAAAAGTTATAATAATACACCAAGATAATGTTTCTATTTTGAAGTATATGGTGTTTATAAATGATTGAAAACTAGAAGTATAAGAAATATTTAGGGTTTCATCCATTGTAAAGAACATGTTGACCAGATTCACCATGACTCTTTTGGAAAATAAGTCTTGAAATCCTGTGCAAGTATGGCCACGGCTTGAAGAAAAAAAAATACTATATACAAGTATATTATAAACTTGAATAACAATGAAGATATAATCAAATTCCTCATACAAATTGTTAGAGGGTCGAATGCTTCGGGTAGTCAATGCGTGAAGTAGAAGGTAAATGCAAATGGAGTTAATATAAAGCTGATACAACACAAGCATATTTCTATATACAAGAAATTAAAGGAAAATATAACTCAGACGAACTGAATATATGGGTCCTAGGGTTCATAATGAAAACCCTAGTTATTGGTGTGAAGATGATTACCATGATAGCATAGTTTATGGCTACTACGAAGAAACATCAACCAAAATGAATACGGGTCTCAAGAAAAAAACCGCATAAAAAAAAATATTATATAAATCTATACATTAACCCTCGACCTTGTAAGGAGATAATGTATTTATACACAAAATTGTATCAATATACAAAGTATTTCCACCATAACCATAGTGCAAGTGTAATAACAATAAGTTCTAGTTATTGCATGCAATGGAAATTTAATAATGACTTCGAGCGAGACTCAACGATGCCATATAACTTTCATCTCATGGCATGCATATTTATTCTTCATTGTTTATCTCTACCTTTCGTGGCTAATCCCTCAAATCGATGCACCTAGCGATGGTTGGCATAAAATGTATGTCAAGAGTTGCAATAACACCGTATCAAGAACAAATCCCAATTGATTTTAGTGTACACCATCGATACATCCAGTATAAAAACGAATTTACGAGTTAGACAAGAGTTATAAAATTATATCTCTTGAAATTTTGGAGCCCCCTTGGCGGGGTTCAGGGGAAGTTCCCCCAAAGAATTTTTTGGTAAAATTGCCTTGTAAAATATTGTAATTTTGTAGTCAATCTGGACTGTTCATTATAAGGTCACATATTTGACGGTAGAAGTATGTTAGCATTTTTTCCCTAGAAGGAAACCCTCTTTAATAAGGGAATTGTATCACCACTCTGTAGGTGAGTGAATATTGTATTATGAGAGAGGAGACTGTGAGAGAAACAAGAGGAATTTATAGTGGGTGTGTTGTAGATTGTATCCATTCATTTGCTAGATAATAATAAAAGTAAGGACCTAGTGATTACTTTGGTGGACATAACCCACACTGGATGAACCATATATATCTATATCTCTATTTTATTGTGTATCTTCAGTTTTTTATTTTCGCATTTGTTTTATTTTATTTCTCCACGATCTTGTTTTTCTAACAATTGATATCAGAGTGAAAAGTAACTCCCATTAAAAGAAGGTTCCTGGTTCGAGTGGGAGTAATGGCAGAAGATGGAAATTTTAAGGTTGAGAAATCTAACAGCCAAAAACTACCAGTTATGGAATATGTAAATGGAATACTATCTATATCAAAAGTATATTTTCCTACCATTGGAAGGAAAATCAAAGAAGCTGACGAGTATGAAGGATGAAGAATGTGATATTCTTGACAGAAAGACTTGGGAACGATACAACTATGCCTAGTAGTGTTGGTGGATTTCAATATTTTAAAAGAAATGACAATAAAGGATATGATAAAGGAATTGGTTAAACCATATGAAAATCACTCTGCCTCCAATAAGTTATTTCTAATGAAGTGATTATTTAATATGAAGATGTGAGAAGGTGGGTCTGTTGCTAACCATTTAAATGAATTTAATATGGTTACTAATCAATTAAGTTTTTTAAAAGTGTACTTTGATGCCGAGGTTAGGGATGTTCTAATATTGTTCTCATTTCCAAAAAATATGGAATGGCTTGGTCATGGATGTAAGTAACTCTGTCTCTCGTTCAAACACTGTGAAATTTGATGATGTTGTTGGTGTTATCCTTAGCAAGGAAATGCGATGGAAAAACATAGATGAGACACCAGGTAATTCGTTGACCATGGAGAATAGGGGAAGACAAAAGGATAGAGGAGAGAGATCACAAAACTGCAAGAATTCTAGTAAGGGTAGATCCAAATCCAAACTAGGAAATATAGAGTACTAGAATTGTTGGAAGAAAGGACATATGAGAAAAGACTACAGAGCTCCAAAGAAACAAGGATATGGACAATAGGAGAAAAATTAGGAAGTAAATATAAAGTGTGATGTGTTACAAGATGTTTTGATTCTTTTGATAGATAATATTACTGAATCTTGGGTAGTAGATTCATGAGCTTCATGTCATGCCACACCCCATAGGAAATACTTCCAAGATTATGTTCAAGGTGATTTTGGATAGGTTTATTTGGGTGACGATGAACAATGTCAAATTGTTGGAATGGGTAATGTACGAATAAAGAAAAATAATGGAAGCCAATGGTTACTAAAACTAGATCTCAGAAGAAATTTAATTTCAGCAGGACAGTTGGAAAGTGAAGGATGTATATCTACATTTACAGATAAGGTGTGGAAGGTCACTAAATGATCACTCGTAATGGAAAAAGGAGAGAATGTAGGTACATTGTATTTATGTACCGATAATGCCGACTCTTCAATCTCTTTAGCTTCTATAGGTGTGGATACATTACTGTGGCATCGTAGTCTTAGAAAAATGAGTGAGAAGGGGATGGAGATAATTCACAAAAGGAATTTGTTTCCATATATTAAGGAAGTTTATTTGGATTTCTATGAACAATGTGTTTATGGAAAACATAAGAGACTCAGAATTCTTAGGGTTGGAAAGAAAAAGAAGAACGAAAATTTAGAGTTTGTGCATACAGATGTATGGGGACCAACTCATGTATTATCTCTTGGTGGCTCTTGTTATTATGTTACTTGTATTGATAATGCAACTAGAAAAAATTAGTTTTATTTCACTCGAAAAAAATATGATGTTTTGACACTTTTAAGAAATGGAAAGCTTTGGTTGAGAATGCGACAGGAAAAAGGTTGATGTGTCTCATATCAGACAATGGAGGTGACTAATCCCACAAGGAGTTTGATTATTTCTGTTCATACCATGGTATTCATAGAGAGAAGACAAGTCAAGGAATACAATAAGAAAATGGTGTCAAAGAAAGGATGAACAAAACAATCATGGAACTTGCAAGGAGTATGAGATTGAATGATGGGTGTTGGGTGTCCCTTACAGTTCTACAAAGATGTTGTAGAGACTGTTGTTTATTTAATAAACATAGGGCCTTCAATATCCTTGGATGGTGGCAATCCATACGAGGAATGGACAAGTAAAAAGGTAAACTACTCATTTATGAAGATTTTCGGTTGCGAAGCATTTTCCCATATTGATAAATAAAATAGAACAAAGCTTAAAGCAAAATTGAAGAAGTGTAACTTTATTGGATATGGTGTTAATGATTTTTCTCATCGGTTATGAGATTATGAAAATTCTAAAATCATTAGGAGTGGATTAGATGTGGTATCCAATGAAAATGTCATATCAGTTGTAGGGAAATAAATAGGAAAAGAAAAACACATAATACACAGTTCTTCATGAAATCAAAGAAAATGAAATTCCAAAGGTATCGGAAAATCAAAACTTTTTCAGCTACTATGACATAGAGCTCACAAAGAATGTGAAATAAATAGGAAAAGAAAAACACATAATACACCATTCTTCATGAAATCAAAGAAAATGAAATTCCAAAGGTATCGTAAAATCAAAACGTTTTCGGCTACTATGACACAGAGCTCACAAAGAAAGTTCTGGAAAGTGTTATTTGATTTCACATGGCGAGGCATAAGTTGTCTTCCTTCGAGTTTTAATCTCAAGTCCCATGAGACTCTAGCACTGGTGAATCAATGGCCGAAAAACCCACCTCACCTAAGGTCTTTATTACATAATTAGGACTAATCTGTCTCAACTCCGAAGCTGTTTTGCACCAAGAGCTATCAATTAATGTTGAATAGTTTTTAAGTGGTTAAGAGATATCAAATATTTCAAGATTCATTTGTTATTAATCTCCAGAAATAGTTTTTAAGTGGCTGAGATTGACACATTGAGGGATTTGGGTGGTTTGTGGAAGGTCTGTACAAAATGATAATTTTCTTTATTTTTATTTTTTTTTGTTTTATATCATCCATGATTGTTTGTGGTCATAAACTCGTGGTGGGAAAAATAAAGTTGGTTGATTGTTTGTGGTCATAAACTCGTGGTGGGAAAAATAAAGTTGGTTGAGGTTTCTGTAGGTTTTCAGTTTGCTTTGTTTCAGTGAACCCGATGGTTGATTGTTGGAATACACTGGTCAACATTCGATGGATCCTCGAGGATTCTGAGCATGCTTAGTCGCAGGTTCAATCCACTGCCACGACAACTGCGGGTTCTGCAAGATCAGTTCAGTTGATAATGCACAAGACATTGATGTGAAGCCATTAGTGGTTGCAGTGAAGAGTCACTAGCATGCTACATACTAGCAAACTTTCGATAACATATCCATGTGGATGATATTTGGTATGTCTCTTTTATGTTTCTCATCATGAATTCCTATTTGTTCGATGGGAAATTTCACCACTTGCAACTACCAAGTGTGCCTTACATTTATACTTCAATTGCAACTACCAAGTGTGAATTACATTTATACTTCAATTGCAGTGAATGATTTTCTTTAAAATATGCTAGTCTATCTACAAAAAAGGTTTAGTTCAATTGCAAAAATAATTCCACTCAAGTTTAAAGTAGGTTTAGTTCAATTGCAGGAATAATTCCACTCAGGTTTAAAGTTATTGATGGCTTAATTTATGCAAAAGAAATAATTTTGAAGAGTATCATGTAGCATGTAGAGTCTAAAAAATAACAAAGGACTTGGATTCAGTACTGGTTAACTTTGACTCGAAAGATGTCACATCCTTGAACACCAAGACATCTTCAACCAAATCACTTATCTAGTTGGTCCCTAAATTCAGAAGGTATCCAAGCTCCAATAGCTTTGTACCAAATACAATCTAAAGATCTTTGAGAAGTGCCAGCCATGATCTCACTTACTCATTTCATGATATCAATCTAATATGGCAAGAGACTAGCACTACTCGTGGGCTAGAACATCAATATTTCAGTGAACTTGCATCTCAAGCAATGCGATAATTCCACTTAGAATAGTGATATCAGTAGTATTCATAAAATATAAATATTACAATATTCCAACAATTTCATGAATTCTAGATCCACTTAGAATAGTGATATGAAAAGTATTCATAAAATATAAATATTACAATATTCCAACAATTTCATGAGTTCTAGCCATGGATGCAACTTGTTTATAAGTTAACATTTTTTAAACTAAAAGTTTTTTTTAACTAAAATCTAACCACATTGAATGGAAATAACTATTTATATCCTATTCACTAGTGAAACTATTATAAACTATATTATAATTTCTTATACAATTTTATATTTTATAATAATATTTTATTATTAAAAAACACAACATTTTATAATGGGGTAGTGCATAAACCCAAAATAAACTTACTCTTTTGGTCAAACAATGATATTAAGAATACTCTTATGATCAATATCAAGTTGTCGTTTTAGACATTAATGATATTAAAAATATCTTTTGATCAATATCAATTTATCTTCTTAAACATGTAGGGTTTTTTCATGGAAATTCATGTACAAATGAGATTTACCAAACAATGATATTAGGAACCCCTTATAATCATTATCAAGTTATCTGGTTTGTCCATGGAAATAGACACACAAATGAGATTTACCATAACACAACAAATTCATGGTTGTCTTCTCTTTTTACACTTAGTTACTAAATTGTTGGAAACTTCCTTACCTAACTCACCATGCATTTGTTTATGCATCTCTTTTTTTAGTCACTATCTTTTGTGTAAAACCCATTTCCTTATTAACTTACAACCCCTTATAGGTTATAGGTCTTATAGGTTTTTTCCCACGAGAAAAAAATGCTCTTTATATTCATAAGGATATAAAAATATACAAAACCATCTTCACGAAAGACAGATTACAAAGGGAGAATTGTGCTTATGGATTGGAGCAGTCCATACTGTCGAAACTATCTATTCCTAGCCTCATCTATGATCAACTTTCAGATCAAAGGGTATGCCGAATATAAAAATAGAAGATGGAAAATCAAAGCTTGATCATGATGGTTGGTCCTTCATTGCCATCCTCCCATTTTGTAAAACTGATTTGGCCCGGTGGCAAATGCAATGCTTTTTTAGATAGGGTATCCACCTCGTTGTTTTCCTCACGGTAGATGTGAGAGAATGAGAGCTTTCTAAATGAGAGAGTAGCTTCTTGGGTTCTCTCTTTCCAGCACTCAAGGGCTACCACCTGGAAGTCTGCTTGACCATTTAGCCAATCAATAGTAATTTTGGAGTCTCCAAGAAGTAAAATCTCATCGGTGTGGCAACATGCCAGAATGAGAGATGCCCACGTACCCAAAAGTTCTGCCTTCATGTTAGATCCTTGTCTGTAGTTTAGAGTCCAGCGGATGCAAGTGTGGGAGTTTAGAGCGATTTTTCCCCCGACCCCACAAAGAGAGCCTCCTTGTTGAGTCGTGCCATCGAACCAGGCAACTGCCCTGTCAAGTGGAATAGCAAAATTGTGACTGATGGGTGGCGGATCCTTTAATTTGTTTCTTGAAGTGGCCACCTCAGCAAGAATGAAATTTTCCACTCTATGAATCAATGGTGGCGTCTCTTCAAATGGCACAGAGTTTCTGGCCTTCCAGACCTGCCAACAGAGATGGACTGGGAGCAAAGTATGGATTCTGTTATCGCTGATCCAGTTGCGAAAACAGAGGGGCACATTGGTACCCATCGAAGGCGAGGTGAGCTTTAGCGCCGAAGATAAAAAAAGCCAAATCGAGCAGGGGAAAGAACACTGTAAGAAGATATGGAGTATTGATTCACTAGATTGTTTTCACAGGATGCAACGATTTGGGCCCTCCCAGCCACGAGCTTGAAGCTTTTCCCAAACTAGAAGTTTATTTTCGATCAGAAGCCACACGAAGAGTTTTAGCTTCAAGGGACAGTGGCCCTTCCATATCTTCTGGCGCCAGCTAGCATTGATAAGAGACCAGAATTTTGCAGCCAAATCCTTGTAAACATTTTTTGCAGTGAGAAGACCGAAACAATCTCCTCCTGTCCAGATGAGGGTATCCGGCCTTCCTTGTAGACGGACGTCTGCTTCCGTTAAGAGATGGATGAAGCTGTCCCATTCAACTTTTAACTCAGAATCCAGCTGAAGATCTGATCCTTTGAGCCAAATATCACCTAACTGTCCCCCACTGGTCGAAATGCTGAATTGATGCAAGAAAAATAAACTTTTACCGTGAAGGTGCACTAGAATAAGAGGAGAGAGCATAGCGTTTCTGCCCAATCCTAGAATGTTGTCTCTGTCGACTTCAATCAAGTAACCATTGCTTGATCTTATAGATTATAGGTGCTTGTGCTCCCATTTTAATCTTAATTACTTTATATATATATATATATATATATATATATATATATATATATATATATATATATATATATATATATAATCAATCACAAATATCTTTTTAGCCACTATCTTTTTGTGTAAAGTCCATTTCCTTATTTACTTACAACCCTATGCTCCAATTTTAATCTTAATTACTATATATATACAAATATTATTTCAAATCACAAATATTTAGATAGTTAGTATTTAAATCCCATTTTGTGTATTGTTTTTGTTGCCAATTGCCATCTAATTTTTTTAGTTTATGTTCAATTTTGATTTCTCAATTAACATACAACAACCTTTTATAAGTGCTCATGCTCCAATTTTAACATACACATATAAATTTCAAATCACAAATACTTAGATATTTAACATTTAAATCCCATTTTACTACAATTTTAACACACATATAAATTTCAAATCCCAAATATTTAGATATTTAACATTTAAATCCCATTTTGTATATTGCCTTTGATGTCAATTGACATGCGGGTCCTTTGATTTAGGTTTGATTTTGACTGCAATGTATTTTGATAAAAAAAAAAAACTGTGCAGTGTGCAAAACGAAAAAGAGTTGAATAAAATTCAACCACGTATATTATATATTTATAAAAAGATTTTTATATTTAAATTATATAATGTAATTAATTAAAATATTATTTATTTATTTATTAATATATTATAATATATTAATTATATATATGTTATTATATATAAATTATAAGTGGTTTTTTATGTACTAGAGTTTGGTAGTTTATTTATATGCCGAGAATGATATGTAAATTTAAATAGAATGTGTTTAGATTTTTATATTTAAATTATATAATATAATTAATTAAAATATCATCTATCTATTTATTAATATATTATAAGTTATTAATTATATATAAGTTATTATATATAAATTATAAGTGGTTTTTATAAAAGCTTGGTTATTTGAATTTTGATACTTATTTATATATTTATAATTTTATAATTTAGATTATCATAAAATTAATTAATATTTTTTTAATTTTCATTGATTTAATAATCATATTTTTTTATAAAAAAAGGTTATTGAATTTATGTAGTGTGACTTTAAAAGTACCTTACCCAAATTTTGACTTTCATGGCCCTTGTGTACATTTATTAATATTAATCCTAAGTATGACTTTAGATATTAAGTTTGTAAGTTTTGCATAGTATCCATTGCTCACATTTTTTATATTGTACCCGCTCGATCACATTTTCATACACTCGGGTTGGTTATTTTATGAATTGTTGTGGTTGGTTATGTTACGAATTGTTGAAATGCATATGATTTTGTTATGAAGGGAATATTTTTTTATATATATTAAAATTATTTTATTTTATTTTATACAAGTAGTTTAATTTTATTAGTCCAAGGGATATATTATTTTTTTAGATGTTAATCATGTAGTGTTAATGATGGAAAATAGTAAATTGTATGTAAAAGTGAATATTTTGTAATGCATGTGGAATATTTTGCATCTTTCATTCAAGTATGATAATTTTCATTAATGATTATTTTTTATAGGAGTTAAATATTCATACAATTAGTGCAATAAATAATGAAATTAGTTCATTATGGATCTTCATATTTTTAGTTTCATCTAGTTTTAGTTTATCGTCTCTATGCACTATTAATGTCAAGGGAAACAATATTCATGAGGATATCCCATCACATCTAGAGTGCAAGATCATGTACCCCTAATTTCATAGAGCTTTTGCAAAGCTATCATAGATAGACAATATATTTTGGGATCTAATTAGTGGCAATAATAAGGGGACTAGGGTCCATTTTGGAGTGATAAGGTGATAAGAAAAACTTTCTAATACGTAGACAACCTCTTGTTTGGGTGTAATTCAGTGAGCTTCTAAAGGCATCAAGGAAATCCTCAAAACTACTCTAGGTGTAATACACATGACCCATTATAGGTCTGAGTCAACATGGGAAAGTATGAAAATCCTAGGTAAAGTGCATTTGAAATAGTGATGTATGAGGAAGGGATATTTAACACATATGACCCTAGTCCTCCATAGGATGTGCCTTCTCTTCTTCTCCCCTTTCTTATTTGTTTTCATATTAGTGGTAGGAAATGAATTGTATTATGCATATTCATATGATTGATTATTAATATGTGTATTACATGGAGACTTAATATATTGACTATAAAATCCAAAGAATCATAACATAGGCCTATCAATTCTAAGGCATATGTGATAGTAAGTACATACAAGAGATATGTTTCACAAACAAATACATATTATGAGAGTAAATAAAACTTTGATTTCTTACTTAACTTTGAAAAATAATAGGAAGCTTTATCTATGAAAACTAAAAGCATAGAACTAAGAATTTGTCTTGCAACTTTGAGGAGTACCTATGACCATTAAGTGTCAAAGGAAACTACAATTCATTCGTGATACTAGAACCCTAATGAAGTAGGTCATACTATTTTCCATAGAAGAAATGACCAACATCCTTAAAGGTCGGGTTGTCAGTTAAGGTCAAAATCCAAACATTTACGAGGGTCGAGAGAGGAGTTAGAGTAGAAATAAATATAGGACCAAGACATTTTCTCCAATGTCTATGAGATAAGGGTGCCCCTAGATATTATGAAAAAGGTTTTAAAATGCAAATTACTATACTTTGTAGGCCAATATGGGGGTCAGGAAAAAAAATCTTGGGTGATAGGTGTTAAGCGAACACTCAGTTTTAATACATACACTATTGTAGAAAAGGCACAAAGAACAATGATTCTCCTTAAAGTGGAAGCCCTGTTATGATGAGTAGATGAAGAGACTAAGTTTTAAGTAACTCTCTTTAAAGTTACTTGGAATATGTTCAAGGAAGCCTTTAGGACTCAACACCAATTAGATGAATACAAACACCAAAACATAGGTGCCTTCCATGCAACTAGACAAAATGGTAGACCAATAGAATCTTATGAAGTGTAATTCTTCACATTAGTTCACCCTGTGGACTATATGGAAGACAATAATGACAAGATGAAAGATTCTTTCATGGGATTGACCCTTTAGTTTGAGCCAAATTTTCCATGTGGAAACTGACCACCATGGAAACAACAACAAGTCTAGCTAGGTGGGCTCAAAATATGATTGATATGAAAGGTCAATTGAATATTTTTGAGACCTTTAAAGAACCCTTCAAAAATAGGGTCATAAAAGTGTGGGGGCATAGGTATGGATTCTATAAAATATAGAAAAACATATCTAGGGTTTCCAACTTAATCTTTGGGGTACCTCTGGGAGGATAAATGGATCAATCTTACTTAAGAGGAATAGGTGGTAAAGGTAGGGTACATGATGGTTGAGATCGAGGTCTAACAAAATTTCAAGGTCAAATAGGGTGTTGGGAATATGGGGGTCCCCATTATATAAGGGAAGGCCCAAGGTATCAAGCTAGTCTTAAACAATGAGATGGTAAAAAAATGGGAACCACCACAGGTGTGATACCCTACGACTTGAATTTTTAATTATTTTTCCAAAATAAAATTTGGCGGATTGACCAAATATGAATTGTAAAACCTTATTATTTTATGAAAATAAACACATGTAGAAAAAGGGGCACACATTGAAGCAGTTGTTAAAGAAGGAGTTAGGAATCCAAAGGGGTTGGCCAAGTGGCAACAGGCTGAGACAAGTTGTGGATTTAACTCAACTTCAAGAAAAAAAAAAACATTCCATATTTATAGGAGAATCTGTGAACATGCGTAGAATTGAATCTGATAGGTGGTTAGTGAGTAGGAGGCTCATGAAATGTGTCACAAGTCTGAGGAAAAACAAAAAGAAGTCATCACAAAGGAATGGGATGTCATTCCTAGGTTGTGAACTGAGAGCTCTTGGAGGCTACACACTAGATTGATTAGACACAACAATTTTATAATATTATACACAACAAACTGGTACTTAGAATTCTGTAAGAGGCCATGTAGGAAGCCCCTTGGATTCTGAACTCAGCTCGGGGGTGACATAGGTTGATAGAGACTCTAGTCTAAGGTTGGGAGGAACACAATATTTAACGTGTGGTTTCCCCAAGTTCCAGGTTTTACTTCTTTGTGATAAATATGATGATTTGAATGTTTACTGCGATTTATTGTGCATTACTATGGTCAAAATCATTGGTTATAAAGCACAAATAAATCATAACAGTATTGTATTTAAGTTATTTTTATGAGAAGATAAATGCATATCGTAAGTTTCATGTAGAAAAACTGTGAAAGAAAGACAATAGTTATTATGATCCTAGATCTACGGACATAATCATATTACTAGTAGAAAATCAATAAAACTCATAGGTAAAACCTAGTTACTAAAACATAAATTGTATTCAGATAAGAAACTTGTAGTGAAGAGATAGGGTTCAACAAGATACATTGTATATATTTCGAAAGGGAATCATTACATATTAAACAGAGTTTAATAAGATACAATGTATATATTTTGAAAGGTAATCGTTACAGATTAAACATAGTTTAACAAGATACACTATGTATATATTCGAAAATGAATCATTACATATTAAAAAGAGTTAAACGAGTAATGACTGTTTATGTCCAAAAAGGGAAACAATGCTAAGTAAACCAAGTTTAAACAAAGATATAAATAACGACTATATATATCTAAGAAGGAATCATAAACATGGTACATAACATTACATAATTGTAAACTATGTAGATAATAGTCATAAGTCACGAGACTTTCATGAATGATTATACAATATTATTTGGTCGACTGGGTTGAACGAATGTATAAACAGAGCAGTAACTTTTTGTGATGCCAGAATTGAAATGGAATTAACAAATGGAAGTCGAATACCTTTCCAAGGGTATTTCCTATTTTCCCTGATACCAACCTCCTCGGTACCTACATAATAGCAACAAACAAGTTAGAATGCTATACTTATGTCCAAAAAGGGAAACAATGCTAAGTAAATCGAGTTTAAACAAAGATATAAATAACAAATGTATATATCCAAGAAGGAATCATAAACATAGTACATAACATTAAAGAATTGTAAATTACGTAGATAAAAGTCCTAAGTCATGAGACATCCATGAATGATTATACACAATTATTTGGTCGACTAGCTCTACCGAATGTATAAACAGAGTGTAACGCTCCTCCTCGTTACGACGACAATTTCTTATATCAAGTGCAATTTTTTGTGTGTGTGTGTGTGTGCGCGTGTGTACAAGGATAATAAATACATTCGACTCTGCATCGCCATACGACGACGAACATGATGCATGCAATGCGATGACAACATAAATATCTAAGACGCACATAAACCTCTACAATCAAAGAACGCCAATCAATAGACAATAATAAGACTGACTACCCGCTCGTCCTACCCTGCAATGGTTAGGATCTCCAAGACACATAAGCAACGCTCAAGCCCAGGTTCCCATCGATTTTAACCATTTAAGGTCTCGGGGATGGCGACTGTTCTGAGGTACATGGAGGTGTCTACATCCCGCCCGACTCAATCTAGACCCAAAAACTAAATCAACAAACATCAAGTACGATTGCTACCCGATAAAGTTCTATATATCAACGCACAACACATGGATCCCACGGTGCAAGAGAAATTGGATTACTAAATCCATCATGAGACGACACAAGTGCGAGTGCTAAGAAATCAACTTATTTTAATTCAAGATGCAAAGGTAGCCATCTACTTTACTTCAAGCGCAGGGTAAATCTTTCATTAACTTCTACTGTAGCTAACACTTTAAATGAAGGTAGCACAGATGATGACCACCTTTCATTTTTAAATCAAGGGCCTATTATCTTAAATCAATAATTTATCACAATAATGTGAGTGTTTTTTTTGTGTGTGTGTATTTTCTTCATTTGGAATGAGCTTGCACTTATGGAATGAGCTTGCACTTATAGAAATAAATCCTAAAGATACATTACTTACTGGCATAATGAACATCACAATTTATAAAAATATTTTCTCATAATTAATAGCATTAACATATCTAAAATGCTACTTCTATAGTATCACTTATCCAATTCATTCTTGTTCATAATAATAATACCAACACATATATAAGAGAGCCAAATAAATCCACTCAAGATATTCTTAATGTAGTTTTCAATGTACTAATCCACTCAAGATATTATTAATGTAGTTTTCAATATAATAAAGATATCTTAAAAACTAATAAATAAATTAGATATAGTTTTGGGAAGAAAACAAAATCAACATTTGGTAACACATACTATGAAGATCAAAATTTAGGAACCATGGGAAAACAAAAAGGACATAATCTTCCCAAAACAAAAGAACACTTGAATTTTTTTTGATAATCTACATTGTTAAAAAATTTCAACAATAAAAAAATATATATATATATATTAAGAATAGATATGCCTATTAGTGCTTCATCTAGTTAAATATATCCAATCATTAAACAAAACATTTACCCCCAAAAAATGTTGATATATAATAACTGAGGCATGAACAAATCACCACATATAACTCTATTAAAAACGCAAATCGAAAAAAATAAAACAAAACTCGCTGCCAGAAGGAAATAAGGGGTTGCATGCAGTGGGTTCAAAAGACAAAGACAGAGATAGCTCATGAGGGAGTAGGTAGGCGCAGAGAAGAAGTCCAGGACTGAAAATGCACTCAAAAAAAATGACAACAGAAGGATAATTTCGGCAATGATTGTATTTCCCCTTCTACCTTTTTGACCATCACTAGTACACTAGACAAAGACGGTCTTAAGGAAAGGAAAAAAAAACCACCAGCTAAGCACCCAGGCCACGCCTCAGCCCTCGACTTGTTCTTAGTTGTCCAACGATGCTCGACCTCAAGAGTTCAAGTTCTAAACATTTAGAAAAATGCATTCAGACAAATAGAGCTATTGTTGCATGGGATTAGATTTGAATCTATTCTCAACCTTCAACATTTAATCCAATCTAAGAAATGTCACTAGAGGACATGATGCCACAGAAACATCAACGAATCTACAAACGTTGTCTCTGTTCTCCCTGGGAAAACGTAAATTTAAAATCTAACAGGTGCGATGCTGACCTTGGTTTCAATACATCAAGGTGGGAACATTACGTTGCAAACTACTGTTCACACCATTCAAATATAGTTCCAGTCGAGGTCTTAAAGGCAGGTCACGTGCAAATGAAAGCGGCCACCCAACGCCATAGTCGGCATGAGATCCAGTCAGTAAGAGGTTGTGTGAGGTCAAATAAATTAAAAGGTTTTTACAGTGCGCACAGTGGGTGCCTTTTTCAGAAACTGAAATGACAAAATTCTTTAATGATCATTGAGCCTGAGAGGTTATTAATTTTAAGAAGATTTAGCATTTCAAACAGTGGGTGCCCTTTTCAGAAATTGAAATAACACCATCTTTTATAATCATTGAGCCTTAGTTACAGTAATGAGTACACGTTCAAATTCCCTTTTTTAAAAAAATACACAGAGCCAACAACCAGCAACCCAAGGCATGTAATAAAGTAGTACGCAGAGAAGGGCCTTCAACAGGTCACTAAAAATCGTTGTCACTAGTCAAAGGTTGAGTTTAACTCAAGATTTATTGTAGAGATTGGTGTGCTCGCAGTTTAAGGTATGAAAGGTAAATTGTGGAAGATACTATACTAACATCACAAGGGAAGTTGAGATCATTGTCCAACAAGGCTTAGAACGCGGCCACAAAGTCTAATGCAGGCACACCATAATCACCTGTGGCTTTCCATGGCTGAAAAGGCAGCGACTTTACAGTCAAAAGGCGGAAAGTTTCATTAAAATGTAGAAATAAAATAAAATAACCAGCGCTAGAAATCCCTCAATGGACACAAGGCAGCCCATGCGAAGGGGTACTCAATCGATAAAGGGCGCAAGACAACCATCACGAGCAATGACAGAGTCAAGAAGAAATGCTTTTATTCATCACACAATTTAAAATTGCCGAAGAACAGAAAAAGTAAACCAGTCAATCTGATGAGAACCCAAGCAGATTTAAGTCAAGTATTTTTCATCTCATAAGGCCAATATATAAATGTTGATACCTTAAGAGAGTGCCAGGGTCCTAATACCTTCTATTATGCAAAATAAAAAGTGTACCTTTGCATGATCGCCTGCTCCGAGTGTCGTCTGCGCGCTCCATGTTGCTCCTGCTCGCCGATCGTCGACACCTCACTGGTACCTCCCATCCAATAACTAGGGGTACTCTGCTTCCCCCTTAGCCCCCCGAGCCACAAAGGGGCCACAGACTATCCAGATGGTATGTCTAGATCCCAGCTCGCCTCGCAAGGCCAAGCTACCACTCCTATCCGAGTTGAGAAATCCCAACTCCCCACAAGTAATCAATCAAGTCACAAATCCGGCAGCGTAACATTATGCTAACCGTCGATCCCCTTCTTCCTTCTCCTCTCTCTCTTTCATAGAATTTTAGAACTTCCATTCTTTCCCTAATCTCATTAAATTTAAAGTTTTAATAAAAATCTTCCAAAAATTCTCCTTTGTACAAGTGTCATCCATCCCCCACTTTCCTCCAATAATTATTTTCTTTAAATTAATAATTGTCTCATTTCCCTCACCCACCTAGAGTTACTCCTAAATTTACTCCTAGGTGTTCCTAGATTCCCTCACAGGTTTTAAATACTTTCCCTAAAATGAAAATGCTAAGTCAGTTCAAAATTAGAAGGTTCTTGAATGCAGATTCTTTTCTAAGTTGACCTCTTTCTTTTTACCATAAGTTCCCTCTTTCCCTTTTTATGTCACCCCATTCCCTAGTTTCCTAAAAAAAATTATTCCCTTCTTTCCCCTTTTTATTAGAGCCAAAAATGCCAGTTGTGCAAATTAACCTCTTTTCCTTTTTATTAATAATTTAATATCTTTTACACTTTCACAAGTTAAATAATTAAATTCTTCTTTACCCCCCCTTTTTTTTTTCCACATGTTTTATTTAAGTTCTTACTCTCTTCATTTTACCCAAAAATTTATGAAGTCCACAATTATTACTTAAGTGGTTTTTCTTTTTAAACTTTATTATTTTATTTTTAGAGATATAATTTCTTACGGGTAGACAAAATTTTACCCCTAGCAAAGTTTTAGAATTAGGACTTAGATTCTGAAGTAGGAAAAATTTTAATTAGGGAAGTTGTTTTAAAATTTCTTAAAGAGATATTAGTCTTAGGGCCATATAGGTTCGTTCTTTTAACATCATCAACGTGACGTGCCCTTCATAACGCACTACGTGCTCCAAGGGTGTCATTCACCTCTTTTGTTTATTTTGCGCGACGTGCCTTTCAGGACGCACCACGTGCTCCAAGGGTGCCACTCACCTCTTTTGTTTCTTTTGCGCGACATGCCCTTCAGGATGCACCACGTGCACCAAGGGTGCCACTCGCTTCTTGATTGATTGGTAGACATCAATAACCCCTGGAGTCAACACTCCGCCAGGTGAACTTGTGGGATACTAAGGGCTTCTAAGGAATAAGGCCCCTGCCTTATTGCACACCCCTTAGAATCATCGCGAGTGATTGTCGCAGTCTTCCCTTGCGGCATCATGGGTCCTCTCGAACTAGTTAATCGTTAACCTACAGTTCGAGCCACGACGGGAGTGCTAGTAGGCTGTGGCAGGGCTGTTGTCCACACCTCTCCCTCAACCTCTCTGGTAATCGTGTGTGGCCCCTTTACTCCATATGTGAGTCTGTTCGGCAAGCTATCGTCAACCTGCATCATCAACAATCGTGTCAGAACATGTCCACATCATATCATCAAATAAAATGTACTAAAATCACAGTAAAACAATCAAACCCCAATAGCACACTCCCTGACTCGATTCGAAGTCCAAGGGGTTCCGTCGATGCCTCTGCATCCTCAAGGTCCAAAACCCTGCACACTCAATAAAACTAAGTAAATAACACATGTCTATGTCAATGCAGTAAAACATCATGTCATCTACCATAACGCATCATAATCAAGGACAAATGTTTTAATATCATAATAGTCTGGATCACTTGCGAGCAAGTGTCCTCAAAGAATAAGTTTTCTTAGTGCGCCAGAGTGAGATGTTACACAGAGAAGTTACTTTTTGTGATGCTAGACTTGAAATGTAATGAAGGGATGGAAGTCGAATACCTCTCCAAGCAAGGGTATTTCTGATTTTCCTTGATACCAACCTCCATGATACCTACATAATAGAAACAAACAATTTAGAATGTTGTACGATTTTATTTAGTCAAACAAAAATTACATATGAAAATAGAGACAAACTTACCATGGATGTACAAAGCACCCTTGAATCTCCTTCCGTCACCTTTGAACTATATCTGAGTGTTCAGGGTTTTTAGATAGCTGATGGGTACCCCTTGCAACAACAACAAGGGACATCATTAGTTTAATACCCAAGAATAAGTTTAGCAATGGATGCAAATCAGGACGTATGTACAGATTATAAACCAAAGACAATTACTATGCTTTATGAGAACATTGCCTTCTAAAAAAAAATTTTAACAGAAGTCCTAAACGAATAAAATGATGTGAAAGGTATTAATCATAGACTATAAATGATAGAAATAAAAAAATGGAAAAAAAAACCCTACACTAACTCCAGTTATAGTAAAATCAGACCATTGAGTTTATAAAATTACTGGGTTCAGACGATAAGTCCCTGAGGTCCAAGGAAAAACTCTTTGAACCATAGGCTAATCGGAAAGTGAGACCTACCGCGACTGAAAATATGTTTTTTACAGTCATGACATTATATATATATATATATATATATATATATATATATATATATATATAGAGAGAGAGAGAGAGAGAGAGAGAGAGAGAGAGAGAGAAACAAGAAGTTCAATAAGGTAAACGATTCAGAGATATATTAAAGCTAGACGATGGAATAATGTTTGACTCCAACTATAAACTATCATCCTAAATAAAATTGCTTAGGAATAATTACCAAGTTAATAAGTTATGAACTCTAGATTACAAGAAGCCAGAAAGGGTAAAGGAAGTCTCTATGCTATTACAAGTTAAAGGTGCCAACCCTGAAGTTGATAGAAAAACAAACCGCGAGACAGGGAAGCTACAAATGTCCCATTCTCTTGCTAATAATTCCATAGTGAACGGAAATGAGATTAGGACAATCAAACCTTAAAACATGTAACTTGGGAGGGTATGGTAAGAATTTCAAACCTCTCGAAATCCTCTCAAGATGAACATAGGGCTGAGAAAATGAAAGTGAAGAATGCAAAATTAGCCAAGTTTAGGAGAGGTCGAGACGAATAAAGGATCGGACAAAAAAAACCCTGATTCCTGTAGGAATAATAAAACAACACATATACAATTCTTAGGACAACTATTGATTAAACCTCCTCAAAATGATAAAACCATAGGTGGTGCATGTAGGATTGCTGCATGGTAAATGCTTCATAGAATATGCTAGTTAACGAGGAAAATTTGGAAAGGTTTTTAATTAAGGATCGGTACTATAACACAAGTTAAACCCTCATAAAACCCCCTAATAAATTCCTTAAGTATGAACCGTCTTTTCGTATGACAAGTACTATATGTTTGGATGACATACATTGAAACTAATTTTAAATACTTTGATTAATATACAATAGAACCCACGTAATATATGAAGCCCATTTTATATATGAGCTACCTTATCACAATACAAATATTGTACGTTGTATGGTATGAAATGATTTAAGGGGCATAATAAAAATACTAGCGTCAAGTAGTGAACACATAGCCATAGGGGGAGGCTATAACAAAAAAATCAAACTCCTATGCAACCCCTGTACATGGTATTGATAATGACCTCAATAGCAACAAACATATAGATTATGAAACATAGTATATAGGTTATCAAGTACCTAATCTTAGTGGAATAAGACTTGGGATAACTTTTATAAAAACAATATATAATGAAGAATGATATTGTTGAATATAGAGTTGTTCCACTATTATGATATAAGATTATATGACAAGCTATGAGAAGTTATGAATGACTCTCTATAATTATTTAGTCTCTATAGGTTTCTCATTATAAAAAAACGATGAAAGAATAGTGAGACTACTGTATGATAAGGGAAAACAAAGAAAACATAAAGAAGGAATAAAATAAGTTAATAAGACTTATATGTGACAATTATGATGATGAGAAATCATTAGAATATTATGGTTGAATATATATATATATATATATATATATATATATATTCATAATGAAATTTTAAGTGTGTGACAACATGCCAACCATTAGTTATGATGCAATAAACTATCACCAAGCCAAGAATCAAGCCACAATGGTGGAGTCTACTCGTATGATTAAAATAATCCTCTTTGTGTGTTAATTAATAATGGTGCCACTAAAAATCTATTTCCCTTTTTGTTCTAATTAGATGTGAATTGGAAGCTCATGAACCGAATGGATTTAGGATGGTAGAAATAATTTCTAATGTTAAGAAAACTATAGGTCCATTGCTAAATAACTACATAGTCAAAATTGGGAGTTGTGTCACAAAAAATTATTTATATAGAAAAAATCTAGGAACCTATGGTGTAATCATAGGAATGGACTGGCTTGAATCCCATATAGCCTTGGTATATTTCTACGAAAAGAAGGTCCTCTATCAAAATGATCAAGGAGAGCATGTAGTGATTGAGGGGTTAAGCGAGGAGTTACCTTACACTTCATATCAACCAAGAAGGTTAAAAGGTGTTTGGGGAAAGGGTGTATGATTTATGTATTTTAGGTGACCAATGAAGACTTCAACCCTTCCGCTAAGTTGCATCTGATAATTTGAGGATGTATTTACCCCTAGAATTTCTAGGCTTACCCCTTATACAATAATTTGATTTCCATAAATTAATTTGTTAAATGTGTAACTCAAGGAACTTAATAACCAAGGATTTATCAAGAAAAATTTATCACCTTAGGGAGTGATAGAGATCTTTGTGAAGAATAATGATAGAACCCTTAGTATGTGCATTAATTGTCATGATCTAAATAAAGACACAATTAGGAACAATAATCCCATGCCATGCATCAATGACCTCTTTGATAAACTAAGGGGGGATTTAGTATTTTCCAAGATTGAATTGTGGTCAAGATACCATTGGATAATAATTAAGGAGGAATATAGGCCAAAAAAATCATTATAATAAGGTTTGGTCACTATGTATTTATCATAGAATTGTTTTGATTGACCAATGCCCCAAAATCATTTATGAATTTGATGAATAGTGAATTTCAAAAATGTTTGGACCATTTTTTCCATGTATTCCTAGATGACATCCTTATTTACTCCCAAAATGACAAGGATTATCAAGAGCACTTGAGACAGACACTTCAATGACTTAGAGAACATAATTTCTATGGGAAAATATTTAAATGTTTCTTCTTTCATAAAGAAATCCATTATCTAGTGCATACCACCAGGGATGAAGGTATTGCAGTAGATCATAGTAAAATCAAAACTATAATTGACTAGCTCGCTCCTAAGAATATTAAAGAAGTATGTATCTTTATGGGATTGACAAGTTACTATAGAATATTTGTGGAAAGATTCTCTCAAATTTCAAATGCCATCACAGTCCTACAAAATAAAGGAGTTAAATTTGAATCGAAAAATGAATAGGAGGAAGCATTTGTAGAGATAAAACAATGATTAACAACTTCCCCAATATTGAGAGTTCTTGACATGGACAAATACTTTTGTGTATGGACATACACATTGGGGAAATATCTAGGGACAATTTTCATGCAAGAAGGAGGAGCTATTGCTTATGCTTAATGTAAACTTAAGGGCTATGAAATAAATTATTCCACTTATGATCTAGAGATAACTATAGATGTAATGGCCATAAATTTATGTAAACATTATCTAATGGGATGATAGTTTGAGATAAAAATTGATCACAAGATCCTTGAGCACACTTTCACCCAAAAGGACCTCAATATTCAAAACCAATGTTGGAGTGAGTTGTTTAGCGAATATGATTTCAAGATATCCCTTATCAAAGGTATGGAAAACAAGGTTGTAGATGCTCTAATCAGATGACTCAAAATTAATTTATCATTATCACTCACATGTAACATCCCGCTCTGGCGCACTGAGAAAACTTATTCTTTGAGGACACTTTATCGCAAGTGATCTGGACTTTTATGATGTTAAAACATTTATCCTTGATTATGATGCATTACGATAGATGACATGATGTTTTACTGCTTTGACATAGATGGGTTCTTTGACTCATTTTTATTGAGTGTGCAGGGTTTTGGACCTTGAGGCTGTAGAGGCATTGGTGGAACCCCCTTGGACTCCGGATTGAGTCAGGGAGTGTGCTATTTGGGTTGATTTATTTACTGTGATATTTCATTGATTTGATGATATGATGTTGACATGTTCTGACACGATTGTTGATGATGCAGGCTGACGATAGCTTGCCGAACAAACTCACATATGGAGTAAAGGGGCCACACACAATTTCCAGAGAGGTTGAGGGAGAGGTGTGGACAACAGCCCTGCCACAGCCTACTAGCACTCCTGTTGTGGCTCGAACTGTAGGTTAACGATTACCTAGTTCGAGAGGATTCACAATGCCATGAGGGCAGACTGCGGCAGTCGCTCACGATGATTCTAAGGGGCACACAATAAGGCGGGGGTCTTATTCCTTAGAGCCCTTAGTCTCCCACAAGTTCACCTGGAGGAGTGTTGACTCTAGGTCTTATAGATGTCTACCAATCAGTCAAGTTGGTGAGTGGCACCCTTGGAGCACGTGTTGCATCTTGAAGGGCATGTCACGTGAAAGAAAAACAAGTTGGCAAGTGGCACCCTTGGAGCACGTGGTGCATCCTGAAGGGAATGTCGCGCAAAAGAAACATAAATTGGTGAGTGGCACCCTTGGAGCACGTGGTGCGACCTGAAGGGCACGTCACATTGATGTTGATGAAGGAACAAACCTAGATGGCCCTAAGACATTTAACACATTAAGAAATTCTTAAGCTACTTCCCTAATTAAATGTCACCTAGTTCAGAATCTAAGTCCTAAGTCTTAAACTTCTCATGGTAAAATTTTAGTCTAACCTTAAGAAAAAAGACCCTAAAAATAAAAATAAAAATGTAAACAAAAACCCACTTAAGTAATAGTTTAGTCTTCATAAAATTCTTGGGGTAAATAAAGAGAGTAAGAATTTAATTAAAAATAGTGGATTTAAAAATTTCAAGAAGAAATTATTGATTAACTTGTGGAAGTACAAAGATATTAAATTAATAATAAAAGGGAAAGATTTAATAACGCAACGACCATTTTGGGATTTAATAAAAAAGGTGAAAGAAGGGAATAATAAGAATTAGGAAACTAAGTAATGGAGGAAACTTAATAAAGGAAAGATGGGAACTTATGGTAAAAATCAAGGTCAACATAGTAAGGACTCTGCAATTAAGAACCTGCTAATCTGAGCTAATTTAGTAACATCTTTTTTTTAGGAAAGTATTTAAAACATGTAAGGGGATCTAGGAACACCTAGGAGTAAATTTAGGGGCAACTCTAGGTGGGTGAGGGAAATGAGCAAATTAATGAATTAAAGAAAATAATTACTTGAGGAAAGAGGGGGATGGACGACACTGGTGCGAAGGAGATCATTTAGTATTTTTTTATTAAAACTTAATTAAAATGTGATTTAGGGAAAATTAGAGGGGGGGAAAAATTTATAAAAGAAAGGGAAGATGAGGAAGAATGGGATCGACTGTTAGTGTAACATTACATTGTCGGAATTGTGACTTGACTGATTACTTGTGGAGAGTTGGGAATTTCCCAACTCAGATAGGAGTGGTAGCTCAGCCTTGCGAGGCAAGCTGGGAAGCTAGATCTACCATCTGGATAGTGTGTGGCCACTTTGCGGCTCGGGGGGCTAAGGGGGAAGTAGAGTACCCCTAGTGATTGGCTGGGAGGTATCAGTGAGGTCTTGACGGCTAGCGAGAAGGAGAGGCAAGGAGCACGGGACATCATTCAAGGCAGGCGTTAAGGCAACCGTATGCGCTTTTATTTGTAGAGTAGAATATTTAAGATTTGCGCTTGGATTCGCCTATTGATTGAAAATGATTTGGATAGACTTATTTAGAGATCCGTCTTAAGTTATATTGAAATGGTTTTGTTACCGGAGGTTTATGTGCGAGTTTTAATGAAATTATTTTATAGCTGGTAATTATGTCTGCGAACCGTAATCATTGTTGACTATACCCTCCTCTGTCATTCTCGATTTATATCAGCTATAGTCAGTCCTCTACCCATTCATGTTCATTGAGCACTATGCATTATGTCCTCTTCCCGAATCGGTGTAATGGCCGACTCCTTATTACCTCCGATTTTTTTGGTAAACGCTTCTGATATAACACTTATCTCTGCATTCCCTTTTTATTTTCAAAAGTCCTTGCATTGCTGCGGTATATTCTCTGTGTTTGTTGTGTATACACCCTCTATTTTGTTCATACCCTTTGTGCGTGGTGTGTGGTTTCTCTGCCTTCTGCTGCCATATCGCATGGTGTAACCCCTGTGTAGTTTATCTACTTACCTGTGAATGTCTGTAATCTAAAAACTGCCACAAGCCGAGCTTCCAGTTTTTCCTTAGCTATCACTGGTGTATTTTTTTCGACATGGAGATCCTATACAGAAATCCACACACATAATCACATGAGTTCACTTGCAGGAGATAGCGTAAGATCTTAGTCCTAAATGGTTTTATTGCGTGTTAGTAGGGTATTGTTTCTTTAGCAACTTTTTTCCAAGCAAGACAACCGTTTTTGAAGTATTAATAGGTTGAATGAGTTCTCTGGTCCAAGACTAATGCAAATTGACCTTGGGTGGAGTAGACTCGATATACATTGATGTGCATCCAACTACCCCTCGCCTCGGCCTCGCGCGCGCGCCTCTTTGAAGATGCAGCACACACTCTCCTCTGCGCCTGTAACCAAGAGAAAATACCTCCCTCTGCGACTGTAATTCCCTCCACAGCTGTGGAACCACCCTAACCGCATGGGTACCTCACCATCCGGTATCCCGAACCATAGTAAGAACGACAGTCGGTGCAGTGAATTCCTTAATGTCAGCTGGGAATCCCATAAACCTTTATTGGCTGTCAGCGCCTTGCTGGAATTGGAACCTTAAGCTTACAGATCCATTTTTACACCATGCATCCCGCTCACTTGGACAGAAGCTACACACCTGGGCGTTTCCCTATTGCCGAATTTTTTTCTGGAAATTGTTATTTAATTCAAAATTTATGTGTCATACTTGCATGAGATTTCATTTCCCTATTGCCGAATCTTTTTGGAAATTGTTATTTAATTCAAATTTACTTGTGTCATAACTTGCATGAGATTTCATTTCCCTATTTCCGAATCTTTTTGGAAATTGTTATTTAATTCAAATTTACTTGTGTCATAACTTGCATGAGATTTCATTTTCCCTATTGCCGAGATTCCTGGATAGTGTTTTATAATTAAATTTCTGGATCATAGCCGAAGATTAAAATTAAAGTGGATCATGATTAATTTAAATTAAGTGGTTAATGAGGGATGATTCACCCCAATTAGAATTGTTGAGACGGCCCATTGATTACAGTGGTTATAACGTTCAAGTAATCCGTTCCCTTAGATTTCCCAATGTTAGGGTATTACAAGGAATACCCCTTTTTCTTCTTAAAGGTTCGAATGCGCCCTTAGAAGAATTAGAAGGCAACGAAGGATTACCCCTCTCGTAAAGAGGAACCTTCTCGTTTACCTAGCCTTATTTTATTATAAAACTTATGTTAGAAGAGATAACTTATGTATTTTAGCAGTAAAATGGAATGTCAGAATTAGATAACCTGGAATGAATTTAATGCTATTTTATTTGCCTAGTTATGGCCATTTAATGTAAAGGTAATGTTGTTTTATTTTACTATTATTGAAACCTTATTGTAAATGTTCACATAAATGTTAAAGTGAGGTGTAACTGCAATGGTACTGTAATATATTGTGGATAATATGTGAAGGTAGAATGTTAAGGCATTATAAAAACAGAATATAATATTAGTATTGGTGGCATGATATTAAATTAATTGTTAATTCGAATGCAAGGTTATTGGATTATAAGGATAAGGGACTTGGGTAATCATTGTGAGGCTATTGGAATATTGGTGTTATATGGTCTAGCATTACGTGAAGGTAGATGTTATGGCATTATAAAAACAGAATATATTATGTAGATGTTAGAATTTAATGTACGTGGTTTACGTTAGAATTAGATGGCAGGTCAAGCTTATTATGCCTCAGTTACTACGTATCAACATTTTTTTTTATTGGGGCAATGTATGGCTTGGTGATTAATGGCTAGCCACGATGGTGGAATTGGTTATTTTAAATTGCAAAGCTTTGGTAATATCAATGTAAGGATGGTAGCATGTATGGTAGCTTATTGTAGATTAGTTATTTAGTTGCAAACTTTTACAATAAAAAGAAAGGATGTGATCCCTTATGGTAATATCATTGCAGTTTAATTGTTTTATTTGCAAGGATTTTATAATATGAAACGTAAGGATGTAATCATTAAGGTAATGACATAGCAGTTTAGTTAGTTAATTTGCAAAGTCTTTATATTATAAATGTAATGATGCTAGCTTTTATGGTGATGTCATTGTAGTCTTATTATTGATACTAACATATAAGATGTAATGTGGATGTTATCTTATTGCAAGGTAAGTGAGGTAAATGTAATGTAGTTATTCATTCATGGTATGTTATTGTAATAATTATGGTTATTGATAAACATATATCATGAAATGTCC
>ML784658.1:644243-667590 GCA_009831015.1 Picea engelmannii | reverse complement strand
AGATGTAATGTGGATGTTATCTTATTGCAAGGTAAGTGAGGTAAATGTAATGTAGTTATTCATTCATGGTATGTTATTGTAATAATTATGGTTATTGATAAACATATATCATGAAATGTCCTTGAATTTAAGTACGAGGAGTTGTGATGGTTTAGTAAATGGGGATTTGAAATTAATTGATTTTACATTATTTTAAGTTTGGATTTAGCAACCTGTCAAATATTGGAATTGTCCAAACTCACCGTTGTATGATATCGGACTCTTCGATCTGATAAAGCTAGTCATTATGTATATAAGTCTGTGTGTGTGATTATTTTTTGTAAAGAATCATGTGCCGTATCAAGAGTCTCGGGCCCTTTAAAGGCAGGGTTTCCACTCTTGCGACACACCTGACGGAGATTACTAGTTTATGCCTGAGCAGTCGGTCAGGAGCCTATCTGACCTTCTCTCTCTCTGGAGCAAAGAACTAAGATTAAACACCCTACTTGCCTGTGCAGAAATAGTAAAATCTACTAATATGGATTCTTCCTTCTGTGTTCGTACTGTGCATAACCCAGTATGTCGTTAAATGTTTGCAGTTACTTGTTGTGCGCCTTATGTATATGGTCGTTTAATTCTTGCAGTTACTTGTTGTGCGCCTTATGTCTTCTTTTTGTGATCATCGTGGTTGCGTCTTGTTAGTCATCGGGTGGTGACATAGAGTCAAGTGAGTCTGTTCCTTTTTACACGCGCACACACACTTTTAAAAAAAAAAAAAAAGGAAAAGAAAAAAAAAAAATTGAACCTGTTATCAGAGTTGTTGTCGTAGCGAGGAAGGTGTTACATATGGTATCAGATCCGGTTCGACCCATGGCTTGGGATTCTCTATGGATTTTGTTGACATAATTAGATTTGATTATACTGTTGTTGATCAAGTTGATTGTGTGTGTGCAGGTAATCATGGTTAGAGGATGTCGCGGAGGCAAACGACGGGGTGCTAGGGGAGGAGGCGTGATGCCTCTAGTAGCATCCACGCATGAGGGGTCTAACCCCCAGGGAGGCGAGCAGGTTCTCGAACAGGAGCAGATAGCAGTTGGCGATATTATTGGGATGATGAGATATTTTCAGCGCATGTCCGAGGCACTGATCAACCGATTGGACAGAGACGAGGCCAGGGCCCCGGCACCCGCTGAGGTTCTGCTGCATGCACTGGCCGTTACAGGTAGCATTCACCGTGAACTTGAGAAGGTTAAATTTCTCAAGTTCTTTGGTGCCCCAGATGGGTACGCCGCCAAGGCATGGTTGGAGAATATGGCGATGTGCTTCGCACTTCACGATTATACCTCCAACATGAAGGTCCGCATGGCGGTCTTTCAACTGAAGGGGAGCGCTCTTCTATGGGGGAAGACGCTCCTTCCGCAACTAAACATGGCCGTTGAAGACGTGTCATGGGAACTTTTCGAGGAACAGTTCCGAGAGAGGTACCTTTCAGAGGAATTCATTGAGCATCAGCTCAATGAGTTCAATGCATTACGACAGGGAGGTCGTACGGTGCTCGAGTACAAGGTACGTTTTATGGAGCTGCTTTGGTATGCTCCGTACCTTAACACTGAGAAGCTCAAGGTCAACAGGTTCATGTTTGGCCTTAATGGCAGCCTGCGTGCAAAGGTTAGGATATTGATGCCTCAAACCTTGCACGACGTTGTCTAAAAGGCCCTCATAGCAGAGGAGGAGCTTATCAGTGGGGGTTAGACCAGGACTCTAGCAAGACCAGCAGGGCAGGGTTCATCTGGTACACCGTAACATCAGGCACCAGCGAGACATACGTCGGGATATCGTGGCTTCCAGAGAGGATCCACTTTCACTACACCCCGACGACCATCGCCTCAGCAGCGGGCACCTTATTGGGGACCACAGCATCAACAGCAGCATCGCCCGCAGTAGCAGCAGTTTAGGCCTTTTCAGTAGAACAGACCTGGGTTCCAGGTCGGTGGCCCGTCATCTTCTACTTTGGATACCAGGACTACTGGGTTGACGAAGGGGTGTTGGACGTGTGGGGAGCCACACTACCAGCGTGACTGTCCTGTGGAGAGGACCAGAGTGTCCGGATCAGCCGGACCCACTCCCATGGGAGATATGGGCAAGGCCCATCGGATTCATGCGGCGATGAATAACTGCCAGGCAGAGCACCAGTCGACTGTGCTCAAGATGACAGGTACTGTCGCTAACCAGACCCTTAGTATTTTGATAGACCCAGGTGCTACTGAGAGTTTCATTTCTAGTGTAGCGCTAAAAAGGATTAAGGTAAAGGAAGTAGAACATGATGATTTTAGCTTCGTAGAGATGGATTCAGGATCCAAACAGAAGGTTGGAGGAAAGGTTACGGGCTGTGCCCTTAACCTGGGAGAGTTTTTCATGAGGGTCAACTTGTACGTCACGATATTGGGATATTATGACGTCGTGATTGGTATGGATTGGTTGGAATCGCATGAGGCGATACTCAACTGTAAGATGAAATGGCTGAGCTTGGTCGATGATGAAGGAAAAAGACGTGATTGTAGGATGGAACTAGGGAGTATCCCCGAGGTTCGTCTCTTCCTTACAGTTACGGAAGAGTATGCACAAGGGGTGCAAGATTTATGCGATCCTCGCGCTGAACGAAAAGGGAGTATTAGAAGGTCTAGAACACCTTCCGGTGGTGAAGGAGTTTGCGGATGTATTTCCAGAGGAGTTTCTTGGGATGTCGTCGGAAAGGGAATTGGAGTTTACCATAGACTTGAAACCAGGCATTGAACCGATAGCAAGAACGCCTTACCGGATGTCGACCCCGAAGTTGCAGGAGTTGAAAATGCAACTGAAGGAGTTGCTAGACCTGGGACTGATACATCCTAGTGTGTCACCGTGGGGTGCACTAGTTGTTTTCATATGAAAGAAGGACGGATCATGGAGGCTTTGCATTGACTACTGTCAACTGAACAAGGCTACGATCAAGAATCAGTATCCCTTACCAAGAATTGATGATCTGTTCGATCAAATGAAGGGTGTGATGGTGTTCTCCAAGATCGATTTGTGATCAGGGTATCACTAGTTACGGATCAAGGAGGATGACGTCCCTAAGACCACCTTTAAGACGATATTTGGACATTACGAGTTTACTGTTTTACCGTTTGGACTGACAAACGCCCCAGGGGTATTCATGAGTTTGATGAACGGGGTGTTCTGCGAGTACTTGGACAAGTTCGTCCAAGTATTCATTGACGATATCTTGATCTACTCTTGGATGATGGAGGAGCATGGAGAGCACCTGCGCTTGGTACTACAGTGCCTACGAGATCACAAATTGTATGGGAAGTTGTCCAAATGCTCTTTTTATTAATCAAGGATTCACTACTTAGGGCATGTCATCTCCGGCGAAGGTATCGTCGTGGATCCAGCCAAGGTTGAGGCTATTATGGAATGTCCTGCACCAACGAATGTCATAGAAGTGCGTAGTTTTATGGGTTTAGCAGGATACTATCGACGGTTTGTCGAGGGATTTTCGAAGATAGAAAATCCGATCACGGAATTGTAGAAGAAAAACAAGAAGTTTGTTTGGACTGAGAAATGTGCGGAATCATTTTGAAGGCTTAAAGAGTTTTTGACCACAACACCGATACTAGAGGTCCCTAACATGGACGCAGACTTCTTGGTATGCACTGACGCATCCAAGGAAGGTTTAGGCGGAGTCTTAATGCAAGACAAACGAGTGATTGCTTACATTTCAAGGAAGCTGAGCAGGCATGAGGAGAACTACGCGACGCACGATTTGGAGTTATTAGCCATCGTATATGCCTTGAAGGTTTGGAGACACTACCTTTTTGGATGAAAATTTGAATTAAAGACTGATCATTGTGGACTACAACACATTTTTGCGCAAAGCGACCTGAACGCGCGACAACTGCGTTGATCGGAATTGCTTAGCGAGTATGACTTTGAGATTACTTACATAAAGGGAACAGTGAACCGAGTGGCAGATGCTTTGAGTCAGAGGCCATACATCTTTTTGGTGTTTCCTCTTTAGATGAATCTACGTGAGAAAATTATCACTTTACAGCATGACGACAAATGATACAAGGAGGTGAAGGGTTTTATCAGACAAAACACAATGATGGTACCACGATATTAGGGATTCTCTTTTGATCGCGATGGGTTATTGAGGTTTAGAGGTTGGATTTATGTACCACCAAACGACGAGTTGAGTATGTTGATCCTGAGCGAGGATCATAAAGTAGCCTACATGGCTCACCCAGGAGTCACGAAGATGAGGGCAGACCTTAAACCCTTATTCTTCTGGAAGGGAATGAAGGCTGACATAGTCAACTATGTGGCCAGATGTCTAGAGTGTCAACAGGTAAAGGCTAAACATAGACACCCGGCAGGATTACTTCAACCACATGCCATTCCAGAATCAAAATGGAAAGTTATTTCGATGGATTTTATTGTTGGATTTCCACTGATGGCAAGGAGACATGACTCGATTTTTGTAGTAGTAGACACTCTAATGAAGAGTGCTCACTTTATTCCTGTGCGTACGATGTATCAGGCACCTGACATAGCGAGAGTTTTCATCAGTGAGATTGTGAGGCTGCATGGCGTGCCTAAAAAGATTATATTCGATCGAGGATCGGTGTTTACTGGGTGATTTTGGACGAGTTTCCAAGAGGCCTTGGGAACCCAACTTAATTTTAGTACTGCGTATCACCCATAGACTGACGGATAGACCGAACGAACGTACCAAACCTTAGAAGACATGTTGCGCATGTACGTGATGGACCAACAAAAGCGTTGGGAGGAATTATTGCGTCTAGTAAAGTTCACTTACAACAACAGTTACTAGAGCACCATTAAGATGGCGCCTTTTGAGTTTCTTTATGGGAGACTGTGTCGGATGCCCTTGAGTTGGGATCGGCTTGAGGATAGGGTCCTGGTGGGAGAAGAAGTGATCCAAGAAATGGAAGAGCAAAGGAAAACCATAAGACAAAGGATTAAAGAAGCGCAGGATCGACAGAAGAGTTATGCCGATGCGCACTGAATCGACCGTAGTTACGAGGTCGGCGATCGAGTATTCTTGCGAGTTAAACCGCATAAGAGTTAGATCAAGTTTGGAAAGGGAGATAAACTCTCTCCTAGGTTCGTGGGACCTTTCGAGATTGTGGAGAGAAAGGGGCACGTGGCCTATCGACTAGCCTTGCCTGATTCTTTGAGGCGTATGCACGATGTTTTTCATGTATTTGTTTTGAGACATTATATTAGTAATCCTACACACGTGATTGACTTGAGTTCCTTACAGGTATCAGACGAGGGAGTGCTCACAGCTGAGCTGGTCTGCATCTTAGATCATCGCATTCGACAGTTACGACGTCGAATGGTAGATCAGGTCAAGGTCCAGTGGGACAACTATAGTCCACACTCAGCGACCTGGGAGGACGCATATGATATGCGCCAGCAGTTCCCATTTTTGTTTGATAAATAGACTTATGATACTGTGGTACCTTCATTTCATCATTTATACTGAGAAACTTCAGGACGAAGTTTAGACCAAGAGGGGGTGTATGTAACATCCTGCTCTGGCGCACTGAGAAAACTTATTCTTTGAGGACACTTCCTCACAAGTGATCTGGACTTTTATGATGTTAAAACATTTATCCTTGATTATGATGCGTTACAATAGATGACATGATGTTTTACTGCTTTGACGTAGACAGGTGCTTTGACTTAGTTTTATTGAGTGTGCAAGGTTTTGGACCTTGAGGATGTAGAGGCATCGGTGGAACCCCCTTGGACTCCGGATTGAGTCAGGGAATGTGCTATTTGGGTTGATTTATTTACTGTGATATTTCATTGATTTGATGATATGATGTTGACATGTTCTGACACGATTGTTGATGATGCAGGCTGATGATAGCTTGCCGAATAGACTCACATATGGAGTAAAGGGACCACACACGATTTCTAGAGAGGTTGAGGGAGAGGTGTGGACAGCAGCCCTCCCACAGCCTACTAGCACTCCCGTCGTGGATCGAACTATAGGTTAATGATTACCTAGTTCGAGAGGATCCACGATGCCGTGAGGGAAGACTGTGACAGTCACTCATGATGATTCTAAGTGGCACGCAATAAGGCAGGGGCCTTATTCCTTAGATCCCTTAGTCTCCACAAGTTCACCTAGCGGAGTGTTGACTCCAGGGGTTATAGATGTCTACCAATCAGTCAAGTTGGCGAGTGGCACCCTTGGAGCATGTGGTGCATCCTGAAGGGAACGTCGCGCGAAAGAAAAACAAGTTGGCGAGTGGAACCCTTGGAGCACGTGGTGCATCCTGAAGGGCACATCATGCAAAAGAAACATAAGTTGGAGAGTGGCACCCTTGGAGCATGTGGTGTGACCTGAAGGGCACGTCGCGTTGATGTTGATGAAGGAACAAACCTATAAGGCCCTAAGACATTTAACACATTAAGAAATTCTTAAGCTATTTCCCTAATTAAATGTCGCCTAGTTCAGAATCTAAGTCCCAAGTCTAAAACTTCTCAGGGTAAAATTTTAGTCTAACCTTAAGAAAAAAGACCCTAAAAATAAAAGTAAAAATTTAAACAAAAACCCACTTAAGTAATAGTTTAGTCTTCATAAAATTCTTGGGGTAAATAAAGAGAGTAAGAATTTAATTAAAAATAGTGGATTTAAAAATTTCAAAGAAGAAATTATTCATTAACGTGTGGAAGTACAAAGATATTAAATTAATAATAAAAGGGAAATATTTAATAACGCAACGGCCATTTTGGGCTTTAATAAAAAAGAGGAAAGAAGGGAATAATAAGAATTAGGAAACTAAGTAATGGAGGAAACTTAATAAAGGAAAGATGGGAACTTATGGTAAAAATCAAGGTCAACATACTAAGGAATCTGCAATTAAGAACCTCCTAATCTGAGCTAATTTAGTAACATCTTTTTTTTAGGAAAGTATTTAAAACATGTAAGGGGATCTAGGAACACCTAGGAGTAAATTTAGGGGCAACTCTAGGTGGGTGAGGGAAATGAGTAAATTAATGAATTAAAGAAAATAATTACTTGAGGAAAGAGGGGGATGGACGACATTGGTGCGAAGGAGATCATTTAGTATTTTTTTATTAAAACTTAATTAAAATGTGATTTAGGGAAAGTTGGAGGGGGAAAAAACTCTATAAAAGAAATGGAAGATGAGGAAGAAAGGGATCGGATGTTAGCGTAACGTTACGTTGCACGAATTGTGACTTGATTGATTACTTGTGGAGAGTTGGGAATTTCCCAGCTTGGATAGGAGTGGTAAATCAACCTTACAAGGCGAGATGGGAAGCTAGATCTACCATATGGATAGTGTGTGGCCCCTTTCTGGCTAGGGGGGCTAAGGGGGAAGTAGAGTACCCCTAGTGATTGGCTGGGAGGTACTGGTGAGGTCTCAATGGTCGGCGAGCAGGAGCGGCAAGGAGCAGGGGACGTCATTCGAGGCGGGCATTAAGGCAACGGTATGCGCTTTTATTCGTAGAGTAGAATGTTTAAGATTTGCGCTTAGATTCGCCTATTGATTGAAAATGATTTGGATAAACTTATTTAGAGATCCGTCTGAAGTTATATTGAAATGGTTTTGTTACCGGAGGTTTATGTGCAAGTTTTAAGGAAATTATTTTATAGCTAGTAATTATGTCTGCGAACCATAATCATTGTTGACTATACCCTCCTCTGCCAATCTCAATTTATATCATCTATAGTCAGTCCTCTACCCATTCGTGTTCATTGAGCACTGTGCATTCTGTCCTCTTCACGAATCTATGTAATGGCCGACTCCTTATTACCTCCGATTTTTTTGGTAAACGCTTCTGATATAACACTTATCTCTGCGTTCCCTTTTTATTTTCAAAAGTCCTTGCATTGCCGCGGTATATTCTCTACGTTTGTTGTGTATACACCCTGCATTTTATTCATACCCTCTACGCGTGGTGTGTGGTTTCTCTGCCTTCTGCTGCCATATCACATGGTGTAACCCCTTAACCCCTGTGTAGTCTCTCTACTTACCTATCATTGTCTGTAATCTAAAAACTTCCACGAGCCAAGCTTCCAGTCTTTCCTTAGCTATCACTGGTGTATTTTCTTTGACATGGAGATCCTATACAGAAATCCACACACATAATCACATGAGTTCACTTGCAAAAGATAGTGTAAGATCTTAGTCCTAAATGGTTTTATCACATGTTAGTAGGGTATTGTTTCTTCAGCAATTTGTTTCCAAGCAAGACAACCGTTTTCAGAGTATTAATAGGTTGAACGAGTTCTCTGGTCCACGACTAATGCAAATTGACCTTGGGTGGAGCAGACTCGATATACATTGATATGCATCCAACTACCCCTCGCCTCGGCCTCGCGCACGCGCCTCTCTGAATATGCAGCACGCGCTCTCCTCTGCGCCTGTAACCAAGAGAAAATACCTCCCTCTGCAACTGTAATTCCCTCCACAGTTGTGGAACCACCTTGACCGCATGGGCACCTCACCATCTGGGATCCCGAACCATAGTAAGAATGACAGTCGACACAGTGAATTCCTTAATGTCAACTGGGAATCCCGTAAACCTTTATTGGTTGTCAGCGCCTTGCTGGAATTGGAACCTTTAACTTACAGATCCCTTTTTACACCGTGTGTCCCGCTTGCTTGGACAGAAGTTGTACACCTGGGCGTTTCCCTATTGCTGATTTTTTTTCTGGAAATTGTTATTTAATTCAAAATTTCTGTGTCATACTTGCATGAGATTTCGTTTCCCTATTGCCGAATCTTTTTGGAAATTGTTATTTAATTCAAATTTACTTGTGTCATAACTTGCATGAGATTTCATTTTCCCTATTGCCGAGATTCCTGGATAGTTTTTTATAATTAAATTTTTGGATCATAACCAAAGATTAAAATTAAAGTGGATCATGATTAATTTAAATTAAGTGGTTAATGAGGGATGATTCACCCCAATTAGAATTGTTGAGACAACCCATTGATTGCAGTGGTTATAACATTCAAGTAATCATTTCCCTTAGATTTCCCAATGTTAGGGTATTACAAGGAATACCCCTTTTTTCTTCTTAAAGGTTCGAATGTGCCCTTAGAAGAATTAGAAGGCACCGAAGTATTACCCCTCTCGTAAAGAGGAACCTTCTCGTTTAGCTAGCCTTATTTTATTATAAAAATTATCTAGTCAGAATTAGATAAACTGGAATGAATTTAATGCTATTTTGTTTGCCCAGTTATGGCCATTTAATGTAAAGGTAATGTTGTTTTATTTTACTATTATTGAAACCTTATTGTAAATGTTCACATAAATGTTAAAGTGAGGTGTAAATGCAATGCTACTGTAATATATTGTGGATAATATGTGAAGGTAGAATGTTAAGGCATTATAAAAACATAATATAATATTAGTATTGGTGGCATGATATTAAATTAATTGTTAATTTGAATGCAAGGTTATGGGATTATAAGGATAAGGGACTTGGGTAATCATTGTGAGGCTATTGGAATATTGTTGTTATATGGTCTTGCATTATGTGAAGGTAGATGTTATGGCATTATAAAAACATAATATATTATGTAGATGTTAGAATTTAATGTGTGTGGTTTACGTTAGAATTAGATGGCAGGTCGAGGTTATTATGCCTCAGTTACTACGTATCAACATTTTTTTATTTATTGGGGCAATGTATGGCTTGGTGATTAATGGCTAGCCACGATGGTGGAATTGGTTATTTTAAATTGCAAAGCTTTGGTAATATCAATGTAAGGATGGTAGCATGTATGGTAGCTTATTGTAGATTAGTTATTTAGTTGCAAGCTTTTACAATAAAAAGAAAGGATGTGATCCCTTATGGTAACGTCATTGCAGTTTAATTGTTTTATTTGCAAGGCTTTTATAATATGAAACGTAAGGATGTAATCATTAAGGTAATGACATAGTAGTTTAGTTAGTTAATTTTCAAAGTCTTTATATTATAAATGTAATGATGCTAGTTTTTATGGTGATGTCATTGTAGTCTTATTATTGATAATAACATATAAGATGTAATGTGGATGTTATCTTATTGCAAGGTAAGTGAGGTAAATGTAATGTAATTATTCATTCATGGTATGTTATTGTAATAATTATGGTTATTGATAAACATATGTCATGAAATGTCCTTGAATTTAAGTACGAGGAGTTGTGATGGTTTAGTAAATGGGGATTTGAAATTAATTGATTTTACATTATTTTAAGTTTGGATTTAGCAACCTGTCGAATATTGGAATTTTCCAAACTCACCATTGTATGATATCAGACTCTTCGATCTGATAAAGCTAGTCGTTTTGTATATAAGTATGTGTGTGTGATTATTTTTTGTAAAGAATCCTGTGCTGTATCAAGAGTCTTGGGCCATTTAAAGGCAGGGTTTCCACTCTTGCGACACACCTGACAAAGATTAGTAGTTTCTGCCTGAGTATTCAGCCAGGAGCCTATCTGACCTTCTCTCTCTCCGGAGCAGAGAACTAAGATTAAATGCCCTGCTTTCCTGCGCAGAAATAGTAAAATCTACTACTATGGATTCTTCCTTCTGCGTTCGTACTGTGCATAACCCAGTATGTCGTTAAATGTTTACAGTTACTTGTTGTGCGCCTTATGTTTATGTTCGTTTAATGCTTGCAGTTACTTGTTTTGCGCCTTATGTCTTCTTATTTTGATCATCGTGGTTGCATCTTGTTAGTCGTCAGGTGGCAACATATATTTAAGTGAGTATGTTCCTTTTTACACACGCGCACACACTTTTAAAACAAAACAAAAAAAGGAAAAGAAAAAAAAAGTTGCACCTGTTATCAGAGTTGTTGTCGTAGCGAGGAGGGTGTTACATCACACTAGACTTAATAAAGCTATTTTAATCCACCTTATAAAATACAACTAGTACCAACAAATAAAATTCACCTTTCAAGATCGCATACCTATGAGATCTAAATGTGAAGGGTACACCTTAGAGAATGTTGGATTGTTTCTATTTTAGTGGTAGGTTGTATGTTTTGGAGAATGATGATCATAAGAGATTATAAATCGAGGGAGCCCATAGATCCGCTTATTCTACACACCTAGGAATAAATAAAATGCATGTAGACCTAAAATGACTATCTTTGGGGCTAGAATGAAAAATGATATAACACAATTTGTATTCCAATGTAAAAAATGTCAACAAGTTAAGGAAGAACACCACCACCTTGAAATTCTACTACAACCCCATGATATATCAAGAACTAAATGGGAATTTATTTCAATAGATTTTGTGGGATTTTTACTTATGACCTCTTAGAGGCATCACTGCATCATCATGGTAGTTGTTGACAAGATAAACAAGAGTGCCTAGTTAATTCTAGTTAAGAGTGCCTTTGATGTACCAACCTTTGCTTAGGTTTTCCTAAAAGAGATAATTCACTTGCATGGAGTATCTCAAAAAACCATATCATATACATATTCACAATTCACTTCTAGGTTTTGGAAAATCCTCCTAACTTCTATGCATACTCAAATCAACTTTAGTACTTCATATCATCTCGAGTCAAATGGGAAAAGAGAGAGAGTTAATAAGGTATTGGAGGATATGTTTATAATGTATGTAATGGAGAAAAAAAACTAGTGGGACAAGTATCTCCCCTTAGTGGAATTTGCATACAAAAATAGTTATCAAAACTCCATTTGTGCGGCCCCATATGAAGTCATATATGGAACACCCTAGATAACATATTTGAGTTGGGATCAATTAGAGGATCGATTCAAATTTAAACTAAACATACTAAAATAACTATAATAATACATGGTTATAATTAAGAAAAGGCTCAAGGAAGCTAGGGACTGACAGAAAAGTTACATAGATGCTCAGAGAACTAATAGAAGATAAAAGGAAGGGAATGAGGTTTTCTTTAGAGTTAGACCCTCTAGGAGTTCCTTCAGATTTGGTAAGGGAATAAAGTTGCCCCCTAGATTCATAGAACCATTAATATCCTTGGGAGGATTGTAACAATTGACTATAATATTTAGATACCATTCCATCTAATAAAGATGTATAATATATTTCATTTTTTTGTACTTAGGAATTTTGTTCCTGATCTATCCCATGCATTGAAATTTGAGGGATTTTAGGTTTTCAAAGATGGATCTATTCAAGTCAAACCATTCTCTATACTAGATCATAGGTTTTGTCATCTCATAAGCCATGAAATTGAACAAGTCAAGGTCCAATTGGACCAATACAACCCAAGATCTACTACACGGGAGGACATAGAAACTATGCATTTTGACTTTCCCTATCTATTTGATTAAATTGATTTTATGAGTCAAACTAGATTGACTAACTTAACTAGGACATATGCATATCCTAGATGAGGGTTTTTATGATAATTTCTTTGACACCCGATGCATGACTAGTTATTGGTTAAAATAAATATTATATGTTGAATTCACCATTATGCATATGCTTTCTGATTACTCTATTCATGATGTTATGCCATCTTAAGGACACCTGAGCTATCTACATATGATGTTATGTTAACATGTGGTCCCATTTGTTCATGTTGATGAAATGTTATATCTTTGATAAATATATGTTTAGGTAATATTTCTTATGATAGTATTTCATGATGTGATGTTATGACGTAATTGCATACACTTTTTATGATATAAAGATGTTTTATGATGGCATATGATAAGATATTTTATGATGGCATGCATGAGAATTTGGTGCCTTACTATGACAATGATGTTGTGTTCTTGTGATGACATGCAACAATTGTTATGCAAATTATTTTCTATGAGATGATGATGTTATGTTTATAACCGATGCATTGGTTGCATGTTACGAGGTGGTGTAATATCCCTCCATTTATAAACATTTTAATATTTTATTTTTTGATGGTTTAGGTTGTGAAATGTTTTGTGAAAAGATATATGTTAAAATTATATCATCGTAAACATTGATGATGATGCTTATTTTTGTAAATATTATTTTAATTTATTTTATTTAACAAGAAACAAATTGGTTAGAGAATTTAGTTACAAAGAGTAAATCATTATTCCATGGGAGAGTGAAAAGGGATAACAACCATCAGAGTAAATATTATCCATGAATACTTACCCATGAAGACACATGTAAACGTAGTCCCAAAGATGTGGGGTGAGGGAACAAGATAGCACAAATTTAGGCCAAGAAGATTCCCTAGGGTTAGGGATGATGCTAATGTGGAGAAAGACCTAGGAAATCTATGTTTTTCTGTGAAAGGAAGAAGAGAAACAAGTATAGAGGAGGGAGGATGCCATTGAGTACTTGTGAAGAGGAATTAAGTTTGATGGTTCTGAGAAAGATTCAAACTCTAAGTTTTCTAGAAAGGTTTACACATTCTTTAGTTCCTATGGAATACTGATTTAGGCTCGAGGGTGACATGAATAAGGAATATTGGTTGTTCAGGTCTATGGTTGGGAGGAATTGGTTCTCTACTCATTTTTCTTCGAGTTTTGAAGCATACTAAGATATGTCTTATTTAATCTATTTATATTTGTTCTCAAATGTATGATATTAAACATCTTATCTCTATTTAGTTTCTAATTTATTGCATTCTAATAAAGATTAGTGCAAAAATATCTACAGTGGTGTTACAATAGAGATTGTATGAGAAAATTGTATACTTTCTAAGAATTTGTAAAGTAAATAATATTGTGATATTCATTGTAGAGGTAATGGAAAAAGTTATAATAATACACCACAAGAATGTTTCTAGAGAATGTTTCTAATTTGCAATATATGATGTTTATAAATTATTGAAAACGTACAAGAAATATTTAGGGTTTCATCCATTGCAAAAGAACATCTTGAACAGAGTCGCCATGACTCTTTTCCAAGTATTGAAATCATGTGCACATATGGACACGACTTAAGACATAAAAAGACTAGATACAAGTATCTTATAAACTTGGTATAGGTTATTCTATTAACGTCTTACAAAACCATGAGTTGAATATTAACAATGAAGATATAATCAAACGCCTCATACAAAGTATTATAGGGCCGAATTCTTCGGGTAGTCAATGCATGAAGCAGAAGGTAAACTAATAATAGTTAATACAAAGATAATATAACTAGAGTACATTTATATAGACAAGAAATTATAACTCAGATGAACCATGGTTATTAGTCTGAATAGGATTACCACGATAGCATAGCTTATGGATACTGTGAAGAAAAGTCAACCACAAGTCTCAATACAAGTTATTACATGTAATGGAAATCTAATAATGACTTCAGATGAGAGTCAATGATACCATCTAACATACAATAACCTCCATCTCGTGGAATACAAATTTGTTCTTAATTGTTTATCTCTACATTTTGTGACTAAACGCCATAATTTATGCACCTAGAAATAACGATGGTTGGTATCAAATGTATTCCAAGAGTTGCAATAACCTAGAAATAACGATGGTTGGTATCAAGAACAAAGACCAATTGATGGCAGTGTACACCATCAGTAAATCTATAAACTTACCCAGGTCTATGTAGTCATGGTATTTATTGGAGACCAAGAATAATGTTTTCGAGGTCATCGAAAACCTATAAATAACTCCACAAAAAAAATAATCATCAGCTATGAAATAAATAAAAGTAAAATATATGTGAATATAAATTAAATAATGGGATAAGTCACGATGTGCTCACCAGAGCCGCCATAGTCTTCCATGTTTCCTTGGCTAGAGAGCACAGTGAAAACAAATAGACTCTAATGGAAAAATGAAACCCTAAGATCGACAGAGCATGGAAGAATACCTGCACCCACTGAACAACATATAAAAATGGATTAATGGTTTGATAAATGATTACAATTTTCGATATACAGTAATGATTACATATTGGAATAGGTAAGGGAATGTCAGTGAACTCAAGTGGCACCACAATGTGGAATATTTTGGGTTCAGACTTGACCCTTCAGAATTGACTCCACCATTAATGACATAGAGTTAACTCAAGTATCGAAGATATGTGTCATAGTACAACTACACTAGCTTGGGTTTAGATATGGAGCAAGAGTACAACGGGGTAATAGTCCACTCTATAACCTATATAGTAGGTAATACTATATTAAATATACTCATTTATATAATGAAGTGTGAAGTAATATGGTAACAACTGTATTTTGTTATGGTTAAGAATCTTGGATTTTGTTTTGATTATAATAGTGTTATTTAGTCTATGGGTCGTAGCCTATATTCTAATTTTAGTTTTGAACTTTTATTTATGTTTTCTAATATTATGGATAGCTAGTCTATGAATGTAAAACTATAAATTAAAGCACATAGTGCTTATGGATCAGGTCATAAAATAAAGAAGTTAGATAATTTACCTTAAGAAAGAGGAGATATCACCAACCTTTAGCTCCATAAATACCTACATATAATGGAAGTCATTGTAAAATAAATATGTGAGTAGTGTAGAAATATCTTATTAAAAAAAGTATAATGGAATAACAAGTTAAACAAAGGTGATCCCTACGTGTAATCACATAATGATAATCATTAATGTAATGATGAATTTGATGTAAGGTTTTGAACACCTATGAACTCTTATTCTCTCTTGGAACCACCATGACAATTAGATAAGAATATTAGATAATCATGTACAATAAATATTTAATATTTTACATCTAAAGAGTAGTAATACACGTATACCTTTAATAATGAGGAATAAAAAATGGTAGTAGTAGGAGACATTACAAATGGTACACACACAGATATATATATATATATATATATATATATATATATATATATATATAAAGACAAAAGAATTGATGTTAAAAATATTTTTGCACATATCATAATCAAATATCTAGTATCATGGTTGAACAACCTAGTAAATCAACACTAAAGAGTGAAAAACCACAAGATAACTCTATAGGACTATTGGAAATAAAAGAAGAATTACAGAAAATCAATGAAAATAATGAAAAACTACTCAAGGATAGTAAAGAACAAGAAGAGTTAAATGAAATCCTACTTAAAAACATGAATGATATGAAATGGTTCAAAAATATAGGATAGACTTTCAAGAATGCTAAAAATGAAATTTCCAATGAAGAGTCACACAAGCGTAAAGACTATCAAGTATTGAAGAAAACAATGAGGATAACTAAGATAGAATCACACTACATAAGATGTTACCTAAAACCAAGAAAAAGAAGTGGTTTGAGGAAGAAATGTTTGGCGAGTTTAAGAAAATCAAACCACCTATATTTGATGGTGAGTCTTAGGAGGGAGCAAAAGCTTGGCTTCTAAACATGTGTAAATATTTCCAAATCTTCAACTACCCAGGAAACTTGAGGGATAGGTTAGCTATATACTGATTGACTCGTAAAAATTCCATTTGGTGGTAGGAGACTAAGACAATTAATAATATTAGGAGAAAAAAATTGAATTGGAAAATATTCAATAAATATTTTAAGCAAAAGTATTTAATAAAATGATACTATGATGAAAAAGATAGGGCATTTCATGACCTTAAGCAAGGAAAAATGACTATTGATGTTTTTTTCACAAAGTTTGTGAATCTAATGAGATATGTACCTTACCTTAGAGAGGAGAAGGAAAAGGTTCAATGATTCATGAGCTATTTGCCTCAAGCATACAAAGACATATTTGAGTTCCTTAATCCAAAGACAATGGATGAAGTAATAAGGAACACTAAACTATGTTTCACTCAATTTAAGGAGAGGTATGAAAATACAAAGAAATGGAAACATAGAAACACATACTTGGTTTGATCCTAAAAAGAAACCATTTAAACATCCTTGACAACCATCACATAGTGCACCAATTAGGATAAAAAAATTCAATAGACAACAAACTATATTGGTTCAAAACAATAGTAAACCTATACACTTGGTAAAAAAGATAGCTAGGACCCCAGATGGGGTGCCACATTGAGAAGGGAGGACACATGGGAACAATATGGGTAGAGCCATAATTAATTGCCACCGGCTCCCATCTCCTCACCATTAAGATGGGAGTGAGCCCGAGCAGCCAACACCAGCGGACGAAGCCTCTCACGCGAGTGAAGAGGATGACAGATTAGCACACTAAGAACATAGCCTTAATGGCCAAGGCTGTCACAGTCACCTTCATCCTTATCAGTCGCCCTGAGGGATATGAGTTGCATTTGGAAATTGAAAGGCCAAAGGCTGAATTTTCAGAGTGTTGGAGCAGGGACACTCATCTAGTTGACATTTCGGTTATAGATCTGCTTCTCCACATGTCGAGAGCAAGGGGACGGCCTTGTAGAGGCGTGTCATGGTATGCATCTGACTCCCAAAGGAAGCAACATAAGAATTTCGAAAAATTGTTGGCTCTGGCATGCACTCGAAGAACCAGGAAGCCTGGGAGAACCAATTGCCTCACATGGCGTATGTGGAGGACATTGTTCCCGAAAAACCCATCCAAGTTCCTCCAAAACATCTCGTCTTCACTATACCAGATAATTGGGATGTCCACACCTATTTCGTGAAAGATGCCAAGCCTCGGGTTCTAGGAATGACACACAGTCACAATGAATATGACCTAGTAAGGGTATACACAACCTGCTATGTTGAGGAAGAATTACCGAGCAACACTGAAGAAAAGGCAAATTCAACAAGCGGTGAAATTCCAAAGGAAGCGGCACAGTAGGACAGGCTGCAAGGATAACAAGGTGGCAGCGCAAATGAAGACAAGGAGAAGATTGATTCATAGGAGCCAATTCCCCTCTCCTCCCCTCAGGGAGAAAGGCAGGATTAGCCTCCACTCCTCCACCCGGAGCATCTGAAACTGATTTTTGAAACGCGTAGCATGGTGGAAGACCAAATCCACAGGGCCATCTGAATCAATCAACGCTTCGACATGATGTACGCTGCTTACTCCAGCACATCTCCAAGCTGACAATGCCCTACGTGCGCTCAGGCCTACCCGATTCCAGTCCGACTGGGAAAGAATGGAAAAGATGACAAGAACACCGAGTAAAAGGCTTTGTGAATAATCATAGTTAGAAATTCTCTTTTGTTTCAAACCATAGCTTTAGCTCAATTAGACTATAGTTATGTTGCCAGTAGTAAATTAGGGAATAGACTTAAACTAATGGCGACCATGCGTCCTAGTTTCCTTCAGGCAGGGAGAATGGTAGCCTGGTTATTTTTGTCTGAAAACAAGTGGCATGGAATGACCAGTTGTCTTGGTTTCCTTTTTAGGCGGGAAAACTGGGGCTACAAACGACTTTGTAAACCTACAACTTCAATATAACAGGATCCTCCTTTTTACTTTAAAAAAGAAAAAAAAAAGATATCTAGGGAGACAGTTAGGTTGCCTCTTCAGTGCTGGGTTTGTAAAGAACCTCACTTATACAAATATTGTCCTCTAAATAAATAAAAAAATAAGGAAGTACATAATATCCAAGAAGCAACAACAGTAAATGATATTGCTAGAAGTATTAATAATATCAATGCTTCCCTGGAAAATTGACACGATGACCATCAATCCTCCATGGTGGATATAAAAGGTATGATTAATTAGAAGCTTTTATCCATTTTAAAAGATCTCGGTGCAAGTCTAAGTTATATTTCACCGAAAATAGTAGAGAGGTGTAAACTGGATAAAATCAAACATAAGAAGTCTTGGCTAGTTAAGTTAGCTACATGAATGAAATGAAAAGTTGTTTAGTTGGTAAATGATTGTATAGTAATTATGGACGAAATGGAGACTAAGGTAGATATAATCATTTTACCCTTAGGATATTATGATTTACTCATAGGCATGGACTGTCTAGAAAAACATTTTATTGTTCCGTTGTCTGGGTGAGTCGGCGTTGGTTGATGCAGGGTGTGTGCAGCATTTTGGGAACTTGTTTTGCCCATCGAATTTCCATCTTGGTGGAGGACTTTTAAATGTTTATATGACTCTAGAAAAGGTATAAAAGTAAAATGAATACCACAAGGAGTGTTAGTAAGAAACATATATGCCTTACAATTAAAATAAATGAAAGGAAATGTTGTGAAATTTATGTTGTGCATATATCTGAAAATTTTGAGAAAATGAACAAGAGCTTGTTAACAGATGACCCAATACTGAAAGAGTTCCAGGATGTGTTTCTGAAATAAATTCTAGGATTACCTCCTACTTGGGACATAGATTTTACCATATACTTAGTACTTGGATATGCATCGGTATCTAAGTATCCTTATGAGATGAGTACTCCAGAGTTGATTGGTCCTAATATCAAACTCCAAGAGTTGATGGATAAGAAATATATCATACCTAGTGTGTCACCATGGGGAGCACATGTCTCGTTTGTTAAAAATAAAGATGGAACCTTCATACTTTGCATTGGTTACACACAATCTAATAAGGTGAAAATTAAGAAAAATTATCCTTTACCTTGCATTGATGAATTTTTTGATCAAGTCAGGGGAGCTAAGATAGTCTCTAAGGTATATTTACGGTCTGGGTACCATCAGATTAGGATTAAAGAACAAGACATTCATAAAACTACTTTCTGAACCAAATATGGAAACTACGAGTTCGTGGTGGTACCTTTTAGTTTAAGAAACACACCTTATACATTTATGTGTTTGATGAATAATGTGTTGAGAAAATATATAGAGAAGTTTGTAATAGTGTTCATAGATGACATTTTGATTTATTTAAAAACCAAAGAGGAACATGAAAATCACTTAATAATGGTCTTGCAAACACTTAGGGAGAATCAACTGTATGAAAAGTTCAGTAAATGTGAAATTTACCAGGATAATGTACAATATTTGAGGCATGTAATTTCAGGAGAAGGGATTTCAGCTGACCCAGAAAAGGTCAAGGAAATCCTATATTTTCGAGTGCCAAAGAATGTGTCGGATGTTTGATTTTTCATGGGAATCATAGGGTATTATATTAGGTTCATTGGGTGGTTTTCAAAAATTTCCTATCCAATAACCTATTTACAGAAAAAGGGAATCAGATTTAACTAGACAGAAAATGTCAAGAAAGTTTTGAAAAATTGAAACAATTGTTAACAACAACACCCATCTTGAAGATAATAGACCCACATAAGGACTTTGTTTTTTGTATTTATTCTTCATTAGAAAGAATAGGAGGTGTATTGTTACAATACAACCATGCGATTTTTTATGAATCACGAAAGTTGAAACTTCATGAAAATAACTATGCAACATATGATCTAGAATTAACTGCTACTGTACATGCTTTAAAAATGTGGTGACACTACTTGTTGGGTAGGGAATTTCTATTAAAAATTGATAATATGAGCCTTAAGTATATTTTCGATTAACATAACTTAAATGAAAGGAAATAAGCTTAGCTTTTCTAAGTGAGTATGATTTTGAAATAAAACATATTAAATGAAAGGAAAAAAAGATAGCAGATGCACTTAGCATATAACTACATGCAATTTTCAACATTAACGTACAAAATGATTTGAAATAGAGAATTAAATCAACAAAAAAAAATGATGAAAATTATAGGAAAATTCAAGACAATTTTCAAAATAATAAATCAGTTGAGGAAGAAACGAAGTTCAACAACAATTAAGAGGGTTTAGTGTAGTGGAAAAATATAATTTATGTTCTAAAGAACACATAATTAAAAATTTGATAATATCTAAAGTACATAAGAAACCTTATTCAGGTCACCCAGGTTACCAAAATACCATAACAACTTTAAACAAAGAAATGTTTTTGCCAGGGATGAAAAGATATGTAGTTGAATATCTTTGCAAGTGTCTTGAGTGCCATCAAGTTAAAGATGAACAATATCACCTAACCATATTATTGCAGCCCATACCCATTCTTGAGTGGAATTAGGAAGCGATTAGAATGGAATTTATTACAGGACTACCTACAACTAATGTAGACAAACTCACTAAAGTTGCACACTTTATCCTAGTGAAATCAACTCATACAACTATAAATATTGTAGAAATATTTATGAAGGAAATATTTAGAATGCATGGTTTACACAAAACTATGATTTTAGACAGGGATACATAATTCACCTTAAATTTCTAGAAATCCTTGTTTAGTGGTTTGGGTACTCAACTAAATTTTAGCATTACATATCATCCTCAAACCGATAGTTAGACCGAAATGACTAACCAATTGTGGAGGATATGTTGTGGATGTATGTAATGGACTACCCCACAAAGTGGGAGAAGTACCTTCATTTGATTGAGTTTGCATATAATAATGGTTATCAAACTTCTCCAAATATGAGTCCCTTTGAGGTGATGTATGGCAGGAAGTGCCGAACACTTATTAGTTGGGAAACCATAGTTGACATCATTTCAGCTCCGGATATGCTAAAAGAAATGAAAACAGTTGTTTATAAAGAAAAAGAGAATTTGAAAAGCACACAGGAAAAACAAAAGAGTTTTGTAGACTTGAAAAAAAGACATGTAGAATTCAATGTAGGAGATCATGTTTATCTAAAATTCAAACCTAGAAACAACTCATTCAAATTGGGAAAGAGTACCAATTTGTCACCACGATATTGTGGTCCATTTGAAGTGCCTTCTAGAGTAGGGTCAGTGGCCTATAAGCTTGCACTACTAACCAATTTAAAAGTACACAATTCATTTCATGTTTCATTTTTAAATAAATATGTACATGATGTAACTCATAAACCAGAAGGCAAGTTCCAGGTGGAACCACTACACATTCTCGACAAGAAGGAAACTAGGTTGCGGAATAGAGCCATCACTCATGTTAAAGTGCAATGGAAGAAGCCGTGATAAATACTTATCCATTTCTATTCTAGAGTTGATATGCTTATATTGGAACACCAACGAAGGTGTTTAGTTCAAGGGGGAGAGGATGTAATATGCCTCAATTTATAAACAATTGAATATTTTAATTTTCAATGGTTTATGTTGTGAAATGTTTTGGGAAAATATTTATGTTAAAATTATATCATCATAAACATTGATGATGATGAATATTTGTGTAAATATTATTTTAATTTATTTTATTAAACTAGAAACAAATTGGTTAGAGAATCCACTTACAAAGAGTAAATCATTATTCCATGGGAGAGTTAAAAGGGATAAAAAACACCATAGTAAATATTGTCCATGAGGACAAGTGTAAACCTACTCCCAAAGATGTGGTATGTGAGGGAAAAAAATAGCACAAAGTTAGGCCATGAAGATTCCCTAGGGTTAGGGATGAGACAAAATTGGAAAATGACGTAGGAAAGCTATTCTTTTTGTGTGAAAGGAAGAAGAGAAATAAGTATAGAGGAGCTAGGATGCTAGTGAGTATTTGTGAAGAGGAATTGAGTTTTATGGTTTTGAGATAGAGTCAAACTCTAAGTTTTCTGAAAAGGGTTATATAGTATGTTTAGGCTTAGAGGTGACAGGAGCAAGTAATATTGGTTGTTCATGTCTATGGTTGGGAGGAAGTGATTCTCTACTCAATTTGTTTCCACTTTTGAAGAAGGTTTAGACATGTCTTCTTTAATCTATTTATCTATGTTCTCATATGTGTGATCTTAAACTTGTTTATCTCTATTCAATGTCTAATTTATTTCTTCGGTGCAAAAAAAATATAGTTGTGTTACAGTAGAGATTGCATGACAATTGTTTTATACTTTCTAAGAATTTGTAGAGTAAAAAATGCTATGATATTCATTATACAGGTAATGGAAAAAGTTATAATAATGCACCAATATAATGTTTCTATTTTGAAGTATATGGTGTTTATAAATGATTGAAAACCAGAAGTACAAGAAATTTTTAGGGTTTCATCCATTGCAAAGAACATCTTGACCAGATTCGTCGTGACTCTTTTGGAAAATAAGTCTTGAAATCCTATGCACGTATGGCCATGACTTGAAGACAAAAAAATACTATATACAAGTATATTATAAACTTGGAATAGGTTATTCTATTGATGTCTTACGAAACCCACAACTTGAATAACAATGAAGATATAATCAAATTCCTCATACAAATTGTTAGAGGGCCGAATGCTTCGGGTAGTCAATGCATGAAGCAGAAGGTAAATGCAAATGGAGTTAATATAAGCTAATACAACGAGAGCATATTTCTATATACAAGAAATTAAAGGAAAATATAACTCAGATGAACTGAATATATGGGTTCTAGGGTTCATAATGAAAACCCTAGTTATTGGTCTGAAGATAATTACCATGATAACATAGTTTATGGCTACTATGAAGAAACATCAACCAAAATGAATACGGGTCTCAAGAAAAAAACCACATAACAAAA
>ML784658.1:613167-635062 GCA_009831015.1 Picea engelmannii | reverse complement strand
GAAAAGTAAATCCCATTAAAAGAGGGTTCATGGTTCGAGTGGGAGTAATGACAGAAAATGGAAATTTTAAGGTTGAGAAATATAAAGACCAAAACTACCAGTTATGGAAGATGTAAATGGAAGACTATCTATATCAAAAGGATATTTTCCTACCATTGGAAGGAAAAGAAAAGAAGCTGGCGAGTATGAAGGATGAAGAACACAATATTCTTGACAGCGTTGGTGGATTTCAATATTTTAAAAGAAATGACAATAGAGGATATGATGAAGGCATTGGCTAAACTATATGAAAATCACCCAGCCTCCCATAAGGTATTACTAATGAAGTGATTATTTAATATGAAGATGTCAGAAGGTGGTTATGTTGCTGACCATTTAAATGAATTTAATACGATTACTAATCAACTAAGTTCTGTAAAAGTGGAATTTGATGTTGAGGTTAGGGATGTTCTAATCTTGTTCTCATTGCCAAAAAATATGGAATGGCTTGGTCATGGCTGTAAGTAACTCTGTATCTAGTTCAAACACTATGAAATTTGATGATGTTGTTGGTGTTATCCTTAGAAAGGAAATGCGATGGAAAAACATAGGTGAGACACCAGGTAATGCGTTGACCATGGAGAATAGGGGAAGACAAAAGGATAGAGGAGAGAGATCAGGGAGCTGCAGGAATTCTAGGAAGGGAAGCTCCAAATCCAAACTAGGAAAGATAGAGTGATGGAATTGTTGTAAGAAAGGACATCTGAAAAAAGACTACAGAGCTCCAAAGAAACAAAGAAATGGACAATAGGAGAAAAATTAGGAAGTAAATGTAACGTGTGATGTGCTACAATATGTTTTGATTGTTTCTTTAGATAGTATTACTGAATCTTGGGTAGTAGATTCATGAGCTTCATGTCATGCCGCACCCAATTATTTGGACAGGTTTATTTGGGTGATGATGAACGATGTCAAATTGTTGGAATGGGTAAGGTACAAATAAAGAAAAATAATGGAAACCAATGGTTACTAAAAGAGGTGAGACGTATACTAGATCTGAGAAGAAATCTAATTTCAACAGGACAGTTGGAAAGTGATGGATGTATATCTAAATTTATAGATAAAGCGTGGAAGGTCACTAAAGGATCACTGGTAATGTGGGCCAAGGAGGCCACCTAGGGGAATGCCCACCTGGGGCGCACAATTCAACCAACTCGGCTTGAACCATTTCACCTTTTGATGATATTTAACTATGCATATGTAAATAAATGGTTCCATCAGTATATAAGGTGAACAAGGACTCAAATAAAGAATTCTTATCTTTTTCCTGAAGCTATGTGTCACACTTGATTTTTTTATCTGAGTTTACTTTTCACGTCTTGCTGCGTTTTCATTTTTGAGGATTCCTAGGGTTAGCCGATGTGACTTTATTCATGGCTTCACCGTGGCTGATTCATTTTCCATTATTCCACATCTCTGAGAGAGATTACTCAGTTATCTAGCCAATCTCTTAGGGAGCAAGTCAATTTTCTGCAAGTTTCGTGAGGTAGAAAGGAGGGCAGACCAACCTGGGGTTTGCGCCCTTGTTGGTTTTTCCATTGTCGGGATGAAGTAAGTGCTCCCTTCTCTATGGTTGAACTAAGCTTATCCCTTTGATCCTTGGGACTCATACTGAGATATCCCCATCCTCTTGGCTACTCTCATATCATCCCAGCATTGGATCTCCATTTCTTGGTTACCCAAACCAATGGTGTGCACTTGTTCCGATTTGCGCCCGTGTTGAGTTTTTGGTCAACTGTCGGACTATGGATTGTTTGGTCACCTTATCCATTAGATCTCATTATTGGGTAGCTAAATTGGTATTAGAGCTTCAAGATCCATGGAAAAGCTTCCGATCTTGAAAATTGAGCCAAATTTGTTTTGGGATTTTTCATGAAATAGTCCAGATTTCACCCATTTCAGGGTTTACATATTCATGCAAGAAGCTAAACAGATCTCATAGTCCCAAGGGAACACATATATCCACTACAACAGAGAGGATTTTTTCATATCTAAAACAATACAAATCTCTCCCTCTAGACGAGTTCAACTCCATTGCTCCAGGGTTTTGCGCCCTCTGTTCACAAAACATAACCTGACCCATTTTTCAGTTTTGCAAACTAGGTTCACCTTGATCTTCAGTTGGGTTGAAAATGCCTCCATGAAAATATCCCTTGCAGTAGACTCATATTCCAACACTTCAAATCCCATCTAATATCTTGCATCTGTCCTCAATGAGTTGCTCAGAATGCAACAACAGAACAATCCAGACTCCTTTTGGTTGGACACTTGAATCCAACTACCCAAATTTTCTGGTCAAACCAATGGAGAAGTTGTGGACTCCTAGATCCATAGGATCTCCACCTATTTCAATAAATGTCCAGGCCTTACCAAGGAGATAAATCTCCAAATTGTAGCCTTTCAATTAGAAGGACTTGCACAAACCTGGTGGGATAAAAATCAAGAGAAGACCACATTCGTGATAGAGATTGGGGATGCTCCAGAATCCTATACTTATAAACCCATAAGAACTTGGACTCGACTTTCTAAGGCATTGAGAAACCACTTCTACCCACCAAAGTATGTGCAATCCTTGTGGATCAAATGGCACCAGATCCGACAACTCCCTTCACAAGGATTGCAAGGATACATAGACTTCTTCTGCAAGATACACCTCTTACTACATATTCCAGATCCAAAAGAGGTACTCATATTAAAGTTTGTTGTTGGTTTATTGATTCAGTTCCGTCGCAAAGTAGATATGTTTGAAAATCCAACTTTAGACAAAACATTTCAGAGAGCTTTGGAAATAGAAAGGAAAGATTCTCCTAGGGGTCGTACTCCTCAGTCCCACCCCTACACCAACCCCCCTTCCTATCAACCATCCAACTCCAAACCTTCATCCCAATTTCCACCTCCTTGGGCTCGAAATACCATACCCAATACAAATACAAGGACACCTTGGTGATGATTTCACAAGACTACCTCACACAATTCATCAAATTGTCTAATCATCCAAAATATAAAGACCAACAAAACCCTATTGACTGAGCTCATTTCTCCCCCCCAAGTGGAAGATACCGAAGAAGTTCCCCTAGACAATCCCACGGAAGTGGATCCCTCGCTGATCCTAATGACCCATGAAGATTCAAACTCCTCCATCCAACCCCTCTTCACTCATAACTGCCAAATTAAAAACTCCTTGGCTTTACTGATTATGGACAATGTAAGCTAGAAGAATTTGGTGTCTCAAGACCTTGTCAACTACCTTAATCTAGTTACTACTCCCCACCCACAACCCTATCAGCTTGGATGGGTCTAGAAGGATGGCCCTCGCCTCTTAGTTTCTTAGCAATGTCTGGTCACTTTTTCCATAGGCCAATTCAAAGATATTGTCCTTTGTGATGTCTCCCCCTTGGATTGTTCGGATTTGATGATAGGTATCCCATACCAAACCCAAATAAATGCTATCTATATGTCTAAATATCGCCAGTACAAGCTTACCAAAGAACGCCACACTTATATCTTAACCACAACAACACCCAAACCCCCTGCTACCAAAGAAAAAATACCGCATGTACATTTAAACCAATGTGTCTCTCTCTGTTTGGTGCGCCCAATAACACCAAACAATACCACTCACCCTATTCCTGAAACAATGACTTCCCTCCTCCAAGAATTTGCATATGTGTTTAAACCTCCGGCGGGACTCCCCCCCTCTCGACGCATTGACCATTCCATTCATCTCATCCCCAGATCTGCAGTACCTAACGCCCCTACATACTGGTTGGCCCCAACAAAAACAAAGGAAATGGAAAGAAAATTGACCGACTTGATCAACTCTGGCCACATCCAACCATCCTCTTCTCCCTATGGTTATGCCGCATTTGTCATCCCCAAAAGAGATACTTCAGAAATGTGCCTTATCACTAATTACTGGGCCTTGAACAAAGACACAGTAAAAACATTACCCCCTGCCCCGGATTAAGGAGTTACTCGACACCCTCCAAGGAGCTAAGTGGTTTACTAAATTGGATTTAACATTCGGCTACCATTAGGTTCGAATGAACCCGGATGATGTTTGGAAAACAATTTTTAAGACCAAATTTCGTCTTTTTGAGCGGAAAGTTATGCCCTTCGGCCTCACCAACGCCCCAACCACTTTCATGAGGCTCATCAATAACATCTTTAGGTCACATTTGGGTCGATTTATGTTTATCTACTTAAATGAAATTATCATCTTCAGTCGGACATGGGACACTCACATGCAACATGTCCAACAAGTTCTCCAAATCCTCTGAGAACACAAGTTACAAGTCAAAGAGAAGAAGTCATATTTTGGTCAGACTTCAGTTCCCTATCTCGGCTTTGTGGCCATCTCATAGGGTATTCAACCATATCCATCCCACATCCAAGCATTGAAGCAATGGCCACTATCTTCTTTAGCTAGGGAGCTCAAAATATTTCTGAGTGGCATCAATTTCTATCGTAAGTTCATTCCCTATTTTTCACAGCTTGCTCATCCTTTGCATCAACTCTCAAATAGTTCTGCTACATTTATCTGGAGTAAAGAAGACACTAGTCACTTTTCTCATCTCAAAGAAGTCCTATGCTCATCCCATGACTTACACCAGTCAGACCTCTCCCAACCCTTTGAGAGTGAGGTTGATGCTTCATAGTATTCTATTGGTGCCATAATTAAACAGGGAGGACACCCTGTTGCTTACCACTCCAAAACTCTATCCGAGGAAAAGAAAAATTATAGCACCTATGAAAAGGAGTTTTACAGTCAGGTTCAAGCCCTCAAGCAATAGAGGCATTATTTGTTGGGTAAAGAATCAATTCTGCATACAAACCACCACCCTTTTATTTTGATCAACTCTCATTTGAATATTCAGGAACAAAGGCACCTTAAATGGGCCTCCTATATTCAACAATTTCACTTGGTCATCCGATATACGAAAGAAACTTCTAATAAGATGGATGATTTGCTAAGCCGGCCTCCCACTCCAGTTCTCTCAATTCTAGAAGTGCGTTGTGCTACCTATGACACATGGAAGGATCAATATGATATTGACCCAGAATTTCAAGAGATTTGGGGGGCATTGCAAACTCCCACAGTGATCAATCAGAACCCCTACCTAGACTACACTATTTGGGATGCATGGCTCTATAAGTTGAATTTTTTATGTGTTCCACACTCAGAGGACTGCCTCTTGCTCATCAGGGAGGCACATGCTTCAGCCTATGGGGGCCACTTCGGTACCACAAAGACCATCCAACATATGCAATGCCATTTCCATTGGCCTTCCATGCAGCCTCAAGTCGAAAAATATATCAGAGCCTATGCATTATGCTCACAATCCAAGCCATCCAACTGGAAGCATGGGTTATATCAACCACTGCCTCTTACTTCTTGGCCTTGGGAGTCAATATCAATGGACTTCCTTAGTGGACTTCCAAAAACCCAAAGGAAACATGATGCAATCTAGTTAGTGGTATGCCGCTTCAACAAAATGGCACTTTTCATCCCATGCACAAAGACTACTACAATAGTGCAAACAACGAAACTCTACTTCCGACATGTCTAGCCCCATTTTGGCCTCCCAAGCACTATCATATCAGACAAATATTCTCGCTTCCTCAACACATTTTGGAAGACAATATGGGTGCTATTGGTGTGCCACCTCAAGTTTTCTACTACATTCCATCCTCAAACAAATGGCCAAGCAGAGGTTGTCAATAGGGTCTTGGTTCATTCTCTTCAAACTCACTTTGGGCACAACAAACAATGGGACAATTAGTTGCACATTCTACAACATAGCTACAACAAGGCAACACATTCTTCTACATGGTTTTCACCTTTTTAAGTCTGCTTGGGCTTCCAACCAACATCTCCAACCAAGCTCCCATTCACTTGGGCTCCTCAAGGTACCTTGTATCAACAACAGGAACATCTCTCAGCACAACAATTTCTCCAATAAATTGCACAACACCACACTATAGTAACAACAACACTTAAAGAAACTCAAGAGCATGCCAAGAAGTGTCGTGACAAACAAAGGACCTTCATGTCCTTTCAACTTGGGGATCAAGTCTAGTTAAACTTCGATAAGAAGCGCTTCAAAGGCCACCATCACAAGATTTTGCCAATAATATATGGCCCGTATACCATCCTCGACAAGATTGGAGAAAATGCTTATAGGTTGGATCTGCCACCACAACTGGGAATCCATAATGTTATTAATGTAAATCACTTGAAGTTTTTTGAGCCTCCCCTCTTGGAAGAACTAGTCACCATTACTCATCCAATGGAAAACATTCCAGATTTCAAACTCCCATTGGCCAAAGACACTCTACTGGACACCCGAACCCAATCTACAAGGCACCAAATATACACTTCCTATATAGTAGCCCGCCAAGGCCAAAATCCATCTCAGACAAAGTGGATCATAGTTGAAGTATTGCACAACAAGTTTCCTCACCTTCTCATGGAAGTTGAGATGCTTCCATATCTAAACAGGGAGGAATTGGGCCAAGGAGGCCACCTAAGGGATCACCCACGTGGGGTGCACAATTCAACCAACTAGGCTCGACCCATTTCACCTTTTGATGCTATTTAACTATGCATATGCAAATAAATGGTTCCCTCAGTATATAAGGTGAACCATGACTGAAATAAAGCATTCTTTTCTTTTTCATGAAGCTATGTGTCTCACTTGATTTTGTTATCTGAGTTTACATATCACGTCTTGCTGCATTTTTGTTTTTGAGGGTTCTCAGGGTTAGCCAGTGTGCCTTTCTTCATGGCTGCACCATGGTTTCTCCTTTTTCCATGCTTCCACCTCTGAGAGTGAGATTAATCCATTACTTATCCAATATCTAAGGGAGGAAGTTGATTTTTTGCAAGTTTTCTGAGGCATAAAGGAGGGCACATCGACCTGGGGTTTGCACCCTTGCTGGTTTTTCCTTTTCTCGGGATGAAGTAAGTGAGACCTTCTCTATGGTTGCACTGAGCTTCTCCCTTTGATCTCCGGGACTCAAATTGAGATAGCCCCATCCTCTTGGCTACTCTCATATCATCCTGGCATTGGATCTCCATTGCTTGGTTACCCAAACCAATGGTGCGCCCCTATTTCGATTTGTGTCCCTGTTGAGTTTTTGGTCAACTGTTAGACTATGGATTGTTTGGTCACCTTCTCCATTAGATCTCCTTCTTGGGTTAATCATAATGGAAAAATGAGAGAAGGTAGGTACATTGTATTTATGTACTGGTAATGTTGACTCTTCAATCTCTTTAGCTTCTACAGGTGTGGATACAAAACTGTGGCATCATAGGCTTGAAAAAATGAGTGAGAAGGGGATGTATATAATTCACAAAAGGAATTTGATGCCATATCTTAAACAAGTTGATTTGGATTTTTGTGAACAATGTGTTTATGGAAAACGTAAGAGACTCAAATGTATTAGGGTTGGAAAGGAAAAGAAGAATGAAAATTTAGAGCTTGTGCATACATATGTATGGGCACCAACTCATGTATCATCTCTTGGTGGCTCTTATTATTATGTTACTTTTATTGATAATGCAACTAGAAAAACTTGGGTTTATTTCACTCGGAAAAAAAATGATGTTTTGACACTTTTAAGAAATGGAAATCTTTGGTTGAGAATGCGACAGGAAAAAGATTGAAGTGTCTTAGATCAGACAATGGAGGTGAAGACTTACACAAGGAGTTTCATTATTTATGTTTATACCATGGGATTCATAGAGAAAATAAAATTACAGGAATACAATAAGAAAATGGTGTCAGGAAAAGGATGAACAAGACAATCATGGAGTGTGCAAGGAGTATGAGATTGAATGATGGATTTCCATTACAGTTCTAGGGAGATGTTGTAGATACTTTTGTTTACTTAATAAACATAGGGCATTTAATCTCCTTGGATGCTGGAAATCCATAGGAGGCATGGACAAGTAAAAAGGTAAACTACTCATTTATGAAGATTTTTGGTTGTGAAGAATTTTCCCATATTGATAAATAAAATAGAACAAATCTTGAGGAAAAATCCAAGAAGTGTAACTTTATTGGATATGGTGTTAATGATTTTTCTCATCAGTTATGGTATTATGAAAATTATAAAATCATTAGGAGTAGATTAGATGTCATATTCAATGAAAATGTCATGTAAAAAGATCAGTTGTAGGGAAAGAAATAGGAAAAGAAAAACACATAATACACAGTGATTGATGAAATCAAAGAAAATGAAATTCCAAAGGTACCGGAAAATCAAATGTACAAAAACATGAGAAACAAGCACCTCAAACTCCTATAAGTGTTTTTATAAGATCTACTAGGTTAAGTAGACCCCTTGAATGACACTCTCCTTCATTGTATTATTTATTTTTGACTAACTTTGGTGAACCATACATTTTTGAAGAGGCAATGTAGCTAGACACTATAAAGAAGTGGGAGCAAGGCATGAAAAAGAAAATGGATTCCTTGGTAAATAACTAGACTTGCGACTTGGTTCAGTTTCTTGCAGGAAAAGAGCATTGTAGAATAAATGGGTTTACAGGTTGAAGGAAGAAGATGAAGAAAAAAAGTGGTACAAGGCTAGACTTTTTGTAAAGGGGTTTGAACAAAAGAAAGGTATAGATTTTGATGAAATATTTTCTCCTGTTGTTAAAATGAATTTGATTAGGACTATTTTAAGTCTTGTGGTAGTAGAATATTTACATCTTGAACATTTAGATGTAAAAAAAACTTTTCTCCATGGGGATTTGGAGGAAGATATTTATATGTAGCAGTCATAGTGGTATGACGTCAAAGGGAATGGAAATTTCGTATGAAAGTTGAACAAGAGCTTGTATGGCCTAAAGAAAGCTCCAAGGCGGTGGTATTTGAATTTTGATAGGTTTATAACATAACAAGGTTATAATAAATGTCATTATGATCACTATGTTTATTTTAAGAGGCTATAAAATTGAAGCTATATTATCTTTCTATTGTATGTAGATGACATGGTTGTTACAAGATCTAACATGCACGATACAAATGTGCTAAAAAATAAATTATCTATTTCATTTGAAATGAAGGATTTGGGTGCTGCAAATAAAATACTTGGTATGAGAATAACAAGAGACAAGAAAAATCACAAATTGATATTTTCTTAGGGTGAGTACATAGAGAAGGTGTTGGAGAGGTTTCAAATGCAGAATGAAAAAATAGTTAGTATACCTTTGTCCAACCATTTTAAATTAACTAAGGGAATGTGTTCCAAGACACATGAGCATATATAATACATGTCTAGGGTCCCTTATTAATCAACAATTGGTAGCTTGATGTATGATACGATGTGCATAAGACCAGATAGTGCACATGTAGTGAGAGTTGTGAGAATGTATATGAAAAATCCAGATAAAGAACATTGGAGGGAAGTAAAATGGATTCTCAAGTATTTGAGAGGTACTGCTACTCATGCATTATGTTTTGGAGGTTCAAACACTATTCTACAGAGACATGTTGATTCAGATATGGAAGCTGATAAATATAGCATGAGAATCACCACAAGGTATGTTTTTACTGTAGGTGGAACTACAATAAGTTGGATTTTGAAACTGGAAAAGTTTGTTTCACTTTTAACAAAGAAATCAGAGTAGGTTGATACTACAAAGGCTAGTAAAGAGATGATTTGGTTACACAGGTTTATAGAGGAATTGGGAAAGAAGAAGGAGAATATCATGTTGTATTGTGACAACTAGAGTTCCATTCATATTGAAAAGAACTAAACATTCCATTCTATGACTAAGCATATGCATCTCAGGTAACATTTCATACGATCCATTTTGGAAGATGAACAATTGAAGTTGGAAAAGATACATACTAGCTAGAATCCTTCATACATGTTAACAAAGGTAGTAACTGGGGAGAAAGTGAGTTCCTGCTCAGTTTTGGTTTTCCTTCAAGAATGAAGGTGAAGATGAGAAATTTTCCAGGTCTAAGGTGGATCATAATCCAATAGGTGCAATAGTAGTGTAATTTTTGTGATCAGTCTCCAAGTGGAAGATTGTTGGTTGTGGAGCCTGATTATCTTTTTGATTCAGAGGTCTTGTTTTAGTCGTGTTTGGACCCCATTACATGAAAAGGGGGTGTGTGGGGGATTTCCCCGCCAAATATCTCATTAAGGGGGTCCATGGGGGGTGGTGAGAAATTTTGGAGTCCCCTTTGAAGAGGGTTCGGGGGAAGTGCCCCCGAAGAGAATTTTTTGGGAAAATTGCCTTATAAAATATTCTAATTCTGTAGTCAATCTACCATTTACTATAAGGTCGTAGATATGATGGTAGAATTTGTTTTAGGGTTTTTTTCCCTATAAAGAAACCCTATTTTATGAGGGAGTTGTATTGCGGTTGTGTAGGTGAGTGAATATTGTATTCTGAGAGAGGAGACTACGAGAGAAAGAAGAGGAAGTTACAATGAGTGTGTTATAGTTTGTATCCCTTCATTTGCTAGATAATAATAAAAGGAAGGACTTGATAATTTCTCTGGTGGACGTATCTCACACTGGGTGAATCACGTGTATATATGTCTCTATTGTATTGTGTATCTTTTTTGTTTTATATTGATATTTTTTTTATTTAATTGCTTTGCGATCCTATTTTTCTAACAAATATTGTATTAAATATATTCTCATTTATATAATGAAGTGTGAAGTAATATGGTAACAACCATTTAATACCTCGATTTTGAACCTCGTATTAAATATTTTATTTTGTTAAGTTATGAAAAGCCAGAGTGCCTAAACAATTATTAAGAGGCCAATGTGCCTAGGAAATGTATTATTTTCATCATTATTAATACAAAACACATCACTAGATGATAAACGAACAAGGATAAGAGTTATAGGGGGATATGATTCCATAAGAGAGGGGGCTTGAGGGGTTGAGTACTTATTTTGTATTTTATTTACCCATTTTTGGTTTTAGTGGAGAATAATAGTTACATGAGCTTCTTGGGGGAATACCATAGGGTTCCTTAAGTCCGAGAAGTACATAAGCCCATCCTTGGTCTGTGGTTGGGGTTGGTTTTTGGTTGTTGGGGATTTGTTGGTTCCTTTCCATTCTCTGATTCATTGTCGATCATGCTCACCTTTCATTTCTCTTATGTTCTCCACTCATACCTTCACCTACTTGTCCCATCTAATTCGAGAGATGATTGGGGGAAGGAAACCGAATTGCTGAGAAAACCATAGTCATTGGTTGTATAGACTATTGGTGTATTCCAACCAGGGTTGGTTCCTGCATCTCTGTGATGCCTTGGACTATGTTTTAGTTGAATCACAGTTATGAGTACATATATTCCTAGGAGGGAGTTTATTGACCAGAAGAATTGGATTCCTAGAAGAGATGGACAACCCGAGGGACTGCGTGGAAGAGACGGGGGTCTATTCTCTTGGGTTGTGCATACTGGGTAGAAGATAGCTGGTGTAATTTGGATTGTTGTGAGTGTGGAAAGGCCTATGATATTCTGAGGGATCACTGGCTTGGGAAGCCGAGTGACACCCTGGAATCCGTCCTTGTGGACTCATAGCCCTGGCTCAGGGGTGACATTGTTGTTGAGACTTGGAACAACAATGTCTATGATTGGGTGCAACATCTTTGTTCTACAACTAGTTGGTGTCTTGTTTTCAGAAAATATAATTTCTCTCTATTATGTTTGTTTACATGTGTATGATTTATTTCGTTGTGTATTTATTTATCTTTGAATTTAATATTTAGAATATGCATGCTTGTTGGTTATCGTTGTGCATGGCTTAGTTTATGTTGTGGCATGAATATTTATTTCCACATGTGGTCTTCATGTCTATTAATTAACTTAGAAGTGATTGAAATTGAGATAATGCACTGTAAAGTGATTCCCTAAACTGCAGCGTGCCTCACCTGCAGGTGGTTGGGTGTGTTACAATCGTATTCAGTGGTGTGGCTCGACTTGTGGGTGGTTGGGTACATTACAAAATGGTATCACAGCCACAGGTCGAAACACTAGGCTTGAATGGGCCATATCTATCATACAATATCTTGTGGTTAAGATCAAGTACACCTTGAATCAGGGAACTTAGGAGAAATGGCATTGCATAGATCGCGCAGTAGCCTGAACGCCAGATATCCTTTGTAAAGGATCATGCAATTGTGACCATTCCTTTTGAATTCAGGAGAGATCACCATCGTTGGATCGAGGGAGATCTATTCCATCAGATCAAAAGGTGGGTGAATAAGGGTTGTCCAATGCAGGAAAACATGAGGTTGGGTAAGAATTAATTCCCAGTTGTCTGATCTGGCTAATCGATCATCAAGCATCGATCAAATTCAAGAAGGAAAGGAAGAGCTTCACAACTTTGCCACTTCATCGATCTTTGTAGGCACGAAAATCCTGAACTACTGAAGGTCGTAGTCGCAAAGCCCTATCATCCATCCGATCTAATGGGAGGCATAGAGGGATCTCCGCCATTGATTGTGGTCAGCCAACATTGACCACTTTGGGAGTTTTCACTACAATAATTTTAAACTTTCCTGAACTGTTATAGCCCGGAGGCCCAGAGCGGTGAAATCCCGAAATCCTTATCGACCATTAGATTGAGGGGAGGACTTCAGGAGTATTGCATGTCATCATATCTAGCCATGGTAGAAGGGTAGTGAAGTTCAAGCTTCACAAATTTTCCACTCCGAAGAATACAAAGTAAGTTGCAGATAAAAACCCTAGAGCATTGAAGCCTCGAAGTGTCAAATTCACGGAGGTGTAAAACTGTGAAGTCGCATGGGTCGTCAGATATAGAGCTATGATTGGGGATCATCCATGTAGTTGATGATGTGTCTCATGCCAATGGCAAGGAGTTGTGTGGGGACACGTGTCACCCAGATTCAACACCTTTTGGACCCTGATATATTAATTTTTTAACGACACGTGGCACATATGCCACGGGTCCACATCACCCTAGGTGACATCAATATGCCATGTCATCTCCAAGAGTATGTGACTTTGGGGGTGTCCAATTTTATGTCCGTGAGAAGTGCCAAAGCTCAAAGTCGTGATGGCACATAGACCATTGATTTGAGATCCCTTCAGGACCTCTCTCGACAGTTGGATCAAACAATAGGAGTAAGGTAAGTACTTAGGAGGATTGTCACTCCATGGGAATTGAGAGACATGGGAACTGAATGTCCTAGAGCCCTAGAGAACTTAATTTCCAAATCAGAGAAGATCCATCCATCTCAACATTTGACTAAGTCACAACTGTTGATTTTTTTTTAATCCTCCAGCTTGGGGTGGGGCCATCCATTCAATGAGAGATCAAGTCTCGACCATATGATTTTTATTGGTGGAGTTAGTAAAGACTTGGGAGAAGTGTATCTCTAGGAGAAATTGGAAGTTGACAATGGAGAATAGCTGAAGGACGAAGTCCGGAGTACTTGGTCCCAACATCGGTCTCATGATAAGGTAAAAAGGGCCTGGGAGGTAACCCGACCCTCGGTTATGTTCTTCGCATAGGCTCCCAGGTTGAGGAACACAAAGCGAGGTGCTATGGAAGGATTAATCCCACAGGTTCAAGTTGTGGTCACCTAGGGTGTGGGTTGAGGGAAGTGACTTTGCATAATTCAATTATGTATTAGCTAAAAGGGGGGGTGAAATTGAAATTTCCTTAATGTAGCCCTGACTTTCAGCTACAATATCGAATTGAAGCAAGATTTAAGCCATTGGGATAGCGGATTCTGAAGAAAATAACAGGGAATTATTATGTTGTGAATACTGATATATTTTTTCTTCATGGATTGAGAAGAAAAACAAAGACTTGTAGAAATGTTTGGCAATTAATTTTGTTTATAATAACCCTAACAAAATGGTTTCTTGCACACTTTGCAGAGTTAGGGGGGTGTAATCTTATCGGTCAAGGGTAAGAATACATTCATGCAATGGAATATGGAGAAGGAGCTTACAACGATGATAAATAGACCAAAGGTCAAAATATCAGTGTTGGTAATGCAGAGACAGAATCCAACATACACAAGGGTAGAGGGGAGCAATAAACCTTGATAGGGATTGTGAGAAGCCTAGAACTAGAAGTACATGTTTACAAATAAAACAATGAGACACTAATGAGAGAAAAAAATCATAAAAATTCTCGAGTGATGCAGAGCTTAAATTAGTTGTAGAGGCAAACAAAGAATGGATCAAACTCAAAACAAGAGGAAGAAGGAAGGTATCATGAAATAAGAGATAACCATATGCAAGTTGGTTATTCAAGAAGTGCTAGTAGAACTCATAGAAACCACTCACCTCCTTACTAAACAAGAAATTCTTATGCATCTAAAGACTCCATAAGTAGTCTGGAGGTGTCTCCTATTAGGCACCAAAGAAGAAGGCATGAAGTGGACAGTTTGCAAGGAGATATGAGGAAGCTTAAGACACCATCCTCTGATGGTGAAAGGGAAAGGGAATATGATGTTGAGGCATGGTTTCTTCAACTCAAGAGATATTTTCAGTTTCATAACTATTCATCAAACCTAGAAGCCAGAATTTCCACCTACCATTTACATGGGAAAGATGCAATGTGGTGGGACCAGCTAAAGAAAGTTGAGAATATTGATGAGAATATGATCACTTGGAAGCAGTTCAAGAAATATTTTTAGAAGGAGTACCTCTCAGAGCACTTCTATGACAAGAAAATCTAGGAGTTATTTGAACTTAGGATGGGAAGCACAGCCACGATAGAGTATGAGAACAATTTCTTGGGGTTATTAAAGTATGTGGGGTTTATAAAATATGAGAAGGTGAAAATACAAAGGTTTTTAAGTGGTTTTCCTTTATTTTATAAAGAAAAGATTCAGTATGATGAACCCAAGACCTTGATCGAGACCATCAGGAAGGATAAATACATGTATAAGCAAGGAAAGGGTAGAGAATCCATGCAAAATTCTTGGAAGGATAGGAAGAAGGAGAAGCATGATTAGAGGGATAAGGGATTCAAACCTCATTTCAACATAAATGAACCTAATAAAAATCATCAAGAATAGTATGCTAAGGATGAATCCAAGAGATACGACTCCTTAGGAAAAGTGGAAGACCATCGATCCAATGTTAGGGATGCAAGGAAGATCACCTATACAAGGATTTCCCTCACAGAAAGGACAAAGGGAATACGATGCATAACATCCAAGAGGCTAGAACAATAGAAGACATGGGAAGGATTTATGCATCTTTATATGATCAACAGGTAGAGTACCAATCCAATATGATCAAGGTGGAAGGTAATATCATTAATCAAACTATTTCTATTTTAATTGATTTAGGAGCAAGTCATTGTTACATTGATCCTAAAATAGTGGATAGATTACATTTGGAGAAAAGTAAGCTTGAAAAATAAAGATTGGTTCATCTAGCCACTGGAACCAAAAGGAGAATCCATGAAATGGTCAGAGGTTGTTCCATAAGTCTTAATGGTGTGAATACTAAAGTTGATATAAATATTATACCATTGGGGTCTTGTGATATTCTAATTGGAATAGATTGGTTGGACAAGCATTATGTTGTCCTACATTGTCATAACAAGACATTTACATGTCTTGATGAAGAAGGAAAATAGATCACTGTGAAAGGAGTTCCAAGACCCATCTCTATAAGGGAGATTTCAGCCTTACAACAAAAAAGATATTTCAGAAAAGGATGTCAATTGAATGCAACCCATGTGGAGGAGACAAAAAAGACAAAGGGGCCAAGCCTTGAAGAATTATTGGCACTACAAGAATTTGAAGATGTATTCCAATAAATACCAAGGTTGCCACCAAAGAGGGAGATAGATTTCTCTATTGATTTAGTTCCAGGAATTGCCCCGGTGTCAAAAAAACCTTACAGAATGCGTACACCAGAACTAAAAGAATTACAAATTTAGTTGGAAGAATTGTTGAAGAAAGGGCACATACGTCCAAGTGTTTCACCTTGGGGAGAACCAATAATCTTTTTCAAAAATAAGGATGGAACTTTGATACTATGTATTGATTTCTGACAACTGAATAAATCCACTGTAAAGAACAAGTACCCTCTACCCATAATTGATGACATATTTGATAATCTAAGAGGGGAAAATATATTTTAAAAGATAGACTTGAGATCATGATACCATCAAGTAAGAATCAAGGAAGAAGACATCAATAATAAAACCTTTAGAACCAGGTATGGGCATTATGAATTTGTAGTGGTGCCATTTGGACTATCCAATGCACCTGCTGTATTTATGTGCTTAATGAATGGAATATTCTGAAATTTTTTGGATAAGTTTGTCATAGTATTCCTAGATGTGGTGGATTCCTCAATCAAAATGGACATGTCATTGGTTATGAGTCCAGAAAGCTTAAATAACATGAGAGGAACTATGCCACACATGACTTGGAGCTTGATTCCATTCTTCACGCATTGGATATGTGGAGGCATTATCTCATGGGAAAGAGATTTGAATTAAGAATAGACCACAATGGTCTAAAGTATCTTTTTGAAAAGCCAAATTTGAATTCCATGCAAAACGAGAAGGCTGTAATTTTTAAGTGAATACGATTTTGACATCAAGCATATCAAAGGAAAATAAAATAAATTTGTTGATGCAATTAGTATAAGAGTACAACTTATCCATGCTACCATTGTTGATATGCATCAATCATATTTAAAGAGCATAATTTTATACGTTGTTGTCACAGACCCACATTACCTATAGGTAAAGGAAATCTTATAGCAAGAAGATGTACAACAGAAAATGAAAGAGTATGAGATGAAGGAAGATGGATTACTTATGCATAAAAACCGAATTTATGTTCCTAGTTCCAGAGAACTCAAGAATTTGGTATTAAAAGAAATGCATAATGTTCCATATGCTAGACATCCTGGTTACCAGAAAACAATTGCAGTAGTGAGAAGCCAATTATTTTTTTTGATAATGAAAAAGGATGTTGTTTATTACATCGCCAGATGTATGGAATGTCAAAGAGTGAAGGATGAGCATAGGAACTCAATGGGTTTGCTACAACCCTTACCAATTCCAGAGAAGAAATGGGAAGTGGTAACCATTGAATTTATAACAAAATTGCCTAGGACAACAAGAAAACATGATTCGATCATGGTAGTGGTTGATAAATTGACAAAGGATGCTCATTTTTTTCCTGTAAAAACAACTCATACAACAACTAATATTGAAGAAATTTACATGAAATATATTTCTAGGTTGCATGGGATACCTAAGGAAATTTTATCACACAGAGATACAAAGTTTAATTCAAATTTCTCGAGGGGATTGTTTAAAGGATTTGGTACAAATCTGAACTTTATCACAACATACCATCCACAGTCAGATGGGAAGAAAGAGAGAGTCAACCAAGTAATTGAAGACATGTTGAGGATGTATGTGATGGATAAGCCATCTAAGTGGGAAGAGTTCTTTCACTTGGTTACATTTGCCTATAATAATGGGTATCAATATTCATTGAAAATGAGCCCATTTGAAGCTTTGTAAGGTAGGAAATGAAATAATCCAGTAAGTTGGGACAACCCAACATACATAGTGGTACTTGGGCTAGAATTTCTAAATGATATGGAAGACCAAATGGCCAGGATTAAGATGAATTTAAAGGCAACTCAAGATAGACAAAAAGTTTATGCAGATAAGAACATGACAACTAGAGAATTTAAAGTCAGGGAGCATCTGCTTTTAAAAGTGAATCCCAATAAGAGATATTTGAATTTGGGTAGTTGTACAAAGCTGGCAACCATATTCTGTGGTCCATTTGAGATATTGGATAGAATATGGCTAGTTGCATACATGCTTGCATTGCCTTCTTTATGAATGTGAATAATGTATTTCATGTCTCTCTACTAAAAAAATATGTACGTGATCCTAACCATGTTATTGATTGGCATTTGATTCAGGTAGAGACAAAGGGAGACTTTCAGGTCCAGCTAATGTGAATATTGGAAAGAAAAGTAAAAATGATCTGGAATCGAGTCATAGAGTTGGTAAACGTCCAGTGGACCTGCTACGATCTTGAGGATGCTTCTTGGGAGCGTGAATATGCCATCCGGGTAGAGTACCGACAAATTTTTGAATAAATTTTGGAATTTTGTTTCCCTTTTTGTATATGAACTGAGGGCAGTTCTAGAATAAGGGGGAGGGAAATGTAATACCCTGATTTAGAACCCTGTATTAAATATTTTATTTTGTTAAGTTATGAAGTCCAGAGTGCCTAAACAATTATTAAGAGGCGAGTGTGCCTAGGAAATGTAATGTTTTAATCATTGTTAATATAAAACACATCGCTAGCTCCTAGATGGACAAGGAAAAGAGTTATAGGAGGCTATGATTCCACAAGAGAGGGGGATTGAGGGGTTGAGTACTTATTTTATATTTTATATACCCATTTTTGGTTTTAGTGGAGAATAACAGTTACATGAGCTTCTTGGGGGAAGACCATGGGGTTCCTTAATTCCAAGAAGTACATAAACCCATCCTTGGTCTGTGGTTGGGGTTGGTTTTTAGTTGTTGGGGATTTATTGGTTCCTTTTCACTCTCTCATTCATTTTCCATCATGATCACCTTTCATTTCTCTTATGTTCTCTAATCATCCCTTCACGTGCTTGTCCCATCTGATTCGAGAGTTGCTTGGGGGAAGGAAACCAAATTGCTGAGAAAATCCACATTTGTTGGTTGTATAGACTGTTGGTGTATTCCAACCAAGGTTGGTTCTTGCATGTATGTGATGCCTTGGCCCATGTTTTAGTTAACTCGCAACTTTGAGTCTTGAGAGTCCTAGGAGGGAAATTCTTGACCAGAAGCACTAGAGCCCTGGAAGAGATAGACAACCCAAGGGATTGCGTGGCAGAGAAGGGGGGAAATTCTCTTGGGTTGTGGAGACTGGGTAGAAGAGGGTTGTTGTACTTTGGATTGATGTGAGTGATGAAAGGCCGATTAGAGTCTGAGGGATGATTGAATTGGTAAGTTGAGTGACACCCTAGAATCCTTCCTCAGGGGTGACACTGCTGCTGAGACTTGGAACAACAATGTCCACAGTTGGGTGGAACGTCCTTGGTCTGTAGCCAGTTGGTGTCTTGTTTTCAAAAAATATAAATTCTCTCTATTATGGTGATTTAAATGTGTATCATTTATTCCGTAGTGTATTTATTTATATTTGAATTTAATATTTAGAATATGCATGGTTGTTGGTTATTTATGTGCATGGCTTAATGTTGTGGCATGAATATTTATTTCCTCATGTGGTTTTCATGTCTCTTAATTAACTTATAAGTGATTCAAATTGAGATAACTCATTGTGAAGTGAGTCCCTAGACTGCAACACGCCTCACCTACGCATGGCTGGGTGTGTTACAGTCAGATTAAGTGGCGTACCCCGACCTGTGGGTGGTTGGGTATGTTACAAACCATATTTTGTTATGGTTAAGAATCTTGGATTTTGTTTTGATTATAATAGTGTTATTTAGTTTATGGGTCATAGACTATATTATAATTTTAGTTTGGAACCTTTATTTATGTTTGCTAATATTATGGATAACTAGTCTATGAATGTAAAATTGTAAATTAAAGCACATAGTGCTTATGGATCAGGTCGTAAAATAAAGAAGTTATAGAATTTAACTTAAGAAATACGAGATATCACAAACCTTTATCTCCATAAATACCTACACATAATGGAAGTCATTTTAAAATAAATATATGAGCAATGTAGCACTATATTATAAAAAAATGTGTAATGGAATAAAAATTTAAACAAATTTGATACCTATGAGGAAAAGAGGAATCACATAATTCTAGCCTTTAATATAATGGTGAATTTGATGTAAGGTTATGAATGTCTATGAACTATTTTTCTGTCATGGAACCACCATGACAATTAGATAAGAATATTCAATAATCACGTACAAAAAATATTTATTGTTTTACATCTGAAGAGTAGCAATACATGTATACATTTAACAATGAGGAATATATACATATTTTTTTATTTTTTTTGTTAGTAGTAGGAGACATTATAGGTGGTTGTTGAAAATAAATCTACAAATGAGCCATGTGGGACAATTCATTTAATCATCTCATGGGAGCCCATACCTACAAAGGAGAATATCTACAAAGTAATACCTTATGGGTTGGGGACAAACCCAAACAACAACCTATGTTGGTGGTTATTTTTCCTTGTACATTTCTTGATGGTACATAGTACCATCTTGAGAAGGCCTTAATGCTTGATATTGGAGTAGTAATCCCAAAATATAGAGAAGGGTTGGATTACTACATGTCATTGATGTTGTGTGAATAAACTTTGATCCCTAGGGCCGAGTACTTGGTAGGAGTTGGGGAGGAAGTTTAGGTTATATTTTTGAGATTCTTTTGGTATGCAAGTTAGTGTATCAAAATATATCAATGCTTGGGTATATGAGGCCTTGAGTCTTGGGGCCTCGACTAGGACAATATGCTCAATGTTGATACTGAAAGTATGGATGATGACTAGAGTTAGACATGTACTTACTCAAAGTTGTGATGTGTACTTTCAATTCTTCTTGTGGGAATTTAGGCGGGTCTTATACTAGTTGTAGAAGAGGGTGATGTGGAAAAGAAATAAAAACCCATAAGTAACATAATTAAAGTTAACTTAAAAAAACGTTCATGGTTAGAGGAAGTTTGAGGTAAAAATGGGTCTCAAAACCAAAATTGTACTATCAAAATCGATTTTAAAAAAAACAATAGGATTCAATATGATGATGTCAACTATAAGGGTAAATATTTTTCAAGAAAAGAAAAAAAACAACCTTTATAGTTGTATTTTAGACTTATATCCTTATACGTTTACTCAAATTTCAAGTGTATGCATTCATTGGATGCATAATTGAATTTTTCATCCAACGAGTATCCACTTTGCATACTTTTGATAGATCCACAATGACATAAACTAGAAAAACATGAAAAAACACATTTTTTCAATTTGAGTAAACCTATAAGGAGATAAGTAAAAAATTCAATTAAAAAAGGTAGTTTTCTTCCTTTCCCTTTGAAAATTCACAACTCTTATTTTATTATTTTCCTTAGGAGACCCATTTTAAACCTCAAATATACCCTAATGCGAAGGGGGATTATGTAATGCCCTGTATTTGGAATTAAAGTAATAACAAGTAATATATACTTAATGAGGAAAATAAATAAGTGGCCTTAAATAATAATAAGGAATAATAACTAAAGTAATAAGGATAGTAATAAATAATAATGAAATTATAATAATAGTAGTAGTTACAATAAATAATCAATTTATTATAAAGGGGAAAAAAAAGGTAAAAATGAGAGAAATTACTAAAATGGAATTCAAGGAAAAAATAAACAAAGAAAGGGTTAAAATTTGCATGATTAAAAGAAAATGCCTTGAGTACAAGTGGAGTGTATGCATGGAGATTTTTTCATGGATGGATGTGAAGAATAACTATTTAATGGATATGGAGAAGGTAGTGAGATATCTTTGTCTTGGGAAATATTTAGAGAGAAGGAATATAAGTTGGAATAGGTAGTTGATTGAGAGCTTAGAGGCTCTCAATTTTTTTGGACGAAGGGATTGGTTGGGAGGAGAGTCGCCACCCATACTCGGTTGTAGTTGGATAGAGAAAAATCTAGAGATCAATAGTTCTATGTTCACCTAGATTGTAAATGAGTTGATCTCTACAACTTTTAGGTATGACTCTCATAACTTATTCCTAATGTTGATTATGCAATAAAAAATGAAATGATAGCTACTATTATTGTTTATGGATGTTGAGTTTTTTATGCATGTTTATTTTATTATATGGAT
>ML784658.1:591554-613117 GCA_009831015.1 Picea engelmannii | reverse complement strand
CCATGAAATTATGAGGTCGTGTGTTAGTGTGGGGTTTGAGGGTATTAATATAATCAAATATTCTTCTAAATATTATAGATATACTAATGCAACATATTTAAAAAAATAAGTAAGGCCATAAAATGTTATAGTTGGAACAAAACACATATATATCTTAATATTTTGATATATGTCAAGAAAAAAATAAATTAAAAGTAGTAAACAATATACACACTTGGAATATACATAGTAAAATCTATATGGTGATGGATTTGTGAAACGTATTTGAAAATACGTGAAAAATAGAGACATTAAGAGGCATTTGGAACAAATGAGGTTTTGAGGTTTTTGTATCCCAAACCATCAAATTTGTTATTCTGAACCTAAATCCAAAGCAACAAAATATGCAAACCTGTAGTTCAGGATTTCTCAATCCTACCAAGGAAAATTTCAATTTAAGGAATGTGCACATTTTATAAGAATGTGTGTGCATTCTAAATCTTGTGGGTGTTCCTATGACACACATGCACTACTGTAAGTAAAAATTCATAAAGCTTAGCATATGTTGAAAAGAGGGTTCATATTATTCTTACCCATTTTTCCAATGGCCATGGTATTTTTGAACATACCCCTTATGCCTAGTGTCCATGATATACTTTTTCATGGACAAGAAGCTTGAAAATATTTTTTGGGGGCCTATGACACTTGATTTACTCCACCAATCATGATAGAGGGTCCTAAGACCAATTTTTATAGTGAAAAAATAACTAATAGTATCCATATTCATATGCATAGGCCTTGTTCATGGCCATTGAGTATGAGAAATCTTTGCTTATGTATGAGGCCATTTTTTTCCTCCCATAGCCATGTGAGAGGCCCCAACTCCCATATGTGTTGTGAAAAAACTCCTAATGGTTCCCGTATCCCACATGAAGGCCAAAAATATATTCAAAATGATTAATATGGTTGTTTGAGCTCTAGTTCATGGCCCTTAATCTTTAGGAGATTCATTTTGGTCTTAATTTCCTTGTTTTACTCCCCTATTCATGGTATAGGCCTCAAGACCCATTTTTTTTTATGAAAAAGCTACTAATGGTGCCAAAGATCCCCCATAGAGGCCAAAGATCAATTAGAAAGGTCTTATGTGGTTGCTCAAGGCCAGGGGAAAATTTGGGGGGTTAAATTCCACCATTGGGCCAATTTTCCATGTTTTTTTTCAAAAACGGATTTTACCAATTTCCATTTTTTTCTCAAAATGATTCACTGAAATTTTATAGGAAAAAACTTTTTTACTTTAAAAATAACCAAAAGTTTCTAGAAACTACATAAATCCTTTTAAATTTGAATATTTTACACAAATATCACCAAACATATTAGAGTTATCATTATAAGGATTGTTAAGATTCGCTAAGGTTTCTACACTTTAAGATAAGTATGGATCCTTTAAATTTTCCCTATTGAGGACTACTACATGAAGCTTGATCCTGAGAAGATTTAAATAGGGAATTTTCCCCTTATGTTTCTTGTAACCATGTTTAGGGCTCCAAGTGCATTATGTGGTGCAAAAAACCTCCTAATAGTGTTTAGGTCCATTTTGATGGTCTTGAGACCTAGATTTGGTGCTCAAAACCTACAAATGGCACCCATATCCCAATAAGAGGCCAACGATCCCTTAGAAAGGATATGTGTGGTGGTTCAAGGTCTTTTTCATGGCCATTGAGCTCAATAATATTTGTCTAGAGCCTAAGGCCTTTGTTTTCCTCCCTTGGCCATGGTAGGCTACCCATTCTTATTGTGTAAAATGTACTATTGGTTCCCATATTCCTAGTTGAAGGTTAATTTGAAATACTTGGGAGGTCGGGTCTGGTGGTTTGAGGTGTCATTGAGTGTATCTGTCACTTTGAAGTGGGGACATTAATTTTATTATGAGGATTTGAGTAGTAGGTATGGGTATTGGGGTCCTTGACATGGACATGGGAGGAAACTTGGGACTTAGGCCACAAAGGAAGCTTTTAGAAATCAAGGGCCATGAACAACGCCTAAAACCACCATGCATCACCTTCCAACTATATCCTTGGCCTATGAGTGATAATATCAATGAAATTAGGATAATTTCAACACTAAGTATTATTCTTAGGAACTTGGACATTCTCTGGTGAGAAATCCTAGGAATTAGGTTTTGAAGGAAGCTTCTAAGCATATAAGGCTAAGAAAAATCACTCAAACTACCATATAGGAAATCTCAAGAGAACCCTTATCTTCAAAGTAGGTTTATGGTCACCGATAGAGCATTTTAATCACTATTAATGGGTCTCGAGGCCTTTAAAATGGTTATGGAAGGAAACATGGTGATTGGACCCTAGAGTAATCTTTTGAGAATACATGGCCATGAAAAACACATCAAACCACCACACAAGACCTCCCAAGGTTATCTTTACCTATGGGTAGGGATATGGGTGTCATTAGGATAATTTTGATACTAGGTACATGAGACTTTGGACCCTAGGCATGGTTGAAGGAGGAAACATAGGCCTTACACCATAAATGAAGTTTGTAAGAATCCAAGTTCAAGAATGACACCTTGATCTACCACACATGACCTATTAAGCATATCAATGAAAACTTTAAGGATGTGATATTTATCCTAAAATGTATATAATGAGGCAAATAATGTAGCTAATCTCCATTATAAAGTACACAAATCATTTAAAATTTTCATGGCAGAGTATATCAACACTGCAAATAGTTTCTTATGGGTAAATGTAATTACGGAAAATTCGCTAGTTTACACACATGTGTACCTGCATACATGCACACACTCAATATATGTGCTGGGAAAATATTCCCACTCGAATATTTTTAGTAGTATATTTCCTTTTATATATATATTAGACAAATTTATATTGTGTTGGGAAAATATTCTCATTCTCATTTTTTAACATTTCCCTTTAATAATGAAGAAGGATTAATTTGGGGTAGATTCCATGATTAAGGTTCATAACCATTTCAACAAATTTATCTAAAACTTACATCTAGTCTCCTATTTTTTTTAGGCTCAATAAACCATGAAAGATTACAAGATGGGAGAATAATTTATAAAAGACTCTAATTTTTATCACATCATCAATAATAACTATATTTGAAGAGTGTCAATAATTTGAAATTAATTCATATAACAATTATTGAGGAGATTCTAAAGTTCACATTGTACTTTAAAAATAAATTTTCTAATTAACATGTTCCCTTCTACAAATCAATTATAATCCACCAAATTGATCCCTAAGCATATCAAGCAATATTTATAAATACCAAAATAAATATGAACTAAAACACATGTACAAAATACAAAAAATGAGATGTTTTGAAGATGCTTGGATATTAATTTATGAAATAAAGTAAATTCATTTTGTTTCAATACATTTATATAAAGAACTTGAATCATTCTCATAAAATTTAATATATATCATTAAACATAATCATTAATAACAATAAATATTTATAATTTAATGTTAATATGTAAATGCTTTTAATTGTAAAAATTCAAACTCTATTTTCCTTCCATTGAAAATCAAAACATTAAAAAATTCATATTCAAATTTAAAGAGTACTTAAATATATTAATATGAAACTAAAGTTATCTCATCATAAACATATTTAATAAAATAATTAACAACATAATACAAAAAATAACTACAAAACAAGACACCCAAATCACTACATTATTAATAATAATAAAAAATTAATACACAAAACAATAAGACAAGCAAAATCCTTAAAAGACAATAATATCTAACTTTTTCTTAATCCTCAATTTCCAAAAAATTATAAATTTTAGAAATTCCACTTGCATATTTAAACAAAAATTTATTTTTTTTGGTTTTGATATTATCAATTTTTTTGTAGTTCTCAAAAATCTCAACTTGAGTATTTATTGAGATTAAAACTCTATTTATAGTCCAATGTGTGAGAAATGCTATGATCAAATGAAACTCATACATAACATTTTAAAAAAATAAACAATAGAAAAATTATTAAATTATTAAATCAATGGAATATTGTAATAGGATTGCAAAAAAATTATAAACATATATATATATATATATATATATATATATATTCCATCTTGATGGAGATACATAATTATTTTGTAATTAAATGAAACAAATATAAATATACAATATTTACCATAATATATAATAAAAACTTAAATTATATATATGAGAATTTATGAAATCAATAGAATAAAAAAAAAATAGTAAAATTAAAAAATATAAATTAATATTATAAAATCTACACAACCACATCTTCAATGTTACTATTGTTTCCAGATTGCATGTAAACCCCTCTACATGTTCATTTGTGTACCAGTAGTTCCTTCTTTTAATTTCATGATTGTTGATATTCACTATATCTATGAATTGGCTCCTATTATCTAAGTTATAGATATCTTAAATAGTGCATTTTACATGTATGTAGTCGTATTATCTAAGTTACAAATATATTAAATAGTGCTTCACCCTGTTGTGAATTTCTCTCATCGCCTCAGCGAATTTTTCAGCGCTAGCACTGCTAGTCGCAGTTTGTTCTGAATCTCGTAATTCAGAAACTCCTCTCGGCTGCCTACCGTATACAATCTCAAATGGACTTCTCCCTGTACTCTGATTCACCGAATCATTGTACGCAAACTCTGCCTGTGGCAACACATGATCCCAGCTGCTATGGTGTTATGTCACCAGGCTTCTTAACAAATCTCCCGGACTTCAGTTGACCACTTCCGTTTGCCCATCTGTCTGAGGATGATAAGCTGAACTAAACGCCAAGTTAGTTCCCAGCTTCTTCCATAACGTCCTCCAAAAATGCCCTATGAATTTGGTATCCCTGTCCGACACTATACTTCTTGGCAATCCATGGAGTCGAATAATCTCCTTAAAAAACAAGTTCGCGATGTGAGTCGCATCGCTGGTCTTCTGGCATGGTATAAAATGTGCCATCTTTGAAAACCTGTCCACCACCACAAAGATGGAATCAACCCCTCTCTGCATCCTCGGCAGTCCTAACACAAAATCCATGCTTATTGCCTCCCATGGCCTCTCAGGTATGGGCAATGGCTGATAAAAACCTGCATTCTACTTTCTCCCTTTCGAATGTTGACAAACTCGACACCTGTCAACAAACCTCTTGACATCTGCTCGCATGCCTGGCCAAAAATATGATTCGCTTAGCTTTGCGAATGTCTTATCGTGGCCAAAATGTCCTGCCAAGCCTCCGTTGTGCTTCTTTTTCAATAGGTTCTCCCTCATGGAGCAATTTGGAATACACAGTTGATTGCCTCTGAATAGCAATCCCTCCTGGATCATATAGTCTATCCAAGGACTCCTGTCTCTGAGAACTGGATTCTCAGTTGCCTCATACGCTTCTCCGAAATCTGCATCACCTGTATACATGTCCTTAAGGTTTTCAAAACCGAAGGTTTTGACTCAGAACTCCTGCGACAACAAACATTTCTTGCTCAATGCATCAACCACTTTGTTAGCAGTCCCTCAAATGTGTTTGATCACAAATGTAAAATTCTACATATACTCTACCCATTTTGCATGTTTCTGGTTCAACTTCTCCTGTTGACTCACAAACTGCAATGCATGATTATCACTGTATAATAAAAATTCATTTGGAATCAAGTAATGCCTCAACTTCTTCAATGCCTATATGATAGCATAAAATTCTTTATCATATGTGGAGTATTTCAGTTTCGCCTCATCCAGCTTCTCGCTGAAATATGCAATTGGTCTATCTTCCTGACTCAAGACCGCTCCTATGGCATACCCACTGGCATCACATTTCACCTAAAATGTCTTCTGAAAATATGGCAACACCAACACTGGTTGCTCTGTGATCTTTCGCTTCAACAGATTGAAGCTCTTCTCAGCCTCGGTTGTCCAATGAAAAACCTTATGCCACTTCTTCACCGTGTCCATCATTGTTGCGCTAATTCCACTAAAATTCCTAATGAACTTTCGGTAGAAACTAGACAAACCATGGAAACTTCTCACCTTGAAAACATTTATTGGTGATGGCCAATTCTTCATCACTTCCACTTTACTCAGATCCATTTTCAACTCATTTGCTGAAATAACAAAGCCCAAATAAATAAGCTTTGTCTTCATAAATGAGGACTTCTTCATATTAATCAACATCTTCTCCCGCTGTAGCTTCCTCATCACCATGGCCAAATGCTTCAAATGTTCAGCCCTTGTCTTACTGAAGATCAGTATATCATCCATATATACGACTACAAACTTTCCGATGAATTCCCTCAGAACTTCATTCATCAGCCTCATGAATGTGCTTGGCGCATTTGTCAAGCCAAACGGCATGACTAGCCATTCGTACAAACCTTCGTTTGTCTTGAATGATGTCTTCAATTCATCACCTTCCCTCATGCGAATTTGGTGATATCCGTTCTTCAGATCAATCTTTGAAAAATAATTTTCTCCACTCATGCAATCCATCAGATCATCCATTCTTGGCAGTGGAAACCTGTACCTGATGGTAATTTTGTTGATCGCTCTGGTGTCGGTGCACATTCTCCAGCCTCCGTCTTTCTTCAGACTAAGCACGGTCGGAACAGCGCATGGACTCAGACTTTCTCTGGCCAATCCTTTGTCCAACAAATCCTGGACTTGCTTCTTGACCTCTTCATTTTCTTGCAGCGTCAATCTGTACGTGGCTTTATTTGGCAAACTCGCTCCTGGTATGAGGTCAATATGATGAATCACACTCCTCATCGGTGGCAACGAATGAGGTAATTTGTCCACGATGATGTTAGAAAAATCTCTCAGCAGTTTCTGAATCTCATCTGGTAAATCATCCACTCTTGTGCTAGTCAGAACAATCCTCGGTTTCCTGACCACAAAGAATTGTGGATCTTCCCTCTTCTCCATCTCTGTGAGAAGTTCCTTCCCACTCATGAGAAGTATGTTGTTGTTTACTTCCGACTTTACCTCCTTATCCTTTATCGGAAGTAACCTATGGGTTCTCCCATTTTTCTCCAGGGTATATGTGTTCATTCTCCCATCATGAACTACATTTTTGTCATATTGCCATGGTCTACCCAGCAATAAATGACATACATCCATGGGAATAACATCACATAAAATCTTATCATTATAACCCCCTTATTTTGAATTCAACCAAGCACTATTTCATAACACTCACCTGATGTCCCTTCTGTAGCCAAGATACTTTATATGGGCTCGAGTGATCAGTTGTCTGCAGCTCCAGCTTTTCCACCATCTCTGTTGAAACGAGATTGTCAGTGCTTCCACTGTCCACAATGACCTTGCATTTCCTGTCCTTGGTCTTGCATGCGGTTCTGAACAGTCTGCTTCTTTGAGCTGTGTCCTCCACCTCCTTCTCAGGTGTTAAAAGGAATTTATGCATCCCAAGTGATCTTCCTCCGTCTGCATCTTCGTTCTTAGCATCGCGTCTCTGCGCCTCAGTGATGTGAGCTTCTCCAACGTCTTTCTTTTTCTCTGGACACTCGAATTACTTGTGCACATTCTTCCCACATGTAAAACATGTGATCACTCCACCTCTTCCTCTACCTCGACCTCTAGTACGAGGAAGAGTATTTGCATCAGCATAATCCCCTCGCTAATCAATCTGTTGCCCTCTTGGTTCAACATACGGCTACCTTTGTGAGGTTCCGCCTCTCTCAACCTTACCCTGAGGTTTCTTCCATTCCTCCTTGGGCTTCTGAAATTTTTCTTGGGCAACCGTCTTGCCTCTAGGATGACTCCTTCCTCGCCCTCACTGAGCTTGCTTACGGCTCAACTTCTCCTCGACTTTCAGAGCCAATTGGTAAGAATCTTCCACCGTCATGATGGTTAGCATGTTTAATTCATCCTGAATGTCATAGCTTAAGCCATTCAGGTATCTCGCAACTTTCTCATCATCACTCTCCCGATCACCTGCTCTGATATTGAGCCTGTAAAACTCTTCGGTATATTCCTTCATCATCATTAGTTTCTGTCTCAGGTTCTACATTCTCCTGAACAAAGTAATTTGATAATCCCTTGGGATGAACTTCGCCTTCATCTTTGCGATCATCCGATCCCAGCTTTTGATTTTCTGCTTGCCTTTGCAACATTTATCTTCTTGAAGCTCGTCCCACCATAATGTTGCATGTCCATTCAACTTGGTAACAGCATGCCTCACATTTTTATCCTCCTCGTCATCTTCATAATCGAAGTAGGTGTCCAGAGCCCGAATCCAATCCAACAGATCTTCTGCATCCAGACTCCCTTCATAAAATGGAATATCCATTTTGGTCTTTGAACTCATTCTGGCAATGGCTTTGATCAACCGCTCAGTTGATGCATCCTCTGTTGTGACTTCTTCTTCATGTCTAGCTTCTTCTTCAACTTCGGAATAAATAATATCCCCAGCACCAACTCCACGTCTTTGTGTTGTCTCCATCTCCTCAAGCCTTGCTCGGAGATCTCTCATCTGTCGTTCCATTTATGGATTTCCTTCTGGTCTACCTCTTCTTCACACCTCTCTCTCTTCGGGATTAGGTGATTGTCTCTCTCTTCTCGATGGCATGATGTATTCTCTTCTCTACTACAGAAAGCAAAGAATAAACTGCTCTGATACAACTCTGACGCAGCACGTGCCACCCGCGTGTTCCGCTTCCACCTTCTCTGATCTAGGCACGAAGAGCGTCAATGCTCCCCTAATTCCCTGTCGGGAATTCTATACCCACAGCAACTCCTTACTGATCTCTCTTACCAATCGGGAAATCGTAATTCACGATTTTGTGAATTCTGGGGTCGCGTGTTCCTTACTTTACAATTCCCCGAAACCCGATGCGAGTCCACGTTGACTTTCTCCCCCTTTCTATCGGATTTTTCCCTGTCGGGAAATCACCACTCGCGATGTCAACAAATTGAAACTACAATCTCCGAATCCCAATGTGTCGACTCTCCGATGCACGTGTGGACTTGACTTATCCACCTTCTATCCTTCTTTCGAGATTTCAGAACTCACGGTATCGCGAGTCCTGATGTCGATGGACTCGGGACTTGTCTTTCCTCGATTCCCAATATGATGCCACATGTACTCCACCCTCACCTATGGTCCTACACTGCCACATCACCGTCGATATTTTGCGAATCACGAATCCAACATGCAAGTGTTCTCTGTCATGGAGAACCCCGATTCTCCGAATCCTGCTCTTTGGATATCTTAACATGCATCCCACACGATTCAATGGTTCCGATCCTATCGAGATATCATGGATCGCGATATCGCAACTCTCGCTGCGAACCCTTGGCGCTTCACCTTGAAAATCCACGATATACGATGCCACGTGCAGAATCCGACGGCTCTTGCCTCCTGAGCTTTACTTCGACTTTGAGTCCTGGCAAGAACTCCCTTGCTCGCTCTCCTTTCAGCGATTCTTTAACCACCTTGAAGGGTCGAAGTTGTCGGCTCTGCGCACCCCTGCAGCAGCAGTCTTCAATATTCTTGCTCAGAATTGCAACTCTGAGTCTTCATCCAGCCTGCGCACCCCTTGCACGGCTCCGGTGCCAAATTCACACTTCGAAGAATTTAGAACAAAATTTACCTCTACCTGAACCCTGCAGTCACACACTCCTTGCGGACAAATTCCACTACACTCCTTGCAGGAATCTCTTGGCACAGAATAGAGAAACAATTGAAACTAATTTCTTGCTCTCACAGATTTCAATTCAACTATGAAATCACATACACAGCATATCAAAGCAAATGTATGACAAGAAGCAAACATTCCTGAACATAATATCAACAATACACAAAGAATAACACAACCATGGAATTGAATCAAATCTCTCTATTAATTCAATATCTGTACATGGAGGTTCTTCATACACTTCTCTGCTCTGCCCCCTCCTCTTCTGAATGCTTCTGAATTATATATTACAATGTACAAAGGAGGGTGTCTATATCCGTTTCCCCTCTCGAATCTCTAAACTTTCTATTCTGGAATTAAAATCCTATCTACCTGCATTAACTAAAGTGAATGACTCCTATCTACTTCAGACAAGAGTGTAAAGCTTGAGGTCTGATACAATACAATAGGCGCTCCTTCATAAATGTTTCATTGAAGGATATGGCGCTTCATCTTTAATGAAAATTCAAAAAGTTATCAAGCTTATATGTCATGTGTTTTTAAAAAACACATGCGTTGGCTCCACGCTTGCTTTGATAGTCGCGATGCTCCTGCATCATACACCTTGGCTTGAAAACTTTCATGGGCTCCTGTCCATGAGCTCCTGCACGGTCTGTCCATGCTTTTGGATAATTTCTTATGTCTCCCAGCCAGCATCCTCCACTGGGTGATTCTTCCATTTGACCAGGTACTCATAGTATTCTTTTCTCCTGGTCTTTTTACCTACTCGCTTGTCCAATATATGCTCCATCTGCGGTTTCTCTGCTATCGGTCTCTGTTTCCGCCACTAGACTTCTGGTTTCTTATCATTTCTAGCTCATGCGTCCTCAGCTTTATATGAATATAAGTCTGAGACATTGAATGTCGGCGATATTCCAATGTCATCCGACAATTCAATCTCATAAGCATTTTCGCCCAGTTTCTTCAGGACTCTACATGGCCCAATTTTCTTCATTTTTAATTTTTTATATTTTCCCCTTGGGAACCTTTCCTTTCTCAAATGTGCCAGAACCAGATCTCCAACTTCAAATTGAAGCTGTCTCCGATGTTGATCTGCTCTGCGTTTGTACTCCTGATTGGAATCAACTAGTCGTTGCTTCACCCTGCTGTGAAGTTCTCTCATCGCCTCAGCGAATTCTTCAGCGCTAGAACTACTAGTCGCAGTCTGTTCTAAATCTTGTAATTCATAAACTCCTCTCGGCTGCCTGCCATATACAATCTCAAACGGACTTCTCCCTGTACTCCGATTCACCGAATCATTGTACGCAACCTCTGCCTGTGGCAACACATGATCCCAGCTGCTATGGTGTTCTGTCACCAGGCTTCTTAACAAATCTCCCAGACTTATGTTGACCACTTCTGTTTGCCCATATGTCTAAGGATGATAAGCTGAACTAAATACCAAGTTAGTTCCCAGCTTCTTCCATAAGGTCCTCCAAAAATTCCCTATGAATTTGGTATCCCTGTCCGACACTATACTTCTTAGCAATCCATGGAGTTGAATAATCTCCTTAAAAAAAAAGTTCGTGACGTGAGTCGCATCACTGGTCTTCTGGCATGGTATAAAATGTGCCATCTTTGAAAACCTATCCACCACCACAAATATGGAATCAACCCCTCTCTGTGTCCTCAGCAGTCCTAACACAAAATCCATGCTTATCGCCTCCCATGGCCTCTCAGGTATGGGCAATGGCTGATAAAAACCTGCATTATTCTTTCTCCCTTTCGAATGCTGACAAATTCGACACCTGTCAACAAACCTCTTGACATCTTCTCGCATGCCTGGCCAAAAATACGATTCGCTCAGCTTTGCGAATGTCTTATCGTGGCCAAAATGTTCTGCCAAGCCTCCGTTGTGCTTCTCTTTCAACAGGTTCTCCCTCATGGAGCAATTTGGAATACACAGTTGATTGCCTCTGAATAGAAATCCCTCCTGGATCATATAGTCTATCCAAGGACTCCTGTCTCTGAGAAATGGATTTTCAGCTTCCTCATACGCTTCTCTGAAATCTGCATCACCTGTGTACATGTCTTTAAGGTTTTCAAAACTGAAGGTTTTGACTCGGAACTCCTGCGACAACAAACATTTCCTGCTCAAAGCATCAGCCGCTTTGTTAGCAGTCCCTGAAATGTGTTTGATCACAAATGTAAAATTCTGCATATACTCTACCCATTTTGCATGTTTCTGGTTCAACTTCTCTCGTTGACTTACAAACTGCAATGCATGATTATCATTGTCTAATACAAATTCCTTTGGAAACAAGTAATGCCTCCACTTCTTCAATGCTTGTATGATAGCATAAAATTCTTTATCATATGTGGAGTATTTCAGTTTCGCCTCATCCAGCTTCTCGCTGAAATATGCAACTGGTCTATCTTCCTGACTCAAGACCGCTCTTATGGCATACCCACTAGCATCACATTTCACCTGAAATGTCTTCTGAAAATATGGCAACACCAACACTGGTTGCTCTGTGATCTTTCTCTTCAACAGATTGAAGCTCTTCTCAGCCTTGGCTGTCCAATGAAAAACCTTATGCCGCTTCTTAACCGTGTCCATCTTTGCTGCGCTAATTCCACTGAAATTCCTAATGAACTTTCGGTAGAAACTAGCCAAACCATGGAAACTTCTCACCTCGAAAACATTTCTCAGTGATGGCCAATTCTTGATCACTTCCACTTTACTTGGATCCATTTTCAACTCATTTGCTGAAATAACAAAGCCAAAATAAATAAGCTTTGTCTTCATAAATGAGGACTTCTTCATATTAATCAACAGCTTCTCCCGTTGTAGCTTCCTCATCACCATGGCCAAATGTTTCAAATGTTCATCCCTTGTCTTACTGAAGATCAGTATATCATCCAGGTATACGACTACAAACTTTCTGATGAATTACCCCAGAACTTCATTCATCAGCCTCATGAATGTTCTTGACGCGTTTGTCAATCCAAATGGCATGACTAGCCATTCGTACAAACCTTCGTTCGTCTTGAATGTTGTCTTCCATTCATCACCTTCCCTCACAGAGACCCAACAAGAAGTGAAACAACTCAGTGCCAATGTTCCTGCCATCAATACAACCATGAAGTCCTCCATCTCCGCCTTAATTGAGGAATTCAATCAAGACATGACTACCGACCTTGAATCTGTCTTTTCGATGATCTGCAACAAGCTGCATATCCCTGCAGATAACCCTTTATCTTACCCACCTCCACATACCAAAGTTGAAAATTCTGTTCATTCCCATAATTCTCAGCCCCATCACTTTCAACATGACCTACACCTTCTGCGGGTGGATGTGACCAAATTTGATGGCTTAGATCCCACTGGTTGAGTAACCCAAATGGAACATTATTTCTCTTTATATGGAATTACAGATGACTTGGCCAAACTCCAGTATGGTATTCTCCATCTAGATCAAGAACGTTGGCAATGGAGAAAAACTTCTCGTCAAGGGTATATTGCTTGGACACACTTTGTGGCATATCTTTATGAATGCTTTAAAACTGACACCAACCATATAGGACATTTGAAAAAGTTGAAACAATCTGGAATAGTGGAAGACTTTATAGTTGTTTTTTAGTGCCTGACTTTTCGGACAGAGGGCATGTCTGATGCCTTTTTCCAAGAATGTTTTATCAGTGGCTTCAAGGATGAGGTTCATTCTCATGTCCTCATGGCTCAGCCTTAGTGTTGGGTGGAGGCTACTAAAAGATCTAAATAAGCACAACAAGTTGTATCTTCTCAAAACTAGAAACCCTCCTTTATTCCTCGCACTAAACCAGTAAATCCCACTACTCCCTCTGCTCCACTAAAGATTCAAAAATTTACCAGGGATGAAATGGATGAATGCCAACTCAAAGGCCTTTGTTATAATTGTGATGACAAATATTTTCTGGGCCACAAGTGTAAGGAACAAAATATTTTTATGGCCATCTTGGAGGATGTTTCAGTAGAGGATGTTGAAACTCCCCTTGTGTCTAAGTCACCTTAAACCACCAACATAACCCCTCCCTCAGACCCTCCCGAAGTAAAACCGGTCATTTCCCTAAATGCTCTCACTGGTTTCTCTGCTCCCCAAACTCTCAAGCTAATTGGTTACATTAAGCATAGGAAGGTCATCATTCTGGTTGATAGCGGAAACACCCATAATTCTATCCATTGCCGCATTTCCCAAGAAACTCATTGTTATATCCATGCAGTCAATAATTTTCAAGTCATGATTGCTAATGGAGGCTCCATGAAATGTGGAGGGTGTTGTGAAAATGTTTGTCTCCAAATTGGTGACTACCACCTAAAATCTCATATGTTTACTATCGACATGGTTGGTTGTGAAATTTTGTTGGGTGAAAACTCGCTAAGGAATTTGGGTCCCATTCTCATGGATGTCAAGGAATTAACCATGCAATTCAACCAGGAGGATCAAAAATATAAGTTCCAAGGCATCATTGTCAGTTCACCGGATATCATTAGTTCCCATCACATGGAAAAGCTTCTCAAAAAAGGTCCTTATGGCGTTATTGCCCAACTCCATGCCATATAGGCAACTGAGACACCCTTTATGCCGCAAGACCTCCAATCCCTCCTCTCTAAGAATCAAGTGTTATTTTCCACTCCCCAGGGACTCCCGCCTTCCTGTTGTGTTCATGATCATTCCACTCCCCTTATCCCAAGAATCCTCCCTCCCAATATATGTCCCTATCGTCACCCCTTTTCCCAAAAAAATGAAATTGAGAAAGTCGTTCAAGAACTGCTTAACGCAGGCATTATCCGCCCTAGTATGAGCACCTAATCTTTTCTTGTGGTCATGGTTCTGAAGAAATAAATTTCTTGGCGCATGTGTCCTGACTTCCACGCCCTCAACAAACTCACCATTAAAGACAAATTTCCCATTCATGTCATTGATGACCTCTTGGATGAGTTGAGTGGCACCCAATTATTTACTAAACTTGATCTTTGTTCTGGCTACCACCAAATCCATATGAAAGAGGCAGACATTCCTAAGACTTCCTTTAGAACTCATGAGGGCCACTATGAGTTTTTGGTCATGCCCTTTGGCTTGTGTAATGTACCCTCCACCTTCCAAGGCCTCATGAACCATGTATTTCACCCTTTTCTCTGTCATTTTGTATTAGTTTTCTTTGATGATATCCTCATTTATAGAAAAACCTAGACAAACCATATTGCTCATGTGGACCATGTTCTCCATCTACTCTCTTAGCACCAACTTTTCTTGAAACAATCTAAATGTGATTTTGGCGCCTCAGAAGTCGAGTACTTGGGTCATCTTGTTAGCAAGAACGATGTCAGGGTGGATCCTAAAAGGATTGAAGCTATGAAATTATGGCCTCAACCAAAGACTCTCAAAAGCTTGCGAGGATTTCTGGGCTTAACAGGTTATTATCGCAAGTTTGTTAATAATTATGGAAAGATTGTGGCACCTCTCACTGAACTCCTTAAAAATAATTCTTTCACTTGGACTCCAACAGCTGCTTAGCATTTTCAAACCTTAAATATGGCAATGTGCACCACTCCAGTCCTGGCCCTTTCTAATTTCACAAAGACCTTTGTCCTGGAATGTGAGGCTTTAGGGAAAGGTATTGGCGTTGTCCTTATGCAAGAGGGTTGGCCTTTGGCACTTACCAACAAACAACTGTCTGAATGAAATTTGGGAAAATTAGTCTATGAAAAGGAAATGTTGGCTATTCTGCATGCCATTGATTTGTGGCGCCCTTATCTAGTGGGGAAATGATTCCAAATTAAGACATATCATCAAAGCCTCAAGTATTTTATGGAACAATGCATTTCCTCCCCAGAGAAAAAAAAATGGGTGACTAAGCTCTTTGGATATGACTATGAGATCATTTACAAGAAAGGCAAAGAAAATGTGGTGGCAGATACACTTTCCCAAAAATATAAATATGAAGGCTCCCTTTTTTCTCTCTCCTTCATTTTACCAGATTGGCTCAAAGGCGTTCGTTAGGAATGGCTACATGATCCCAAAAGTTCACTTCTGATACAACAATTGCAGTCAAATTCTCTAGTTTCCCCAGGGTACTCTTAGCTCGATGATGAGCTTCGATACAAAGGTCGTTTGTATTTAAGTAAAAAGTAAAAACTTAAATCCACAGTGCTTTCTGAGCTTCATGCTACACCCTCAACTGGGCACTCCGGGTTTACCAAAACCTATGACAAGGTCAAACTTTCTTTTTTCTAGGATGGTATGAAACAAGACATTCATAATTTTTTGGCCGAATGTGATGTGTGTCAATGCAACAAGGGTGAAACATTCAAAACTCCTGGCACACTACAACCGCTTCCGATTCCACCTGCTATTTGGAGGGATATATCTATGGATTTTATTACAGGCTTACCTAAATCAGGCAATAAATCAATCATCATGGTGGTATTTGATTGCCTTCCCAAGTATGCTCATTTATGTTCTCTTCAAAACCCATTTACAACATCCACATATGCTCAACGTTTCATGGATAAGGTCTTCAAGCTTCATGGCATGCCGCATTCTATTGTTTCTGATCGCGACCCAACTTTCACCAACAATTTAAGGCAAGAACTATTCAAGCTACAAGGCACCCAATTGCATCTCAACACAACTTATCATCCCCAAATGGATGGTCAAACGAAAGTTGTCAACAAGTGTTTGGAAACATATTTGAGGTGTTTTTCATCAGAAATGAAAAATCAATGGGCTCAATGGTTACCCCTAGTTGAATGGTGATACAACACTTCATACCATGCAAATACCCGCATGACTCCTTTTGAATCGGTATATGGACAAAATCCACCATCAGTTCTCTCATATTTACCAGGTGTCTCGAAGGTCCAGGTGGTTGACCAAATGCTTACAGTTAGAGAGGCTATTCTTCATACCCTGAAAGAGAATTTGGTCATGGCCCAAAATTGCATGAAGCAACAAGTAGATCAAGGTTTCTTTGAATGTCATTTTGCAGAAGGGGATCAAGCGTTTCTTCGATTGCAACCTTACAAGCAAATTTCCCTCAAGGCCGACCATTGTCAGAAGATGGCGCCCAAATTTTATGGTCCTTATACATTTCTCAAGCATGTGGGATAGGTGGTCTATCAGTTAGCTTTGCCCAGTCATTCTAAGCTACATCTTGTTTTTCATGTTTCATGATTGAAGAAGGTGAATGAAACCAAGTGTCAAACTCAAACCAGCCTTCCTGAGTTGGATGAAGAAGGTTCCATTTGGATACAACCACAAACAGTTTTGGACCAGCGTGAGCATCACCTGCATCAGTGAACCATCAAGGAAGTGTTAGTCCATTGGAAAGATACAACTCCAGCAGATGCCACTTGGGAACCAACTACCATTCTACAACAATTTCCACATCTCAAGCCTTGAGGACAAGGTTGTTTTTAAAGGGGAGGACATGTTAGGGACCTAACCCGTCACATAGGTAGAACAATGTATTCCGATGTAATAAAAGTCAATATTAATAAGGCCTTGCAATAAAGTAGAATAAGTCAAATAAAAGAAGACCTAATAGAAGCTTCCACTTCTAGAAGGATCTTCCTCTAGATGGTTCTATTGATAGACATATTTAGTATAAATAGGAGTCGAGGGTATGAGAACCCTAGCTTGGATATTATTTTAATAGAGCTCTGCTTGACTGGAGGTTTCCCCCTCGAAGAGGCCCATGAACATTACTCTTAGTAATCGAAGTGATCTTTCTGGTGTTATTTTGTTATCATTTCAGTGTTATTGTGGTGTTATTCTGGTTATATTGTTGTTCATCTGCCATTTCTAGCATTTTATTTTTTTTCTACATACTTTTTATATCTAGAATATTACACATTTCCTTGTCATGTCTAGCCTTGCCTTGCCTTGGATTTCCTTTTCTTCCCTTGCATTTCCTTACCATGCCTTTCCTTGTCCCTCCTTGACTTTCCTTGACATGTCTAACCTTTCCTTTATTTTCCTTATCATGTCTAGGTCTAGGTTCATCCTTTCCTTGCATTTCCATTCCTTTCCTTTCCATTTCTTTCCTTTCCATGTCTAGGTCTAGGTCTATGTCTAGGCAAGGTCTAGTTCTAGGTCTAGGCCTAGGTATAGGTCTAGCTCATGGTATAGGTATAGGTCTAGGTCTAGGTATAGGTCATGGTATATATCATGGTATAGGTCTAGGTCATGTTCTAGGTCATGGTCTAGACCATGTCCTAAACTTAGACCTATACCTAGACCATGATCTATACTTAGAACTATACCTAGGCCATGTCCTAGACTTAGACCTAGACCTATACCTTGCCTTTCCATGCCTTTCCTTGCCATGCCTATCCTTAATTTGGATTGCGTTGTCTTCCCTTTCCTTCCAGTTCCTTGCCATGACTTTCCTTTCTATGTCCAACCTTTTCTTTCCTTTCCTCGACCTAGACGATGACCTATACCTAGACCTAGATCTATACCGTGACCCTGACCTATAAATAGACCTAGACTTAGACCTAGACCTATATCTTTCCTTGGAACTCCTTGCCTTGCCATGTCTATCCTTCCTTTATTTTCATTTCCTTACATTTCCATTCCTTTCCTTTCCTTTCTTTCCCGTGTCTTTCCTTAACTTGCCTTGCCATGTCTATCCTTTCCTTACCTTTCCTTGACTTTCCATTTCCCAATCAAAACTATTTCCTTAGTGTTGAATCTTGAGGAGGCCATGGTGTTTTTTGGTATAAATTTAAATAAAACTAAAAATAATCATGAACATCAATCCAACCATCTTCATATAATGCATGAAGGACATAATAACATATAGTCATCGAAAAAATAAACAAATATGTTATATGGAAAAGTTGAGTACCCATAATAACAAGTAGTCATCAACAAAAAGAAACATGTCACATATGGAAAAGGTAGAGATAATACAAATTATTAAATGATGTAAGAAGTTTTACAAGTTATTCACTTATATATTTTCTTAAGTAGAGTTATATTCACTTATTCTTTTTCAAAGACAGGGTGACACTATCATTTTCAGATTACGCAAGAAACAAGGTTACTTGCAAGTGAATACAATTCAAATCTCCAAATATCCACATAGAAACATTTTCCAATTCACTCAGTTGACCTCCACACTATTGGGTAACTTATTTGTTAAAATATGGTTATTTGTTGGTGTTTTTTTATTGGGATTATTTTCGTGAAAGGATGAGATTCAAATTGTTTGGTTTTTTTGAACATGGACATTATGCCCCCAGACCAAATTGTCAACATGTTCCTGAATGGCTTGAGGAGGTGAGTTGCAACTCACCATAAAAATCTAACCAGACCTCAAATGGATGAATCATCAATTTCATTGGACTTAGGGCATCGGGTTACATTTAGGGGCACCCCTCTACTATCATTTTGTTTCTTGAAAAACGGTTTGTTGGAGGATCTCCAGAACTAGGATTTTTCTCAGTGAGGCATTATTACCCCCCTAACATAGGGGTAACTAATGATATGATGTCTCAAGGCCTGCAAGTAGTAGACATGGAGTGCCAAGAGCCACATGACCAATATATCCCACATTGAGTAGATATAATCTTTCCTCTCCACCACGCATCACCACTCATTGTCAACATCATAACAATGTCCAACACACTAGCTTGGTCCATAGAGAAAAATAGGTATTTCTTCATGAGGTAACAAGTCCAATATCATGGTAAGTATCACTTAAATATTTGAATCATTTGAGCATGTTTTAAAAGGTCCTCTCTTGATTATGGAATATTTTCTTGGAAACTATGCCTTTTGCCTTATTTCACCTTGGTGGTTGACATTGTATCATAGTAAGTTGGTCACCCTTGGGAAAATAGTTTCTACTGGGGGGTATATTTGAAGGGTCATTGTACCATTCCCACTCATACTTACCACTTTCCAAACTTATTCCCCTCCATTTCCTCATCTTTTGGTTTTTTGGGTTCATCGATCCCAAGAACTGTTTGCACCTCATTTCATGGGAAGAAAGGGTTGAAGGCCCATACATGTTGCAACTAGAATTGTAAAATTAAAAATACATAATCTATCCTTATAAATTATTTCCCTAAGGTCCCAAGAGCCATAAAATGATTCTCCATAATAATGAAGTACCTTTAAAAAGAAAATAAATAAAAAAGTCTCTCTTGATGGGGGAATGCATTGTGGTGTCCTTTATTTTCCAGTGTATATGGCACTCAATGTGTTATAACTTCAAGTGGAATTGATATGCTCTTTTTCTTTCCATTGTACATATCAATCAATTTTCGTACCACAAAAAAATGAAACGAAAATAAAGGTCTTGGGAAAATGTTGCATTGCAAACAAAGGGATGCAAAACACCTTCCACAAAGGAACCCATAAATGAAACAATATGATCCCTGGATATGTTGATAACCCCATGCCCAAGAGTACTTCCCCCAATCCACCTCATAATCATTACATGGTATAGAGAGGGTATTCTTTGGAAATATTCCTTGACTTGGGGATTGGCCCACCCAATAGGGCACCATGACACCCCTCCCATACATAAATTTGGCAAAGTTTATAAGGTCTTTGATCATTTGTTTAATTTGAAGAAGGCAGACTTAATGCACTTGTTTGGGTGGTTCTTTTATTAGATGTGGCTTAATTGGAATGATTCATATGACTTGTCAACCCTTGGATGGTGTATTTTATTATCTTTATAGGACCTTTCCTAGTGAAAGTCATTCATGAAGGGACTAATACACTTGGACCTTCATAGGGGCTTAGAAACCCATTGGATGGATGATGTGCCCCACAAATTAAAGGCCTAGGATGATGAACGTTGCACCTTGTATGATGTACCTAGCACATTAAAAAGTCTATGAAACATGAAGAGGAGAGGGCATCACCCCCCTATACCCAAACTTTCCTCCTGGGTAGCATGACATCACACTTTTGAGGGGATGTTTGGCACATTTGGTGCACTTGGTGGTTATGTGGGATTGAAAACCCACATTATTGCTTTATTTGGGGATGATGTGGCACCTTCCTGGCTTGACATCCTAGCCTTTGGAGGCTAACTTTCACATGTGCCAACTTGAAGAGGTGTTTTATGGGCTTATGTGCCATTATTTTTCTATTTTGTAGCCTATGTGGGAAAAAAGAACAAATCACTATGCTAGTTAAGCATTCTAATTTTGATTTTAGTCTAAAATCATTTTTTTAATTATAATGTGGAAAAACTGTTACTTAGGTTTTCCTCTATAAATAGAAATAAGTCATTTTCATTTGGAACATAACTCATCACTCATGAAAATACTTCTTGGACTGAAATTGCATCCCTCTTGGGAGATTCACTGTGTCTCTTTTTTGTGCAAAAGTGTGATGCTACTTGTCTAATGATGATTTTTACTAGTGTGTTATGTTCTTAGAGCATTGTGGTGAAGTATTGCGGGATATTTCTTTCTTGGGTAAGGTTTTCTTCATCAATTTATTGGCTAGTAATTAAATTTTATGAAATTATATGGTGATTTGCTTCGTAAATTCAAGATTTTGTTGGAAAAACCCTAGGAGGAGTAAGAGTGTTTACACCCTCCATAGCTCACAATATTTCTTCACCTAGATAAGGGAACTCAATTTTCTCTTTAAGAACTTGGAGTCTCTACATGCTTGAAGAAAATTTTGGCTAGGGTTTATGTTCTATGGAGTAAGAATATTTACACCCCTAGAAATCCTAAACCTTATTTTAGCTTTGACTAGTGAGCTCAATGATTTAGAAGAAGGAGACATTTTAGGTGCTATAATGGTTTAGACGTAATCCCTCTCCACTTATCCCATTTTATTTAACTCTCTCTTCAAGCAAGTGACTCCATAACCCATTAAAGGAACTAGTATTCATTGATAATCTTTCATAT
>ML784658.1:548426-591309 GCA_009831015.1 Picea engelmannii | reverse complement strand
TATGATTAAATATTGCCACTGTTACAATTTACTTCTTGTTGACAAAACTTGTGTAACAACCAATATAATTGTCAAAAATAATGTTTAAGGTCTTAATCATCATCTACTATTTGTTGGATTTCAATTCATATCATTTATTGCAACTTTTGATGGTGTTTTCTTGCATTTGTTACAAAAAATTATTCATTTCTATTATAACATTACTTTTTGTTACATTTTTTGGACAACACGCATAGCTTGCTTAGTCCTTAGTGGTTAGTGCCTTTTATCATGATATTTGGATTTGGGTTTTGTGTCCTAACATGTGTTTTGTAGGTATTTTTCAAGCAATATTATTTCCTTTCCCAAGCCTCTCTTCAAGAATACTTAGCCACCTTGGTCAAGTGACCAAAATATGGGCCTTTTCCAACTTGTGCTCCTTCCCCTTCATCAACTTGAGGTCACTTGTAAGCCTCCCTTGTGATGGACTTGTCCATCACTAAAATGAGGGGGATATCTATTGAGGTGAAAGTGATAGGTGTCACCAGTTGTGTCACATGTTTGTCATTTGGGTTGGGATTTTCCTTAACTAAAAATTGGGTGATAACAGGAACAATGTAATTTCTAGACAAGGGATTTATTTTGACGAACATTGTTTCGGGAAAGTGTGGATATCATGGTTATGTGGTCCTTGGCCAAACATATGTATAGGATCTTATGTAACTCAATTATGTCACTCAATTTGGATTTTATGCCCCCGGACCAAATTGTCAACATGTCCCTAAATGGCTTGAGAAGGCGAGTCACAACTCACCATAAAATTCTAACTGAGACTTAGATCGAAAAACTGGTAGTTCCATTTGAATCAGAGAACCAACTTACACCTAGGGTTACCCATTGACTATATTTTTTTTGTCAAGAAAATCATTTTTTGGAGGATCTCTGGAACTAGGGTTTTTCCTATTGAGGCACAATGCAATTTATGAACAAGGGGTTGATTTTGAAGAACATGGTGTCAGGTGATTTTGGGTAGTGTGGTTACGTGGGCCTTGTCCAAATAGACATGTGGGAGCTTACAAAACATATTTATGCAACATAGATTGGATTTTATGCCCCCAAACCAAATTGTCAACATGTAATTGAATGACTTGAGGAGGCAAGTTCCAACTCACCATAAAACTCTAACTGAGCCTTGGATGGATTAATCGTCAATTTCATTGGACTCGTGGCACCAGGTTATAGCTAGGGGTACCCATAGACCGCCATTCCATTTCCCAAACAACAATTTCTTGGAAGATCTTTGGAACTAGGGTTTTACTTAGTAAGGCACAATGCAATTTCTGAACAAGCATTCGATTTTGAAGAACACTGTTTTGGGTGATTGTGGGTAGCATGGTTTCATGGTACCTAGAAAAAACAATGTGTGGGAGCTTAAGAAACTCAAATATATCACTCATTTTGGATTTTATTCCCCCGAAACAAATTGTCAACATGTCCCTAAATGACTTGAGGAGTTGATTTGTAACTCACCATAAAACTCTAACCGGACCTCAGGTGGAAAAAACATCAGTTGCATTGGACTCTAGGAACTAGGTTATAGCTAGGGGTACCCTCGATTTTCATTCTGTTTCCAAGAAAACCATTTGTTAGAGGATCTCTAGAACTAGGGTTTTTCCTAGTGAGGCATAGTGCAATTTCATAACAAAGGGTCGATTTTTAAGAACATTTTTTCAGGTGATTGTGGGTAGCGTGGTTGCATGGGCCTTGGAAAACTAGATGTGTGGGATTTTATGTCCTTGAATGGATTGAGGAGGTGAGATGAAAATCGCCATAAAACTATAATGAAGCCTCGTATGGATGAACTATCATTTGCATTCGACTTGGGAAACTAGGTTACATCTAGGGGTACCTCGTGACTATCATTTCATTTTCTGAAAAACTATTTTTTAGAGGATCTTTGGAACTAGCATTTTTCTCAGTGAGGCATAATGCAATTTGTAAACAAGGGGTTGATTGTTAAGAACACTATGTCAGGAAATTGTGGGTAGCATGGCCACGTGGAAATTGGCCAAAAATACATGTGGGAGCCTACATAACTTAGTTATGCCGCTCGGTTTGGATTTTATGCCCCCGAACCAAATTTTCAACATGTCCCTAAATGGATTGAGGAGGCTAGTTGAAAATCATTGTAAAACTTTAACTGGGCCTTGGATATATGAAACATTAGTTGCATTGGACTCATGGAACCAAGTTACAACTAGGAGTATCCCTTAGCTATCATTTCATTCAAATAAAAATGGTTTGTTGGAGGATCTCTGAAACTAGGGTTTTTCTCAGTGAGGCACAGTGAAATTTATGAACAAGGGGTCAATTTCAAAGAACACTATGTCGAGTGATTGTGCGTAGTGTGGACTCGTGGGACTTGGCCAAAAATACATGTGGGAGCTTACGAAACTCAATTATGTTGTTCAGTTTGGATTTTATGCCCCAGACCAAATTGTTAACATGTCCTTGAATGGGTTGAGGGGGCGAGTTGCAAATCGCCATAAAAATATAGTGAGGCCTTGGATTGATGAAGCATAGTTTGGAGTTTAATTTGGGCTCTAGGTTAAATATAGGGTTTCCCCTCGACTACCATTGCATTTCCTAAAAAAAAGTTTGTTGGAAGATCTCCAGAACTAGGGTTTTTCTCAATGAGACACAATGCAATTTATGAACAAGGGGTTTATTTTGAATAACACTATGTTGAATGATCATGGGTAGCATGGGCCTTGGAAAAAAAGAAGTGTGGGTGCTTACAATTTTTTTTATGATGACTGGTTTGTATTTTATACCCCTAGACCAAATTATGTACATGTCGTTGAATGTCTAGAGGAGGTGAGTTGAAACTCAAAAAATATATATAATTGGGCCTCCGATGGAAAAACTATTGGTTGAATTGGACTTGAGGAATAGAGTTATAGTGATGGGTACCCCTCGACTGTCATTCCATTTCCTGGAAAATCGTTTGTTAGAGGATCTCCAAAACTAGGGTTTTTCTGAGTGAGGCACAATGAAATTTCTAAACAAGGGGTCGATTTTAAAGAACAAAGTGTCGGGCAATTATGGTTAGCATGGTCATGTGGAAATTGAAAAAAATATGTTTGGGAGCTGACCAAACTCTTTTATTCCACTCATTTTGGATTTTATGCCCCCAAACCCAATTGTTAACATGTCCTTGAATGACTTAAGGAGGCGAGTTACAACTCACCATAAAACTCTATCCGATCCTTGGATGGGAAAACCATTGATTTCATTGGACTCACGGATCCAATTTATAGCTATGGATACCCCTCAACTGTCATTTTTTATTGAAAAACTGTTAGTTGGAGGATCTCCAAAACTAGGGTTTTTCCTAGTGAGGCATAATGCAATTTCTGAACAAGGGGTCAATTTTAAAAAACACTCTGTCAGGATATTGTGGATAGTGTTGTCAAATGGGATATGGAAAAATAGATGTGTGGGAGATTATGGAACACAATTATGAAAAATGGTTTGGATTTTAGGCCCACCAAACAAATTGTTAACATCTCCATGAATGGCTTGAGGAGGTGATATGAAACTTTCCATAAAAAACTAATTAAGCCTTAGATGGATAAACCATTGGCTACATTAGACTCAGGGAACCAGGTTATAGCTAGGGGTACGCCTTGATTTTCATTCCATTTCCAAAAAAATAATTTGTTGGAGGATCTCTGGAGATAGGTTTTTATCAATGAGGCACAATGTAATTTTTGAACAAGGGGTTGGTTTTGAAGAACACTGTGTCAGGTGATTGTGGGTAGTGTGGTCACATGGGCCTTGGCCAAATAGATGTGAAAGAGATTACAAAAGTCATTTGTGTTTCTCATTTTAGATTGTATTCCCTCAAAACAAATTGTCAATGTGTCCATGAATGGATTCAGGAGGTGAGTTGCAAATCGCCATAAAACACTAAACAAGCCTCAGATGGGAGAAATTCCAATTGCATTGGACTTAGGGAAATGGGTTACAACTATGTTTACCCCTTGACTATCATTTTTTTTCCTGGATTTTTTTTATTAGAGGATCTATGTAATTATGTGTTACACATTTATTTTCCACCTAATCACCTGATGGGAATCATCCATAGGTTAGAAGCATGAAAAAATGAATTACACCACTTTTCCCCTGAGTTTGTGGTCCTTTTTTTCCTAGTCGTTGGTTGTCCCTTTACAGTCTGTGACCAAAATTGTTGGTTGTTGCTTTTCCTCTTTAAAAGGGTGACCAATCACTCCCTACAAGAATGCATGGTGTGACTGGGTTTGTTACTCCCTATTTAGGATCAGTTTCAACAAGATGAGATTAAACCTCATATTTTTTGTGGTTCAACCTCGAGAAGTTGGTTATCTTGGGAATCTAGATCTTATCTAAACTAACCTTTGATCTTATCTCTATTATCCTATATATTGAGGGTCTCTCATGGGAAAATAGGAGATAAAGGAAAAATAAAAATTATACTATCGGTTTTATTACAGATCTTGGGCAAGGAGCTTACGAAAGGACTGCATCAACTTCCTTGATTGTAAGTTGTAAACCATTTGGTTCATCAATAGAAAATGTACATGTTTTTTCTCCTTACTTGATTGTATGTAGTTATTATAATATTTGTAGGGAATTGATATTCTTATGTTATGTCACTAGATGTATTATCCATTTATACATGAGTTTCTTGATCTTGTGAAAGGTTTATTTGTGTTTCTATACATTCAGATCCATGTTGGCAAGAGTGAAGGGAATCCTTGATAGAGATAACAACTAAGGAGAATGTAGGGAAAACTATCTAATCACCAGATAAACCTTTTATTCCATCAACTCATAGATTATTTAATGTATAATTTAGATCTAGGAAAATCCTTAGTTTACATCTTTATTCCATATTATATCTAGGAAGAGCCTAAGGCAGGTAACTCTTGCAGGGTGAAATTACCCTACAACACTACATTTTTTTAAGGTGAGGCACAATGAAATTTCTAAACAAGGGGTCGATTTTGAAGAATAATGTGTTGGGCGATTTCGGTTAGTGTGGTCACAACCTTGGCCAAATACACACATGGGATGTTAAAAAAAATAGTTATGCCACTTGGTTTGGATTTTATGCCCTTGGACCAAATTGTCAACATGTCCCTAAATGGCTTGAGGAGGTGAGTTACAACTCGCCATAAAACTCTAAACAGGCCTATGATTGATGTATCGTTAGTTGCATTGTACTTGGGGTACTAGGTTATATCTAGGGGTACCCCTCTGCTATCATTCCATTTCTAGGAAAATTATGTGTTGGAGGATCTATGGAACTAGGGTTTTGATCAATGAGCATAATGAAATTTATTAATAGGGGTCAATTTTGAAGATCATTGTTTCAGGTGATTGTGAGTAGCATGGTTGGATGAGCCTTTTTTTTAAAATGTGTGGGAGCTTACAAAACTCATTTATGACACTAATTTTGGATTTTATGCCCCTGGAACAAATCATCAACATGTCCCTGAATGGCTTGAGGAGGTGAGTTGCAACTCGCCATAAGACTCTAATCGAGCCTCAGAAGGATGAACCATCAATTTCATTTGAATTAGGGCATTGGGTTATAGCTAGGGGTACCCATCGTCTGTCATTTTGTTTCTTAGAAAACCACTTGTTGGAGGATATCCACAGCTAGGGTTTTTCCTAGTGAGGCACAATGTAATTTTTGAACAAGGAGTCGATTTTAAATAACACCATTTCAGGTGATTGTGGGTAGCATGGGTGCATGGGCCTTGGAAAAAAAGGTGCAGGAGCTTATGAAAATTAGTTATTCTACTCGGTTTGGATTTTATGCCCTGAACCAAATTGTCAACTTATCCCTGAATGACTTGAGGAGGCAAGTTTCAAATCAACATAAAAATATAATTGGTCCTCATATGTCTAGGGGTACCCCTCAAATGTCTTTCCATTTCCTATAAAACTAGGGGTACCCCTCAAATGTCTTTCCATTTCCTATAAAACTGTTTGTTGGAGGATGTTTGGAAATAAGGTTTTTCTCAGTGAGGCGCAATGCAATTTCTGAACAAGGGGTTGATTTTCAAAAACACTCCGTCGAGTGATTGTGGGTAGTGGTGTCATGTGGGCCCTGTAAAAGTAGTCACGTGGGAGCTTACAGAACTTATTTATGACACTTGTTTTATATTTTATTCCGCATACCAAATTGTCAACATGTCCCTAAATGGATTGAGGAGGAAAGTTGCAACTCGCCATAAAACTCGAACCGAGACTCATATTAATGAACCATCAGTTTCATTAGACTTCTGATATTGGATTACAACTAGGGGCATGCCTCTTATATCATTTAGTTTTCTGGAAAACTGTTTGTTGGAGGATATTTAAATCTATTTTTTTTCTCAATGAGTCACAATCATGGTATAGGTCTAGGTTTAGGTCTAGGAAAGGAAAGGAAAGCACATTCAAGGAAATGAAAGGAAAACAAAGGAAATGAAAGTATAGAAAAGGATAGACATGACAATAAAAGACATGGCATAGAAAGGAAAGGCAAGGCAAGGCAAGGAAAGATAAGGAAAAACAAGAAAAGGAAAGAAAAGCAAAGGCAAGGCAAGTCTAGGAAAGAAAGGAAAGAAACGGAAAGGAAATGATAAACATGGCAAGGAAATTAAAAGCAAGGTTAAACAAGGCATGTTAAGTCAAGGAAAGGCATACAAGTCAAGGTAAGGTAAGGCAAGGAAATGCAAGGAAAGAAAAGGAAAGACAAGGGTAGACAAGCAATACAAGCAAAGGAAAGGAAAGGATAGACATGGAAAGGAAATTCAAAACAAGGCAAGGCATGGTAATACAAGGAAAGGAAAGGCAAGGTAAGGTAAGGAAAGGCAAGCAAAAGAATGCAAAGTCTAGGAAAGCAAGGCAAGCAAAGGAAATGACATGCTAGACATGGAAAGGAAAGTCAAGGCAAGGAAAGGAAAGGCATGGAAAGGAAAGGAAAGGAAATACAAGGAATGACAAGGTAAGGAAAGGCAAGGAAAGGCTAGACATAGTTCCCTAAAAACAAAAATAAAGAAAAAAATACAAGAATACCATAACAACCATAAAATGAAGCCAAAACTTCAATCAATCATAAATATGAATTATTTGTTCAATTATTCATTTAAGAATTTTCCAATGGAATCATTTGTATCATCTTTCTAGTGCATATTACATATGTTTGAAAATTTAGCACCTTGTAATATCCCATTTTTTACTATTAGCATGTATTAATTAAGAGTATGTAAATGTTGTAAATATGCTAGTATGGATTCCTAGTATGGAGCGCAAAGACAATGCCTAATGGCTAGGCATGTGTAATGTAAATATACATATATGGCCCATGTTTTAGGATTTCCATGGTGAATTAAAGCTATGTAAATATTAATGATGAAATATAATATAAAATGTTCTGGAAGATTGTTGCATATAGCATGAGAGAGGCTATGATTCCACTATAGTCAAGTGTCAAGCTTATAACTCGTATATATTTTGAACACATGCCTTAAATGAAACCATATACCTCATTTGACTTATTAAAACCAAGCATTCATTCCAACACTCTCACAATCATTCTCTAGGTTATTTGCTTTGTGTTCTCCATTTCTACCATGGAAAAAATCTAGAAATTGACTAAAATTAGCACTCTTAAGAGAAAATTGCAAAATTATAATGAAAGAGTAATCATTGTAGGTAATCACGAAATCAAAACTATTATTGTTGTTTATGAATATCAAAAATTTATGTTTAATTTTTTTTACGCCAAATCAATGTATCTTGCATGATGTGTGTGATTATGCTTGCTATTTTTGCTACATTTTAATATTCACACTTGCACAATTCTATTAAATTCTAGTCCATTTTGAGAGGATTATTTAGCTATTACTATGAGGATATGATCTATGTAGACCTGAATTGGGAAACCTATATCATGGCTACCCATCTCATGACTAATATTGTTGGGTGACAATGCTACACATATATTCTAGAGTAAGAATTTGGAATCATCTTTTATATAAGAGTCTCGACAAGTGCTAGTGGAGGTATTCAACAAATTGATTACTCACTGTGTAATATCATGTTCTTTCATTCACCTCACAACAAATAATAAGAAATATTTTTAGTTTCAAAGGGTGGAGTGAAAATGAAAATAAACATACAACTTCTTCCCATAGAAATATGAAAATTGTAAGTAGGTGATTAAATTTATATCATATTAAAGTCAAAGTTGCATGAGGAAAAGTCACAATAGAAATATACAAAAGTGTTGGAGAAGTATAGTTGCACATTAATTTTTTCAACATTTCATGTTAATTCGAAAAGAAATTGTGAGTAAAGGAAAGGAAATTCATGGTAATAAAAGGTAAGGTAATACAAGGAAAGGCAAGGTAAGGAATGAAAAGGCATGACAGGGTAAGGTTTAAGTATAGGTATAGGTATAAATTTAGGTATAGGTCAAGGTCATGGTCTGGGTATAGGTCATGGTGTAGGTCGTGGTCTAGGTCATGGTCAAGGAAAGACATGGGAAGGAAAGGCAAGGCATGACAAGACAAGGAAAGGTAGGAAAAGACAAGGTCTAGGCCCAGTTATAGGTCTAGGGATAGGCATAAGTCTAGGTCATGGTCTAGGTATAGGTATACGAAAGAAATGGAAAGGAAATGAATGGAAATTCATGGGAAGGAAAGGAATGGTAAGACATGGAAATAAATGACAAGGAAATGAAATACAAGGCAAGACAAGGAAATGAATGAAAAGATAAGGCAAGGAAAGGAAAGGAAAGGAAAGGCAAGGAAATACAAGACTAGACATGGGTGGTATACACACCTATGGTCATTCAAGTAGACCATAAGGATCAATTCTAATATTGATAATCTCGATTAACGTCTTGTACTCAGAGTAAGTAAAGAAGTATGATACCTTTGATGAGTTCTTCCTTGGAATTGTTTGTAGTTGGAGGTTTTTACCAACAACCATGTTTGTAAAGTGGTATACAATTTCACCTGGTCTATAATATTGAAATACATAGCTACCTTTCTTTCTTTTTCTTTCATCCCATGTTAGATATTTTCCTTTAATAACCATCGACCCAATCATAAATTCAATGCATTCGAAGTCTGTTACTGAGAGCATGAGGGTTTTCTTTTTCTGTAAGCAATGCACTGACAAATAGTCAATGCCCCATTCATTATATTTTGGGGAAACTACAGTGTATATTCTCCCTACAAAAAATGGAGTTCCAACACGTGAGTCCATTAAATGATCAAATAATAAAACATTGATGTTAATTATTCAAAATCTAATATAATATTCATGGAACTTGGCAATATGAGATATAATACATGATCCTAATATGTTGAAATATTTGATTGGTCCTCCTCCAACAGGGATAATTCCATATTTATACATTGGCCAATGGGAAGTGATACATGATCCCATATATCGACCCAGTCTGTGGATTCACAATCATCCCATTCATCACTACTACATGGACAACAAAAGCAAGAGAGTTTTCTCATCCATGTTTCGACTATTGCATTGTATTATGTTCGAACTGAATGGAATCCATGAGTGCCCTAGATTATTTTTCATTCATACCATTGTGATCAATCTACATCGACCACCTCCCAAAAATATCTATGTACATTTCCTTTCCTGGTTGATTGGTCTTCATAGGTTCTTTTTCCCTCTCCCATTACTGAAGAACACCATTCAATAGTGGATTTTTCATCTCGAATGAGGGAAGTAGTTGTGAAATTCATTTATTTCCTATTTGACATTGTTTTGACACATGCACCTACTCCATAATGATCCTCTTTCCCATGCCAAAAATCAAAAAAGTTCCAAATATGTGGTTCCTTGTGTTTTTTGTGCAACATAAACAACCATTGAAATAAATGAACATTTTTTTAACTAGCCCACGCAACCATGTAACCAAATCCAATGTTGATCCATATTCATGTTCTTCTCCTTCGAGTGATTTTAAAAAAACTAAAAGAATTTTTTTATGTAGGCTAAGTCATGGCACCAATCATCACTTATGTAGAAGTGATACTCCTTTAAGTTAACTCTATTTTCTTTTCTACTATCCATCCCATGACTGTATGTGATATGAACCATTATGATGACATGCTTTGAGTGAAAAAATTGGCTTTCAATCTCAATTTTTGGTTGAAGGGTGTAGTTCTCATATTGATGGGGTGCTTGACCTAACAGTGCAGAGGTACACCGGTAGGTGAGGAGAAGATATCTTTTTATTCTTCCATGACATTATCCACTTGCTTCTGCTGTGTGGAGAGGTCAGCCGCGGAGACCATGGATGTGGTTGCGATCTTTCTCTCATTCTGAGAGAAAATCATGAAGAAGACAACTTCCCCGTCTCAGAGATGACCTTCCTGCATTGTTTGGCAGAGATCAAGGAAATAAAACTAGGTGGGACTGCCTCTGGTATATTGTACAATTTCTTGTTCAAAGTAATAATAACATTGTGATGCCTAGACTCATATACATCATGGTGTTTCCATAAATATGGTTGGCACAAAATAACATTACAAACTTCAAGAGGTGAAACATCACAAAATATGTCGTCTTTGAAGGGATTGATGTTGTATGATAGGAAACATTGTTGGCTGATGCAAATGTCGCTTCCTTGGCGGAGCCATCCGATGGTGTAGGGTTGCGGGTGCGACGTTGTCATCAGGGCGAGTTGCTTGACAACCTCTACTGATATGAGGTCCTTCTGGATGCCACTATCAACGATGAAGTGCAGCAAGGCACCCTTCACCCACATCTATGAATGAAAAATGCACTTTCCTTCCTCTGGCTTTTCTGGTTCACTAGGATGGAGCTTGGTTGTAGCAACAATAGCACTATGTTTTGCGTCAATGATCCATCTCCCTCTTTCTGGTTCTGACTCAAAGTTAGAACTCGCATATGATTTATAGGCTTTCACCTTAGCCACCAGCGAATTCTTTGAGCAGAAATCAACAGTTTTATGCTAGGGCTCTTATGGAAGTCGCACTACTTCCCAGTATCTTTCTTTGTATTTCTGGTGTCCTTCTTTGCTTGCAACCTAGACTGGTTTTCCTGAGGTACTCTATATTTTCTCTATCCTTTGTTTTGCATGTTGGGGCCTCCATTTCCTAGCTTCTGCTGTGAGGGGTTCCCAAGCCCAAATTTCCACATATTTTGTTTGCGCTTTTGCTCTATTTTGACGACATATCGGTAGGTCACGCCCAAGGATGAGATGTCCAGAAACTCCATTTCAGTCTATATGTATGTATGCATACCGTCGCGATACTTGAGCACTAGATGTCACTCAAAATCCTTGATACACATCTTGGTGTGCAAGATATGGAAGATATTCATGAACTCGAGCATTGCTTGGTCTCTTTCCTCTCACAGAGTGGTCCATTTTGTGTACAGGTCATCATAACTTCCAAAAGGGTAGTATTTTTCCTTAATAGCATCCCTGAAGGACTCCTAGGTGGTCGTGACTATAAATAATGAGTGTTCCTTTGTTTCCTTTTCCTTGTAGAAATTTTCCCACCAATCTTTAACATGGGGAACAACTTTGAGAAGTGAAAACATAATCTTTTCTCTATTCGAGAAGTTATGGACAGAGAAATACCCTTCTAGCAGATTCAACCATTTGTCTACAAAATCGACGTCTATATGACCTTCAAATATAGGAATATCAAAGTTTATTTATACCTTGAAGGGAGTGGCACCTCTATTTGAGAAAGATGCGTCACCTGTTGGTATCCACTGAAGGATTTGCACAAAACTATCCATCATCTCTTTCCTCTATTGTGTGAGGGCTTCCTCGAGCAATATTTTCAAGGAATCTCTTATCCTAGCGTCTTTTGTTTCTCCCTCCATGAGAGGTTGCTTGGGTGTGTGAGAGATTGTTTCCTCAAGAGAAACAATCTCAAGACCCAATTCTTTGTACCCTTACCTCGTTGGGGACATGCATTAAGAATAACAAGGAGCATACCGCTCTGGTTCGACTGATCCAGATTTTATGAGAAGAACAAAACAAATACAAATTATTATCAAAAGATGCTTAACACAAAATAATAGATATACAGTAAAAATGGTTTCTATTCAATAAGGAAATAAGCTGAAACTGTAAAATGCAGCGGAAAACAAGCTTGCTAGAATGAAGGTGGATTATCTATGAGAAGAGATGTGATGGTTGTGCTCATTCACAAGAAGATGATTACAATGAGGCTCTAAAGACCTTTTTACAATAAACATGAATGTCAAAAACCCTAGACATCCAAAAACCTAACCCTAGGAGATAAAGTACCAAAAGTAATGTGAGCCCTAAAAATGTTGTTTAGGGCCTCAGAATGGCCCCAGAAGTCAAGGACTTGAAACTAGGAAAAAATGTCAAAATGAGCCAATTGGAATAGGTGGGAGGCCACCGACATCCATCTGGATCAGAGAGAGAGAGAGAGAGAGAGAGAGAGAGGGAGGATGGGGGTAGATAAAGATTGTTTGAGAGTGTGAGAGGGGGAGAGAGAAAGACAAAGAAGGAAGGGAGGTAGAGAGAGGTAAAGAGAGAAAAGGGGGAGAGTGGGGGAGAGATGGGAAGGGGGATACAAAGTGAGGGGGAGAGAGGATTATATGTAGGAGAGAGAGAGAGAGAGGTATGAAGATAAGTAGAATAAGAAATAGGAGAAAATTCCCATTACTGGAATGCGTGCACATTCGTAGATCACATGCACATTCTTAAGAATGTGTGTGCATTTTTAGGAACATGTGCACATTCTTAGAGAATGGACATGTTCCTAGGAATCTGTGAGTGTTATTTATACTTCAATTTGTTTGGGCGGGAATGAAAACTCTAGCATACATGTACGTTGACTTGGTTTCCTGCCTCGGATTTAGGATAAAGATGAAAAACCTAGTAGTTTGGTCTGCAAATAGATAAAAACCTCCATTTTTATGAATACCTCTCTATATCTATATTTTTTATGTTATTTTTCTTTAGGCCACAAAAATCCATTGTTGATTAAACTAGAAACATAGATAGAGTCAGCTATGCAAATTTCAAATATATAGTTTTTTTTGAATTAATATTGTTCGCTATTTTTAATCTACTTTTTCTTCGCATATATGAAAATCCTAGAATACATACCTCTTTTATTTATGCTATAACTTTTTGTTAGCCTGAAATGTGTTATATGTTACAGTAGAAGAGACTAATATCTACAATCCATTTTTTTATATAATGTTAAGACCCTCTTAGCTTGCACTAACACAAGGGGTTGTAATTTCAAGGATATATTGACTTTCATAATTTAAAAAAATAGAAAATTAATATTATAAATTTTGAAAACATACACTACACTAGAATAATGAGTTGTCTACAATAACACTTGCAACAACATAGATATATATCTTATGATTTGCCAGAAAAATAACATACTACACTTAGAAAAACTCAAATTTCACATATTTATTCATAGTTTTTATAAATAAAAGTTGTATATTCCAAAAGCTAATTTAATGGAGTTGACATAAATTATTATTATTTTATTATTGTATTTATTATTATTATTTAAATGTTTTATTATTAATAATAAAAAAATTTATAATGTCCCAATTATCTGTTTTTTTTAAATTGTATAATAATTTGTATTTTGTATAAATTTACCAAGAAAAATATTTTTTTTCAATTAAAATTTATATTTTATAAAATTAATAATTTTTTTATTTATTATAATATTTTTTCAAAATTATTCCAATATTAAATTAAACTTTTATCAATAGTATTATTTTTCTTTAAAAAAATTACATTATAATTTGTATTTTATAAATAATAAGATGTGAGTAATCCACAAACTTTACAATAATATTATCTCGTTTTTACAAATTACATAATGATTTGTATTTTGTAAATAGTGAGTTGTGATTAATCCATAAACTTTACATTAATCAAAATAATATGTTTTTGCATACACTTAACGGGTGCATGTGAACTACAAAGAGACTGTTTTAAAGGAAAGACTTAATAAACACAAGTTTTAAGTTAATTTGAATTATAATGTTGGTTATTTATTTAATTAATATAATATTTATTATTATAAAAAAATTAAATAAAATTAAAAATAATAATTTATATTAAATTTGTTTTGAATATTTTATAAATAAAATGTAAATTATTTTTTAGTTTTTTAAAATAAATAATTATGCAATTTTCTTAAAACTTTATAAATTTTATAATTTCTTTTTTTTTCTCCCGTTATATTGCTATTGAAATCTCATAAAAAAAATTTCTTATTTTACCTATTTTTATATGTAAATAGGTAATTATAAACCTTACCCAATTTTTAATTTTTTCCCATCACATCTATAGGAATAAAATTCCATAAAATTTATTTTTTATTTCCTTTATTTCTACAAACACCATATCCAAATGAATAAGTAACCATTTACAATATAGAAAAGATACAACCCTAGAGCAATTTTATACGAAGATGATGTACATTAGAGAAAACTATATATTTATGACTAAAATTTCTTTGGGATACATGGTTCAAATATATTTAGTTTAATAATATCAAGTAATGGTCTAATAATATATTTAGTTTAATACTAGCTAGTAATGGTCAAATATATTATATATTTAGGTTCCAGTATGTGGTGACGTTGCCCACCCACATTTGATCTCATGACATATTCATGGAAGGGAACTAGGAAGGTACATAGTTTCATTGCCTGTTCAAGCCGTTCGAAGGGAACATAGAGACATCTAGGCCCAATACATGAGCCAAAGGTCCGCCACTCTAGAAATATAATGAGCCACTCGTAACTACCGACTCATATTTGAACAACCTCAAGCTTGGATGGGAAAATTTGTATCGACATTCAGTCCTCTTGGGAAGCTCTACGCCTTTTGTGGTGAATCTGACTAATTTTGTGAATTTGATAGATGAGGTGACCAATCTCCATTGTTGTACTAGTTTTCTGGTCTACTAGTCTATAGCTTGTGTTCTCATGTATAATTTGATTTGTTGGCCAAAGAGTTGGCGTTTTTTTGGGCCTTGTGGAGGCTTAGCTTTCGTGAAAACGATAAACCTCTTATGTTCAGTCACGGCCTTGTATGTAGGAAACCAAGTAAGATAGGGGCTTGATTCCACATCTATAGGTTTTGGACTTTGGAATGTGGGAGGTGCATTATTGCGATATACTAGGGTTATTTTCACTTCCAACCAAAACATGCCACGGGGATGCAAAGGAAAGGGAAGGACCATAGTTCATTCCCAAATGATAAAATCTAGGTAGCCAAATGCTCCAAAGATAAAATTTAGGGAGTCAAACAGAAGGCTAAGATCAAGGCTAGAAGGCTAAACAAACACAAAGATCCTGTGACATGTGCTCAACAAAAAGTAGACAAAATTGAGAGGTTCTACCATATAAAATCCACTCTAGAAGGTCAGAAAGACATTCATGAGTAGAAAAAGCTCATCAATAAGAAAAAGGAGGCCATGACCAAAGAGGAAATTGAGGAGGAGCTCACTGGATGGGTGGAGGATCTTGGTTATTCAAGAACCTCAGATACCAAGTTGTATAGGACAATTGAGCTACTCTGGACAATCAAGGCTATCAAGGCTCTGTTGGCACACATTATTAAGGATAGAGTATCACTATAACAACAAATTATGAGGAATTGGAACTCTTACAAAGGCTTAATAAGATTGTGGATAAAAAAATTGAGGCTCTAAGTAGGTATGTATTTAGTGTCATATTCAAAGCCATGCGTAAACAAGGGATATACAAGCCAAACAATTTAATTCTAGCCAAGGGAGGGACATAGACACCTATTCAAATCCCATCGATATTGGAGAATAACGGTAAATGGAATGTTCCCTCCAACATTGGAAAAACCCATTGGATACTCCCACAAGTCTTGCTAGGTAACTCAATTGTTTCCCAAGACGAATTTTATCAGTCATTTATTTTTAACTTTTTTAGTACCCACTTAATATAGATCACCATAAGAAATATGTATAGGAAAATAGTTTAAAATATCTCAGGCTTAAAAACACATACTAATAGTGAAACTCACACTGTTCATAATTTTTTTGGCACCTTGAGGTTATCTTAACTCCATTTACATTTCCAAAGGGATAAGAAAAACAATCAAGATGTAAATTTCCAGGTGCTTAAAAAATCTTAAGTTAAGATGGATCTAAGATTCTCTCTCTCTCTCTCTCTCTCTCTCTCTCTCTCTCTATATATATATATATATATATATATATATATGGTTTATTATTACTGTATTTTTAGTTTTGTATTATAATGGAAAGGGCCTTATAATCACTTTAATATCGGTTATACAATGCACCTATCTTCTCTCCAATGTAATGATTGAAATATTTGTTTGGTTTAAAACTATAAGTAAAAAATAATATAGATTGATGGTACATATACAACCAATTCTTCTTTTAAGGAAAATGTCCATTTGTTTTATGGATATCCTTCCTCTCCATATAAATTTACCACTCCACATTGGTTGAGAGAAATGGTTCCATATAACATATAAGGTGCAATATAACATGAGGTCCGTATTTCAATGAAGAAAACCCAAAGGGAATGATACCTCTTACTATCATTATGGTTGATTGGTTGGAGTATGAGTAAATCAATATGCCTAACATGTGTAACACTGTTTTTTTGAGGTGTAAAGTTAGCTACTCATATTTTAATAGTTTTACAAAAGAATTTACATTATTTCTAGGCTTATTGAGAATTTGCACACAACAATATTATGTTATATAATCTATATTAGGGTAATAGCTAATTTGAATGTTTTCCATGATAGTGAATTAAAAAGAAAACTAGGAATGAATAGAAAGGCACCTAGTCCTTAGAAGTTTACTCCACAAAGATGAGAGGAGGATTGTTATGTACGATATCTTCTATGCTTGGTGGTTGGTTCTCTTGGTTCTAAGATTGACCAAATACTTCCATATCCCACAAGATCTTGACCAATACCTCACACTTTTTGTCTAGGTATTCCAACTTATACATTGTAGCTTTGTGTTGCATGTGCAAGGTGTCTAGGATGACTTTCTCTCGAATGCCTTTCTCTTCTATCACTTGGGAAATGAATGATTTAGTGTGCTAGTGGATATCAATATTCCTTAAGTATTTATCATCACTATTGTGATGGAATATAATATCTCATACCCAATCCATTAATTTGGCATCAATAGCCTCCAATGATGTTCTGGATTGTTTCTTCCTAACCTTCTTCTAAATTATTTTAACCTCGGCCTTGATTTCTCGAGGGAATATCTGGTAATAGTGAATTATAAACTCCTTGAATTCCTTCTCTATGTTGGTTATCCACTTGGAGGAGGAACCCTTGTTGTAATTTTGGTAGGATCGAAACCCTCCTCTTCTCACTATCTTAGCTGAATTATGCACCTTGGTCACTTTCCTATCCATACTTAAACATTGGTTTTGTTCCCTTCTCATAAATAGAGCAGAAAAATAGAAAAGGTCGAAAATGTCAATTTTAGAACCTATAGAGCTACTCTCATGCTTGGTGGTAAGGGGTTCGCCTCCTTTTTCCAACATCGCCACCACACCTTCCTTATCCTTATGCACTTCTAATATTGGAATAAAATGGTAGACCTTACCTCATTCTTACCCAAAGTCTCATATGCCTTAAAGTGGGGTTTATAAGGTCCCCAGAACTTAGTTGCTCATCCCTGAACCACTTGTGCCACTACCTATACTAGCAATCAAAAGAAAAAGTAACTACAAGGCCTGAAGCTCCAGAGCACCCACCCTTCCATGCAAAGTATTTGATGCAGGAGCATCGCCAGCACATCAAGCGAGCCAGCGCGGAAGTGATAAACCAGCTGGACAAGCCAACAAAATTTTTGAAAATTCTTTGGGATTGTTGCGCAAATCTTAAATGAATCATTTAAGAAATGGCGCACTTGTATATTGTATTGGACCTTGAGCGGATAGCTCTCGTCCTTAGTAGATAGTCAGCATTTAATAGAGTTAATGCAGTTAGATAGGAATTTAATTCTAGATTTGATAGCCTAGAGTCCAAGAGGGAAAACGGATATAGACACCCTCCTTTGTACATTGTAACATTAGCATTCAGAAGAAGCAGAAGAGCAAGCAGAGAATACTGTATGAAGAACACCCATGTACAAACATTTGAATTAATAGAAGAAAGCTTTGACTCAAATTCATGGTTTGTGTTGTTCTCTGTGTATTGATGTTATGCTCATGAATGTTCGATTCCTGCTATACACTTTCTTTTATATGTTGTGTATGTGATTTCATGTGTGAATTGAAGTTTGAAGGGGACAAGGAATTAGTTTCAATTGTTTCTCTATTTTGAGCCAGAGAATTCCTGCAAGGAGTGCAGTTGAATCGTCCGCAAGGAGTGCGTTGACAAAAGGGTTCAATTAGAGATAACATTTGTTCTCATCCATCCCAGAAGTGCAGTTGCACACAGAAGCCGTGCAAGGAGTGTGCAGGCTAGGTGAAGTCTCAGGGTTGCGAACCTGAGAGGAGCAATTGAGAGACTGCTACTGTAGGCATGCGCAGTGTCGGGAGTGACTTAAACACTCATTCGAGGTTGAAGGGTTGCCACAAGGAGTGCGCACAAGAAGTTCTCAGAAGGACTAGAGAAGTCATGGAAAAGATCAGGAGGAGTAGGTCTTTGAATTCACTGAAGGGTAAGCGCAGGGAAACTGCTACTGGAAGTCTGAAAGGAAGCGTCATAGGTTGGCGAGCAGGAGAACGGGTCTCGTGGAGGAGACACTTCTTCATTTCGTGGATTCGCAAAGGGAAGGACGGACCGTCGAAATCCTTTTGAGGAGATTTTGCGAAGTTTCGTGGGTCGTTGGATCTCACGGTGGTGCAGGGAGGTTATAGAGTAAGTGTGGAAGAGGTTCAAAGCTCAGGAGGGAGCAGAGTCGTCGATCTGAGTCAGAAGGACCGTCAGATCTACATGTGACATCGAATATTGGGGAATCGCGAATCAAAGTACCAAGTTGTTGTAACGGGAATTACGATATCGTGATCCGCGATATCCCGATAGGCTCAGAATCGTCCATCGAGTGGGACACGTGTCAGGAGATCCCGGGAAGTCGGGGGTCGGAGAATCAGGGTTTCTGAGAATAGGAACCACTTGCATGTTGAAATCGCGAAACGTGATATCCCGACGGAAGGGCCATGTGGGCCACAGTCAGGGTTAGTGGAGGACAGGTGGCATACCATATCGGGGATCGGGGAAAGGTAAGTCCCGAATCCTTTGGCATCAGGATCCGCGATCCCGTGAATCCTGAAATCTCGATAAGAGGTGACGGGAGGTATAAAAGTCAACCCGCACGTGTGCATCAGAGTGTCGGCACATTGGGGTTCGGATTTCAGAAATTCCATTTGTTGACGTCGCGAGTAGCGATTTCCGGACAGAGAGAACTCTGATAGCAAGGGAGGAAGTCAGCATTGACTCGCATCAGAGATCGAGGAACCGTGAGGCACAAAACACGCGACCATAGGATTCGCGAAATCGTGAAGTCCGATTTCCCGATCGTTTAGGGAGATCAATTGGAGAGTTGTTGTGGGTAAAGAAAATTCCTGATAGGGAATCAAAGGAACCTTCGAGTTCTTCGGGCCATGAACAAAAGAAGGTCATGAGGAAGCGGAAGTGCTCCAAGGAGTGCGCCAGCGTCAGTTGTGGTATCAGAGCGGGACTATCTCTTTGCTTTCTGTAGTAGAGAAAGGAATTCTCCATGCCGCCAAGGAGAGAAAGATATTCACCCGATCCAGAGGATAGGGAGGTGTGGAGAAGAGGAAGGCTGGTAGGAAATCCAGAAATGGAGAGACAGATGCATGATCTCCGAGGAAGACTCGAGGAGATGGAAACAGCTCAAAGACACACAGCTAGTGTAGGGGATCTGAGTGATTCCGAGAGTGAAATTGAGGCTGAACATGAGGAAGAAGTTGCAGCCAAGGATGCAGCGAATGAACGTCTGATTAAAGCTATCGCCAGAATGGGTGCGAAGGCAAAGATGGACATTCCACTCTATGAGGGGAATCTTGATGCAGAAGAGCTTCTAGATTGGATTAGAGCTCTTGACACCTATTTTTATTATGAAGATATCGAAGAGGATAAGAAGGTCAGACATGTTGTCACACGCTTGAAAGGACATGCAGCATTATGGTGGGATGAGTTACAAGCTGATAGACGCTGCAAAGGCAAGCAGAAGATTAAGAGTTGGGATTGAATGATCGCAAAGATGAAGGCAAAGTTCATCCCAAGAGACTATCAAATTTCTCTGTTCAGGAGGATGCAGAACCTGAGACAGAAGCTGATGACAGTGAAAGAATACACTGAGGAATTCTATCGACTGAACATCAGAGCAGGTCATCAGGAGAGCGATGATGAGAAAGTTGCCCAATATCCGAATGGTCTGAGATACGACATTCAGGATGAATTGAGCATGGTTACCATTAGAACGGTAGAGGACGCTTATCAGATGGCTCTGAAAGCGGAGGAGAAGATGAGTCGTAAGCAAGGTCAGTGGGGGCGAGGCAGAAGTCGGCCCAGAGGCAAATCAGTTGCCCAGGACGAATACCGGAAGCCCAAGGAGGAATGGAAGAAACCTCAGGGTAAGGTAGAAAGAGGTGGAACCTCACAGAGAGGGCCATATGTTGATCAGAGAGGGAAACATACAGAGCAGAGTGGGGGATATGCTGACAACAATACTTTTCCTCATACCAGAGGTAGAGGAAGAGGGAGAGGTGGAGTAATCACATGTTTCACATGTGGAAAAAATGGGCACAAGTCTTACGAGTGTCCAGAGAAAAAGAAGGACATTGGAGAAGGTCACATCACCGAAGCACAGAGGCAAGATGTTGAGGCCGAAGACGCAGAAGGCGAAAAATTGCTTATGATGCGTAAATTCCTTTTGACACCTGGGAAAGAGGTGGAGAGTTCAGTTCAAAGGACTAGACTATTCAGAACAACTTGCAAGACCAAGGATAGGGTATGCAAGGTTATTGTGGACAGTGGTAGCACGGATAATCTCATTTCAACCGAGATGGTAGAGAAGCTGGAGCTGGAGACAACTGATCACCCGAGCCCATACAAAGTTTCATGGCTACAAAAGGGACACCAGGTAACTGTTACTAAACAATGCTTGGTTGAATTTAAAATAGGAGGGTATAATGATAAAGTACTCTGTGATGTCATTCCTATGGATGTATGTTATTTATTGCTGGGTAGACCATGGCAATATGACAGAAATGTGATTCATGATGGGAGAATGAACACATATACCCTGGAGAAGAATGGGAGAACCCATATGTTGCTTCCAATAAAAGATAAGGAGGTGAAGCCGGAAGTAAGCAACACAGTACTTCTCATGAGTGGGAAGGAACTTCTTACAGAGGTGAAGAAGAAAGAAGATCCACAATTCTTTCTAGTCAGGAAACCAAGGATTGTTCTGACTAGCACAAGAGTGGATGATTTACCAGATGAAGTTCAGGAACTGCTGGAAGAGTTTGCTGACATCATAGTGGACGAATTACCTCGTTCATTGCCACCGATGAGGAGTGTGAGTCATCATATAGACCTCATACCAGGAGCCAGTTTGTCAAACAAAGCCGCATACAGGTTGACGCCACAAGAAAATGAAGAGGTTAAGAAGCAGGTCCAGGAGTTTATGGACAAAGGATTAGTCAGAGAAATCTTGAGTCCATGTGTTTCTCCAACAGTACTCAGTCCGAAGAAGAATGGAGGTTGGAGAATGTGTACCGATTCAAGAGAGATAAATAAGATAACCATCAGGTACAGATTTCCATTACCGAGAATGGATGATCTGATGGACTGCCTGAGTGGGGAAAAGTATTTTTCAAAGATAGATTTGAAAAGCGGATACCACCAGATTCGCATGAGGGAAGGTGATGAGTGGAAAATAGCCTTCAAAACCAACGAAGGACTGTATGAATGGATAGTTATGTCATTTGTCTTAACAAATGCATTGAATACCTTTATGAGGTTGATGAACGAAGTCCTGAGGGAATTCATCGGGAAATTTGTCATTGTTTATTTGGATGACATACTAATTTACAGTAAATTAGTGGCTGAACATCTGAAGCATTTGGCCATAGTGATGAAGAAGCTACAGCAGGAGAAGTTGTTTATTAATATGAGGAAGTCCTCATTTATGAAGACATAGCTCATTTACTTGGGTTTTGTTATTTCAGCTAATGAGTTAAGGATGGATCCGGATGTTATCACTGAAATTTCATCTGCATGTGGCGACAAGAACTCTGCATCGTCAAAACAGGATTGGAGTCATTCATGGCACAAGATTAATGCCACAGCATTGCAAAAGGGTCAAAAACTATACAAATGACCAAAAATTTGAAAGATGCTTTACATCATCTGGGTGCATGCGCGTATGCGCGTAACAGGAACGTACAAAGCGTGCATATGTGCACAAGGCGCGGTTGTGGGGTGAAAAACCCGCGCGCCTGCTAAATGGCACATTTATTGAAATTGGTCGGCCTCCCAACCACTAATGGATCAGCTCCCAAGTCGATTTGACACCAAATCCGAGCTCAATCCTCATGGTGGGCTGGTCAAAGACCTAATTGTGCCCTAAAGAGCCCCTTTTCACATTCTAAAGAGGTTCCATAATGATCCAATTCTTGTCTATAAAAAGCCATGAATGACCACCATTTTCTTAAGGAATTCTTCATACTGTTATGCTGCTGAGATTGCTAAGGACCTATTCTTTGGCAATAAACATTACAAGCTGCATTCCATAGAGCTATTCACCCCTCACTTGAGTGAATAAGCTTGGATTTCTTTCAACCACATTTTCATCTTTTCATTGTAAAGGAGAGCAAGCTTTGAGGGCCTCAAGAGCCTTCCATTGGAGAAAGAAGGGACCCAAGTCCCCCTTTCTTCTTTGTGCCTTTGGATTTCATCAAGATCAGCTTATACATTGGTGATATCGGTCCATTTGTCTCTATTTTTTATTTTCTCATATGCTTTTAGTTTTTATTTGTTTTAGTTTAATTTTTGTTAATAGCTTTGTTGTTTTTCTTTCTAACCTTTTACCTCACTGCTGTCATGCCTAGCAGAGCCCAACTGGGCATGTAAGCACTCTTAATTTGCTCACCTAGTGACGAATTGGGTGCAAATAGATTGGCGACCGTACTGGGGAGAAGGTATCAATTCCTCCCTCATTTGGGCTTTATTTTCTTTCCTTTTGATTTCATTAACTTGCAGGTTCACAAACCGGCCTCAGCCGACCTGCTTAGCAGTCAAATCACCAGAAATTGGAGAGAAATCCATCCAAATTTTTCTTCTCAGACTTTTGACACAGGTGCGCAGGTATTCCACCCCACAGGCACGCGTCGGGCGTGCAGGCGCTTTGTTTTTCAGTTTTGTAAGCGCGCAAACGCCATATGCGCATCTGTCCACACAGGAGGCCGTGCATTTGAACTAAAAATTTGCATTGTAAGCTCTTGGGTGTTGGGAAAAAGAATTTTTCCTTGTTAAGAATGATGATATGCATGCTCTGAACACTACACCACTTAGACCCCTCAACTTATAAAGGGGATAATCAAGCAAACATAGGCACTTAGGTGGATAAAAATCATTTTCCCTTATTTTGCTTTGCCACGTGGATGGCTTGCTTTGGTTTACAAATCTAAGTTGAACATCAATTCTAATCACATCTAAACTCACATTTTGGGACCAAAAATTGCAAGTAACAATCTTGAGTATGCCCTTCTCTTGGGCCATTGAGCGATCTTGAGAACCAGAAAGGGTTTGCGAAAACGATCTCATCTCCCTTAAACAAAAATTTCAAAACTTTTAGGAAAGGACAACGACTCTTTAGAGACCACTCTTAGTTTCATTTTCTCAAACACATTCTTGTAATGGGCCCATACATGCCCACATGTCAACAAAGATAGAATAGTGTTTGAAATTCTTCTTCCTTATATCAAAAAACTAGGAGAGTTTAAAAGTTTGTAATGGGCCCACACATGCCCACATGTTCAATCTAGGCTAGTTTCATGCTTTTCTAGATTAACTCACACATAGGGAGATAAAGGATAGTAACAGACCACAATGTCCACATGCTAGTTTCTAGGGATTTTACAATTCCGCAAGGTTGCACCAATGACATCTAGCTTATTTAGGTAATTAAACTCTTGTAAAGGACCAAGCGATGTCCACATGTTGCAAGGTGACATCTAAATAACTAAAATTTGGTACACTTCCACTCACACACAAAATCCACTTTTGCACTCACATAGCCTCATCTCGAAACGTGGTGGTCTAAGTAGGTTTCCTCCAAAGGGATTCTGAAAACACCCCATCTTTTCTTGGTTGGACTATTCACTCCCACTTTTAATCAAACGAGGTTGGTTTTCACCCCCAGCCTCACAAAACAATTTCATCTAAAAATTTTCTAACAACTCACTAAGTTGTCCTCCACAAGAGGTGCCAAAAGAAAATTTTAGTCTAGGTAGGATTTCAGGGGTAGGCATCCAAATAACCCCCCGTTATCTGGTTCTCACAATTTCAAACATAGAAGTTGACAAATAGGGAACCTTCAAATCCTCCAAGTCCAGCGTTCCAATCACCATAAGGCAGGGAGATACCCATGAAGGGTCGAAGGCTGAGGTTCGGTTGTTCTGTGTGTCCCCCCTTGAGGCACCCACCTCTTGGACGGGATCCAGCCCGTGTCCCATTTCTTAGGCCGAAAATCTAAATGCCACGCTTGGACCGAGGTACCTAGTGACCAATTTTAGGACATCTACCCAGGTGGCGGTTGTGGGCTGCAATCGCACCTTGACTGGATTTTGTGTGGCTATTGGGAGGTATCGCCAGCTCTTTCGGGATATTGCACTCTCTACCCCTTATTATAACCAGTTATTTCATTCTTCACTAGTGTCTCTTCCGGTGACTTCAGACCCCACTGTTGAGAGCTATTGGAAGATCCAGTGCTATTTGAGAGGAAGGACGTTACGTCTGCTAGGACACGAGCATTTGCTTTCTTTTTTATTCCCCCACGCAGACAAAAAACCCTCTTACCCACATATATGCTTCTTTCTCATTTATGTATGATGCACATCTGATTACAGTTTGACTTTGATATATATATTGTGAAGATCATTACACCAAAAGGCTCTTGGTTCTATATATTTTCTCTCACCACTTGTTGCACACATTTTTCACACAAATTAGTCCGACATCATAGGGGAACCACAGAATCCCCGTCGTTCACGACGTTTTCTCAACCTTCCTCCTCTCTTAGGGGGAGTATCTGGTCGTACTCGCTCATCGGTACCTCCTTCACACACTCATGTGAGTGCTACCATATTAGGATCAACCTTGATTGGTTCTACCTTACTTGGGTCCAATTCCCAAGGTCACACAGTCACTCGCTCTCCTTTGCACGGAAGTGGGGGACCCACTTCCTCTCAAGGAGGAATCACCAACCCACCTAGTCCCCATCAAGGGTCAAGTTCACAACACACCATGGCTGGAACTAACATTCCTACCCCACTACAGATGCCATACTTGGCTTCTCTCAACATTCTGGATCTCACCAAGCTCACTAATGATCCTATATTGCATGATGCCACATGGTCTGCAATGCCAACCAAACTTCCTTCAGACATACCAAAGTTTGAAGGAAAGGTAGGGGATGACCCCACCAATCATGTCATGACCTTTCATCTATGGTGCTCCTCCAATAGAATCATGGAGGATTCCGTCAGACTGCGTCTTTTTCAACGCACACTCAATGGCCCATCAGCCAAATGGTATGTCGAAGAAAAATCAGGGTCCCACACGACCTTTGAATCCTTGGCCAAAGCCTTTTTAACTTTCTTCCAATTACCTATCCGCCATGACAACGGTCTTGAACTACTGTCCAACTTCAAACATACCTCATCCACCCACATTGTTGACCACATTCACGAGTGGCGTAGGTGACGTAGTTTGTGTAAAGCAGAAACCACCAAGCAGCAATGTCTTGACTGGTTTCTTAGATTGCTTGTCGCTCTCCTTGGTAAGGACGTAGCTTCTACCTTCCCACAATCTGAAGAGGAAGCCATCAGAAATGCCCAGCAATATGACCTCATTTATGCACAGTCAATATACTTGTACATTGTACTTCCTGATCTTCCGAAACCTGTGCCATTTGGTCAAGACAAACTTGGGATGTCTCACTCAGCAGACGGACTAATAGGTGCCACCACACACCATAGTCCACAACCCCAACCACCACCAATGTATGGAACACCTCAATACCCACCAGCATATGGGGGCACTTCTTATTACCCCCCACCCCCTTACCAACATCCATACCCTGTTGCTACACCTCCACCCATTAGTGGACCGCCACCGGCACCTCCCATACATCAACCTTCTCCAACCACCAGTGGTCCCCCCTCCACATCACCTTACAGTGCTAGTGAAAGAACCACGCCTTCCTATGTACCTTATGGAGCCGCACCACCACATAACCCTTACTTTCCCTTTCTGGGTCCTCCACAACCCATGGCTCCCCCACATCCTCATGTGGGGGTCAATTTTGTTCAGCCTTCCGCTACTCAACAATACCAGAATTTTGAACAATTAAATATAGCCAACCCCACCCATCCATCAAAAAACAACAGGAGGAAAGGATGGAACAGGAATAACAACAATCTTGGTCAAGGCGGGAATCAACCCCAACAGCACCCACCCACTGGGGGCAACCTGAACCAAGGGAACCAAAACCCCCAGGGGGGAAATAACAACAAACGCCAAGGGCGGAATAATATTAAAACCATCCACCCTTGTGCTCTTTGTGGTGTGTATGGTCATTACACTCACCATTTCCCACAGATCACTGATTTCAAGAGGTTGAAAGACTCTGGGAGCCTTCCCCCCTCCCCAGCGCAACCTGCGCCACAACAGGCACAACAACAATATGCGCAACAACCCCCTCCCGCCGTGCTGTAAAATCCTATCCCACATCAAGGTGTCATCAACACCCAGCAGGATACGCAACATCCCCCACCTTAGGTGGGCCAATACCATAATCCCAACAATCCAGTAGAACGAACAATTCTCCTCACCAGTGAGGAAGAAATTCTTTTGCAAACATGCAATCGTCAGTATCCTCCAATGGCTGAGTCTACTCCCCCATATTCAGAAACAAACCCTACACCAACGGGACCCCCGTTGATGATCCCTCGCCCTTCCGCCGAACCACCATTACGCATCCCTCGCATCCCATTGCGCAGGAATGTTCACAATCCACAGGCTAGGGCAGCACATAACTACAGTTTGGTAGATGACTTAGCACAATACCCGGCTGCTATGTCAGTTCTGGAAGTCCTCCAGACTTGTCCTACACAGCGGAAATCACTACTTTCCACCTTGGGGGAAATCGACCCTGTCGATACTCGACTCATCACTTTCGACCTTGATAGCTGCGAACCTCGTCTTCCCGTCGCCGTCGCTATTCAAATACCAGTAAAAATACAGAACATCACCGTCCATCGGTGTATCATCAATGAAGGGGCATCTACATGTATCATGTCCAAAACAGTATGGCAGAAACTTGGTTCCCTGGACCTCTTACCCTCCGCCATCACGTTGCGAGCTTATGACAGGAGACCATCATCCCCTGAAGGGCTCTTCCAAAATGTCCCCGTCGAACTCGGGGGAAAAACCGTCCTCATTGAAATTGAAGTTATCGACGCTCAACTCGATTACAATATCTTGTTTGGCCGTACCTACATGTACGCTATGAAGGCAGTGGCATCATCAGTCTTTTGAACAATCATGTTCCCTCACAATGGAAAGATTGTGACCATTGATCAAGTCTCACATTACGAGCCTAACCCATCTGCCAATCTCGATAACATTCTTCCTCTCATTCATTCAAACAAAGATGCATACCCACTCATAGAGATGGGTCCTGGAATTTTCAAAGATCCATCCTTGTTAGGGACATACCATGGAGCACCACCACTCCTTCCCCCTAGCCAAGTATGTGTCGTTTCCTCTAACGAAACTCAACAGGAGGATGCGCATCCTCCTCAGGAGGCTTCAGTCATTCCTAACGTCTCAACAGTCGCAGCACCACTCCCACAGGAGCCTCCTGCGCCCTCGTCGACCCCTTCGGTCCACGAATCAACACCCCCCCAAGGGCCTCATCCCATTTGGTAGTCAGTTCCCTGACCCCTCACTCAAATTCCCTTCTTTTACCCTCCACCAGGTATAGAAGCTTTCCAGGTAGCCGCAACGCTCACACTACCCAATATGGTGTTAGCTATCCCAGTGTGGTACTTACATCCACCTGAGATGGTCCCTCACCCATAGGAAGGACTCCCCATGACGATTTGTGTCATCACTCCCACTACCCCCGTTCCCCCCATACTCCCTACCCCCTCTGCTACCACCGGAGGTAGGCGACAGAAGAAGGAGCCCACAGCTCCAGTTCCTCCGCGCATCCCACCACCTTGCGCCTTGTGTGACAAAGAGGGCCACCAAACCAACAACTGCCCATCACTACCGGAATTAAGGAATTTGATTCCCCCCAATCCCACCCCCACACCACCCATTACTACTGCTACTACTCAACCTTCCAGTAGTAAAGGGTTGAAAACCAAATTTGCGTGTGCCATTTGTTCTGAGTATGGTCATTACACCCATCATTGGCCAGCACTGCCTCATTTTCGACAGGCATTAGCTATCATAAGCCGAGACTTTCAGAACAACCCACGCCCTGCCACGTCATCCACAACACCTCTCAATGACATTCTCTATGTCACTACTTCAGTCAATGAACACATGAGATGCCCTTGCTCTCTTTGTGATTCATCGGCTCATTTTACATACCAATGTCCAATGATCATCGAATATCGGCAATGTCAGTTAGCCCTGCTTCACCAACCCGCAGAGGCAATCATCGACATATCTTCACCATTTGAAGATCTCCATATCATCTCTCCCGAGCCCGAGGCACTCCCTACGCCTCCATGGTTCTTAGATGACATATCTGAGGATTTACCCCATAACCCACCCAACTCTCCTGCTCATTCCCCTACGGAGACTCATCATCCCACCACTACAGGTACCCCTCAGTACCTCAATATATGGTTTATGTCGAGTGAACCCTCACCCTCTCCTAGCATTTCATCCTCTGTTTCTATAGCAGGGGGAAACCACACTGTCACTGAGATCACTCCTCACGATCCATTATATTCCCGTCGTTTCCAATGCGACGAAGAAATACTGGAAGAGCTACAACGCCCAGACTCTCCCTGGGACGCACTACATCATCGTGCACTCTTCCTTCCACAGGAATCCCTCATGCCTCCTAGCCACAATCCCATTTACGCGGTCGAAACCAAAGAATTTATCCCATCAAGGGCTGTTGATTGGTTCAACAAACCCATTCCGGCACCTAACGCTTTTGAAGAAGGTAATCTGGCTAACATTTCCCCCACCATCAAAATCGACATTTCCATTAAACCAGGCATCGTCGAAGAAATCATCATTGGAGCTGCTTGCACTCCTCAGGAAATTTCCGCATACAAAGCCCTCTTCCAGGAATTTAGGGATATCTTTGCCTAGTCATACACAGAGATGCCTCGCCTCGACCCCTCTATCGTCGAACATCGCATCGACACCTGGCCTGACATCACACCAGTTCGCCAGAAACAATGACCACTACACCCATCAAAGGCCGCGGCTATCAAAGCCGAAATTGAAAAATTACGAACGGCCGGCTTTATTTACCCCATCGCTTACACTTCATGGGTTTCCAACCCTGTACCCGTCGACAAAAAATAGGGCACCATTCGCGTTTTCACCGACTTTCGCGATCTCAACAATGCATGTCCCAAGGACAACTTCCCAATTCCCTTCATCGATCAGATCATCGATGATTGTGTCAGCCACGAGGCTCTCTCCTTCATGGACGGATTCTCTGGCTATAACCAAATTCAAATCCACCCAGCCGATCAGTACAAAACCGCATTCATAACCCCGTGGGGTACATTTGCATATCGTGTCATGCCCTTCAGCCTCAAAAATGCCGGTGCAACGTTTCAGCGGGCCATGACATATATCTTTCATGATCTGGCTACAATCATCCTCGCCTACTTGGACGACCTCACCGCTCGATCCAAAAAGCGTACCCAACACCTCGATGATTTACGAGTCATCTTTCAACGGTGTCATCAGTACAACATTCGTTTGAATCCTCTCAAGTGTGTATTCTGCGTCACCGCAGGGCACCTCCTCGGTTTCATCGTTTCCCAAAGCGATATCACTGTGGATCCCCTCAAAGTCCAAGCCATCACCGAAATTCCACCACCTCAGAATTTGCGACAACTACAAAGTCTACAGGGCAAAGCCAACTTTCTTAGATGCTTTGTTCCTGATTATGCCATACGCGCACATGGTTTCCTTCGCTTACTGCGTCACAACATCCCTTTTCATTGGGACGACTATGCCCAACAGTCGTTTGACAATCTAAAAGCAACGATTTCCAATGCACCTTTGATTAGTGCACCTGACTACAATCGCGACTACATCCTCTATGTATCAGCATTAGTTGTATCAGTAGTCAGCGTCCTCATCCAGCTCGGAGATGAAAATCGTGATCACGTCATTTACTACGTCAGTAAGAACCTCTTAGGACCACCCCTGAAGTACAACCATGAAGAGAAACTTAATCTTGCAGTTGTCCTCGCAGTCCAGAAACTGCGTCACTACATTCTGCTTTGCATCACTAAGGTCATTGCAGGTTCCAACCCTATGCAATATTTGCTCAGTCGTCGTCAAGTTAATGGCAAATTTGCTCGATGGATCGTTATCCTTCAGGAGTACGACCTCGAATTTTCAACACCAAAGAGTAAGAAGGCCCTCGTTCTCGCGGAACTTGTCACGGCCCTTCCCTCTGACACACCTAGTGCCCCCGTCAATAATGATTTTCCTGACGAACATCTCTTTTACATTTCTTCTTATGATCCTTGGTACAGCGACCTTCTCGTCTACCTACAAACTCAAAAGTTCGGAAATCACCTATCACGAGATGATCGTCGGCGTATTCACCATCAGGCTCCCCGCTACCTCCTCATTGGTGACATCCTCTATCGGCGGGGCGTCGACACCATTCTTCGTCGTTGCCTGACTATTGACGAGGCCGACAAAGTCTTAAATGACTGCCACAGTGGCGCATGTGGGGGCCATCTTTCGGGCATCTCCACTGCTCAGAAAATTATCCAGGCCGGTTATTTTTGGCCTACCCTGTTTCATGATTGCATTCATGCCATGAAACGATGTGAGCAATGCCAGCTCTACTCCAACAAAGCCCGCGCTCCCCCCGCCCTTCTTCACCCTGTCATCACTGCAAGCCCCTTTTGTAAATGGGGCATTGACTTTATGACTTGCAACCCCCCCTCCAGCAATGGTCACAAATACATTGTTGTCGTTGTCGATTACTTCACCAAATGGGCTGAAGCTATGCCCACCTTCAAAAACACCGCTGACATAGCAGCGCATTTTTTCTTCAACCACATCATATCCCAGTTCAGAGTACCCCTCCAACTAGTCTCCGATCATGGGAAACATTTTGAGAATGAGATCTTCGTTGAACTCTCATCTCAATTAGGATTCTCTCACGAGTTTCCCTCACCATATTATCCTCAGTCAAACGGACAGGTCGAGGCAGTCAACAAAGCCCTAAAGACCATGTTACAACGCACGGTTAATAAACATAAAACCAACTGGCATCACATGTTATTTTCCGTGCTATGGGCTTATCGAACGGCAGTGAAGACTGCCACGGGTTTCACTCCCTTTCACTTAGTCCATGGGGTAGAGGCAACTCTTCCCATCGAGTGAGAAATTCCCACCCTTCACACCGCAATCGAGCTTTTACCTGAAACTGCTCCAATGGAGCAGCGCTTGCTGAACTTGGAGTCTTTGGATGAAGATCGTCGACCCTCATTAAAGAAAAATGAGGCAGCTAAAAAATGATCCAAGGCTACCTTTGATCGCCATGTCAACCTTCGATCATTTCGCGAAGGCGACCTTGTCCTCGCTTATGATATCGCACATGATACCTTTGGCCACGGAAAATTCGAGTCACTTTGGCATGGCCCTTACCTCATCCAACATTGCCTCACCAAAGGCGCATACATCCTGGCCTCCCCCAAAGGCCTCACGCTCAAAGAACCCGTCAATGGGTTATACCTCAAGAAGTTTTTTGCTTAAACGTAGTCAAGCTACTTTAGGTTATTTTTCTTTTATAGCGTTTTTAATCTTTTTTCCCTCATCTAAACTATCCTTTGTGCTATTGACAGATGACTCCTCCACCAGCGTACCACATTGGTTACGCCGACGGTGCTAGTCATTGGACACAAAATCTTACTTCAGCTGCTTGGGCTCTCTACATCCCTTCACATGAAATGCTACATTCAAACGACATATGTTTAGGACCAGCAACCAATAACCAATCCGAATACACTGTTGTCATTGGCCTCTTGACCGACGCCCAACATCATCATATTCGTCACCTTAGCGTTTTCCTCAACTCTCAACTGGTCGTTCTCCAACTCAACAATGTGTACAATGTACACGATCCGTGCCTCTTTCGCAAATACCTGCAGGTTAGATTATTATCTCGACATTTTGATTCCATTACATTTACACATATTCCAAGAGAATTGAATCAAACAACAGATCACATAGCTAACATGGTGCTAGATTGGCATATATCACATCAAGCTACACATACATAAACATCACATATATCCTGTCACAGCATATAGATAGAATCAACATCATCAACATCAAATACATAAAACACATGTACACCAAATTTGGATCTCAAAAACATGTATACTCATATATATATAAGTAGGCCTCTCAGGCCATCCAAATGTTTACATACACAAAAAATACATCGGCCCTCAGGCCCGTGCCACATCATGGTACAAAAATCAGCTCACCAGCCTGTCAAAACCAATATTCAATACAATCAAGGGACCTCTATCGCACCCCCAGCTGCCCCTCCCTTAGGAGGAGGTGGTGGCCCACCCCTACCTGCCCCAGGCGGTGGAGATGGCGCACCTGCAGGATCCTCCTACCCCGGCGGCAGGCGTCCACTAGTCATGGTGGCGAGCACAGCTGCTCGCTGCATAATGGACCGCCATGGTGGCAGTAACCCGATACACTGCTCCAGGAACTCCTCGTCCTGGATACGGATCCACATGCCCTCAGGCACATCCTGAAACACCGTCTCAAAACGACGGCGGGTATCATCATCATCACCTCCGGCTGCCGCCGGAGGAGAATGCGATGGCCCTGCACCAGGGTCATCAAATCGGTGCCTCCTCGCCGGTCTCGTAGGATCTGCAGGTCACCCCGTAGCCTCATCCCGTCCACGTCTCTCTCCACATGGAGGCCTCCCCTCTGGCCGCACCGGCGGTCTGTACAACTCCACCTCACGCCCACGAGGTGCCAAATCTGCACATGCACAAAACAAGCAACAATAGATAGTATCAGTGTCTATACATCAAACATATGCCCTGGTATATCAAAATCACAACATAAGTCAAAACATATATAAATACACAGCATACCTCTGTGATCAAAAGCCTCCCCAGGAGGCAGTACCATATCCGGGTCCCCCCGGAAATCCACCCCAGCATAGGGGAAATGGAGTATAACCTACGGCATCTGCCGCCATATCTGCGCCACCTGCGCCATGAAATAGTGTCCTCCTTTTCCACCACCGTGACGAACCAAAATCTGTGCCCACCGCCTCAAGCACAGCTCTCGTAACCCTGGTGCCTCTAGTAGCACCCTCGGGCGCAGCATCGACACCCTCTCCAAGAAAAAGGCCACCAAGATGGAGCCAAATGTGAACTCCCCGGCGCCTATGGACCGACACCGGTCCAGTTGCACGATCATCTGCGCATGAAGGGTCAAACCCCAGGCGAACCGCTCATGGCCCACCACAACCCTCTCCATCAAAATCATCTCCCCACCACTAATCCGGTGAGGCGCTCGGGACCTGTATACCTGAACTATCATCGCTGCTATGCAACGATGCAGCAGGACATCTATCCCACTGATGCTCACTGCCGACCCAGTCATATAGTGCTCGCCTGAGCAGTATCGCTCGGTGACTATCTCCAAATGAGTGTCCCTCGGCAGCACAGGATCTGTCGGCAACGGTGTTCCTCGGAAAGGGAGCCCCGTCAAGAAGTAGATGTCCTCCACCGCAATGAAGGCGATCTGCTCTCCTCGCATGAGGAAGCAGTGTCGATCGGGGCTCCACATCTCGATCAAGAACTGGAGCAAGTACTCCTGAGACCATATCAGAGGGCAATCAAAAAACTTTAGCAAACCACTGGTTGCTAAAGCCGCTCGAACTTCCACTCGAACTGCCGGCGGTGCATTGTTCACAGCCTCTCGTAGCTGTGACTAGTCTCGCTCACGCCATCGAACGTCCACGATCACTGCTCACTACCTGCACACAACCCAGAGTCCTATATTAGCTTAAGAAATCACCCAATACATCAAATAAGCTAATTTGTTACCCTGAAACCTTGCCTCCAAGGCGTGGTTTTACCACCCACAGGCGCGCACACATGCACACTTGTTCACTATACAGGCGCGCATGTATGCACACCTATTTTTCCCACAGGCACGCTCATGAGCGCGCCTGTTCACCATACAGGCGCACTCTGGGGCGCGCCTGTCCAACCCATAGGTGCGCTCTCGAGCGCGCCTGTTCACCCCACAGGCGCACACTCATGCACGCCTGTCTACCTTACAGGTGCACCCCTAAGGCGCGCCTTAATTTCCTTCTCGCGCGCACACATGCGCGCTTTTTCAATGTATAGGCGCGCACTCATGCGCGCCTTCCACTAAGTCGTCCGTGCGTGTGGGCCCACCCTCTACCCCAAAACCCCCTAAAACTCTCGTACGACCCCCCATACCTACCCTACCCAAAAATTTGAAACCTATAGCTATGCAAGATGTTCAGACCACTAACTTGAAACTCGCACGCCTGGAAATGGATGCCTCGTGCTCTCGGAATCACTCAATATCCTCTGGATCTGCTCTGGAACTCATTGTAGCAGCAGGTACAAATGAGGTGGCAATGTGGGCCCTACAGCTATATATAGGGTTTTTGCCAAACTTCCACTCACCATTCCGGGAGCCCACGACGTCCATTTTTCGAACTGTCTTCAGCCACGGGATCATCATCCCGCCACCTACATCATGACTGTCCCTGGGCCACTTTTCATCCTAAGCCCCCGGGGTGCCCTTTTTTTCATATCATGGCCAGGTACGCACGCGCATTATCACATTTATCTAATACATGTCCATATTTGTTATTATCTTCAGATATTGTTCACTTTGGGTATTTGGTTGTTCTGTGTGAAGGTACTTGATCATCACCCCTCAACAGCTCTCCTTCAGGTATATACTCAGCACTGGCATGTAGTCTCTCCCGCTGTATTGCATTTACACTTCAGTCACACTCTCTGATTTTGGCCTTTAGGACACCCTTTTTCCGGCTCTGCAGTACTCACACCTCCATTTACATTTTTTGGTACTGGTACCCGGTAGTTTTCTTACCCACATGAGTCGTCTCATTCATAGCACCTTTTTGCACTTTTGACACTCATGCTTCTCTTTATTACCCTTTAGGGATGGGAGTCCCGGTAGTCTTTCATCATGTCGCGAATTAACCACATACTTCTTCTCCTCATTTTGCTAGCTTCCCATATGGACTCCCAGCACATCGCTTTATGGTCATGTTCTTTTCTTTACCTTCACCTCCACAGGATCATGAACCCACCATTTCATCCACCATCAGTTTTCCCATCTACGAACCGACCTTCATTTCACCTACCTCATACATAAACTCGCCAATGGGGCCCCCACCCTTCATCAGTTTTCCCAGAAATTTCTGCCCTCCCTGGGGCACTCATTTCACACTAGGGCACCCGTTTCTGTATTTTATACATCTTTCCCACATTTATTCATTATTTATTGTACAAATGCCTTTTATTCCCAGTATTTATTTTTTTTCATCACTGTTGGTGACCCGCTTTCCTTTTGGGCCACACGCAACCCATGTCACCCTTGGTTGGAGCATTACTTCTCATTTCACCCCCGCCGGCATCGTCTATATCTTCAGAGTACTACTCAGGTCACTTACCTTTATCCTCTGAATTTGTTCACCTTGTCCCGCCTCTGGCACAACTTATCCCTGATCTTGTCATCCCCCTGACACTCGATCTTGTCACACGGTTGCGGCCACGCCTTCTATCATGCACCCTCCAACCAAGGGCAGTCTGGAGTCTTCCCACTTTTTGACTTCGTCCATGTACCTCTGCCACTTCCTCACCACTGTAGATTCCGCGAAGCCCCTTTCTTTTGGGAGTCGTGTCCTCCTTTTGTCGACATCAGCACACTTTTCCAAAAGGATGACAGTACCTTGATTCTCATTTCCCATTCAATGAGAGATCTCGGACGACACAGGTGGAAACACCATTGCTCCCTGATGTTGTTGACCCCCATAACATTCGACGCCAACATTTTCTCATGTTCCAGTGGGTCTTACTTTGTGACTATTGTAGTTTGTCTTATCAGTTGCCGAAGACCTCTGAACTTGGTCGGGCCACCAATGCCCACATCACCGTCGTTGTTTACTTCCGCGACCATTACCGATGGTTCAGAGTATGTTCCTTTGCAGAATTGTCTTCTGACTTTATCATTCCTCCCCCAAGGGCGCTGCAGTTGTCTACATCAACATTTCCGACATTTTTTCTTCAGAGTTACATTACACGAGCATGGGGCATGCCCGTCTCATTTGTACACACTTGTATATTGATACACACCTTGTGGAAAGTCGGGATCTACAGGTTCCTTCCTTCTCCAAAGGATTGCTCTACACGGTCCCATCCTTGCTCTCCCTTACAACACCATTCTCAGTAAAAGAAATATTGATGGATTTCGGCTATACGTTTTGCTCCTAACCTCATCCATCAGGGGGCATGTGTTATCACTGAAATTTCATCTGCATGTGGCGACAAGAACTCTGCATCGTCAAAAAAGGATTGGAGTCATTCATGGCACAAGATTAATGCCACAGCATTGCAAAAGGGTCAAAAACTATACAAATGACCAAAAATTTGAAAGGTACTTTACATCATCTGGGTGCACGCGCGTATGCGCGTAACAGGAACGTACAAAGTGCGCATATGTGCACAAGGCGCGGTTGTGGGGTGAAAAACCCGCGCGCCTGCTAAACGGTGCATTTATTGAAATTGGTCGGCCTCCCAACCACTAATGGATCAGCTCCCAAGTCGATTTGACACCAAAGCCGAGCTCAATCCTCATGGTGGGCTGGTCAAAGACCTAATTGTGCCCTAAAGAGCCCCTTTTCACATTCTAAAGAGGTTCCATAATGATCCAATGCTTAGCTATAAAAAGCCATGAATGACCACCATTTTCTTAAGGAATTCTTCATACTGTTATGCTGCTGAGATTGCTAAGGACCTATTCTTTGGCAATAAACATTACAAGTTGCATTCCATAGAGCTATTCACCCCTCACTTGAGTGAATAAGCTTGGAGTTCTTTCAACCACATTTTCATCTTTTCATTGTAAAGGAGAGAAAGCTTTGAGGGCCTCAAGAGCCTTCCATTGGAGAAAGAAGGGACCCAAGTCCCCCTTTCTTCTTTGTGCCTTTGGATTTCATCAAGATCAGCTTATACATTGGTGATATCGGTCCATTTGTCTCTATTTTTAATTTTCTCATATGCTTTTAGTTTTTATTTGTTTTAGTTTAATTTTTGTTAATAGCTTTGTTGTTTTTCTTTCTAACTTTTTACCTCACAGTTTTCATGCCTAGCAGAGCCCAACTGGGCATGTAAGCACTCTTAATTTGCTCACCTAGTGACGAATTGGGTGCAAACACCGGATAAGGTGGAAGTGATCAAGAATTGGCCATCACCAAGGAATGTATTCGAGGTGAGAAGTTTTCATGGTTTGGCTAGTTTCTATCGGAAATTCATCAGGAATTTCAGCGGAATTAGTGCAGCGATGATGGATACAGTGAAAAAGCGGCATAAGTCTTTTCACTGGACAGTAGAGGCTGAAAAGAGCTTCAATCTGTTGAAGCGGAAGATCATAGAGAAACCATTGTTGGTGTTACCGGATTTTCAGAAAACATTTCAGGTGAAATGTGATGCAAGACGGTTTTCCATAGGAGCGGTCTTGAGTCAGGAAGACAGACCAGTTGCATATTTCAGCGAGAAGCTCGATGAGGAGAAACTGAAGTACTCCACGTATGATAAAGAATTTATGCTATCATATAGGCACTGAAGAAGTGGAGGCATTACTTTATCCCGAAGGAATTTGTTTTGTACAGTGATAATCATGCATTACAGTTTGTGACTCAACAGGAGAAGTTGAATCAGAAACAAGCCAAATGGGTAGAGTATATGCAGAATTTCACATTTGTAACTAAGCATATTTTTGGTACTGCTAACAAAGTGGCTGATGCTTTGAGCAGGAAGTGTTTGTTGTTGTAGGAGTTCCGAGTCAAAACGTTGGGTTTTGGAAATCTCAGGGACATGTATGCAGAGGATGCAGATTTTAGAGAAGCGTATGAAGCAACTGAGAATCCAGTTCTCAGAGATAGGAGTCGTTGGATAGATTATATGATCCAGGAGGGATTGTTGTTCAGAGGAAATCAATTGTGCATTCCAAATTTCTCCATGAGGGAGAACCTGTTGAAGGAGAAACACAGTGGAGGATTGGCCGGACATTTCGGTCATGATAAAACATTTGCGAAGCTGAGTGAGTCTTACTTTTGGCCAGGGATGCATTCAGAAGTCAGAAGATTTGTTGACAGATGTAGAGTTTGCCAGCATTCAAAGGGAAGGAAGAAGAATGCATGTTTTTATCAGCCATTGCCCATACCGAAGAGGCCATGGGAGGCGATCAACATGGATTTTGTATTGGGGTTGCCAAAGACACAAAGAGGTTTTGACTCAATCTTTGTGGTAGTGGATAGGTTTTCAAAGATGGCACACTTCATACTATGCCAGAAAACAAGTGATGCAACTCATATCGCAAATCTATTTTTCAAGGAGGTCATTCGACTTCATGGGTTGCCGAAAAGTATAGTTTCAGATAGAGACACAAAATTCATAGGGCATTTTTGGAGGACCTTATGGAAGAAGCTATGGACTAACTTGGCATTTAGTTCTGCTTATCATCCGCAGATAGATGGACAAACATAAGTGGTCAACAGAAGTCTGAGAGACTTGTTGAAGAGCTTGGTGATAGAGAACCATAGCAGCTGGGATAGCATATTGCCACAGGAAGAGTTTGCATACAATGATTCATTGAATCGAAGCACAGGGAGACGTCCATTCCAGGTTGTTTATGGTGTGCAGCCGAGAGGGGTTTTTGAACTAAGGGATTCAGAATAGACTGCGACTAGCAGCGCTAGTGCAAAAGAGTTCATTGAGGCAATGAAGGAACTTCACAGTCAGGTGAGGGAGTGACTGCTGAGATCAAATCAGGAGTATAAGCGCAGATCAGATCAACATCGAAGACAAATTCAGTTTGAAGTTGGTGATCTAGTTATAGCACATTTGAGAAAGGAAAGGTTCCCAATGGGAACATACAATAAACTAAAGATGAAGAAAATTGGACCATGCAAGGTCTTGAAGAAATTCGAAGAAAATTCTTATGAGATCGAGCTACTAGATGGGATCGGAATATCTCCGATATTCAATGTTGCATATTTATACCCATACAAGGTTGGAGAAGCAAAAACTGGGACTGAAGAGTCAGTGATCCAGTGGGTGGAACAATTGTCAGTTGCAGAAAATTCGTACATGGAAGACATACTGGACAAGAGAGTGGGTAAGAAGACCAGGAGAAAGGAATACTTCGAGTATCTGGTCAAGTGGAATAATCACCCAGTGGAAGACACCAGCTAGGAGAGTGAAGAGGAAATACAAAAGCATGGATAGACCATGCAGGAGCTCATGGACAGGAGCCCATGAAAGTTTTCAAGCCGAGGAGTATGATGCAGGAGCATCACCAGCACATCAAGCGAGCCAGCGCAAAAGCAGAAACCAGCTGGACAAGCCAGCACAAATTTTGAAAATGATTTGGGACTGTTGCGCAAATATTAAATGAATCATTTAAGAAATGGCGCACTTGTATATTTTATTGGACCTTGAGCGGATAGCTCTCGTCCTTAGTAGATAGTCGGCATTTAATAGAGTTAATGCAGTTAGATAGGAATTTAATTCTAGATTTGATAGCCTAGAGTCCAAGAGGGAAAATGGATATAGACACCCTCATTTGTACATTGTAACATTAGCATTCAGAAGAAGCAGAAGAGCAAGCAGAGAATAGTGTATGAAGAACGCCCATGTACAGACATTTGAATTAATAGAAGAAAGCATTGACTCAAGTTCATGGTTTGTGTTGTTCTCTGTGTATTGATGTTATGCTCATGAATGTTCGCTTCCTGTTATAAACTTTCTTTTATATTTTGTGTATGTGATTTCATGTGTGAATTGAAGTCTGAAGGGGACAAGGAATTAGTTTCAATTGTTTCTCTATTTTCAGCCAGAGAATTCCTGCAAGGAGTGTAGTTGAGTCGTCTGCAAGGAGTGCATTGACATAAGGGTTCAATTAGAGATAACCTTTCTTCTCATCCATCCCAGAAGTGCAGCTGGGCACAGGAGCCGTGCAAGGAGTGCGCAGGCTAGGAGAAGTCTCAGGGTTGCGAACCTGAGAGGAGAAATTGAGAGATTGTTGTTGTAGGCGTGCGTAGAGTCGAGAGTGACTTAAACACTCAGTCGAGGTTGAAGGGTTGCCGCAAGGAGTGCGTGCAAGAATTTCTCAGAAGGACTGGAGAAGTCATGGAAAAGCTCAGGAGGAGTAGGCCTTCAAATTCACTGAAGGGTAAGCGCAGGGAAAATGATATTGGAAGTCCGAAAGGAAGCGTCATAGGTTGGCGAGCAGGAGAACGGGTCTCATGGAGGAGACACTTCTTCATTTCGTGGATTCGCAAAGGGAAGGACGGACTGTCGAAATACTTTTGAGGAGATTTCGCGAAGTTCCGTGGGTTGTTGGATCTCACGGTGGTGCAGGGAGGTTACAGAGTAAGTGTGGAAGAGGTTCAAAGCTCAGGAGGGAGAAGAGTCATCGATCCGAGTCAGAAGGACCGTCAAATCTATATGTGACATCGCATATCAGGGAATCGCGAGTCGAAGTACCAAGTTTTTGTAACGGGAAGTACGATATCGTGATCCACGATATCCCGATAGGCTCAGAACCGTCCATCGAGTGGGACACGTGTCAAGAGATCCCGGGAAGTCGAGGATCAGAGAATCGGGGTTTCTGAGAACATGAACCACTTGCATGTTGAAATCGCGAAATGCGATATCCCGATGGAAGGGTCGTGTGGGCCATAGTCAGGGTTAGTGGAGGACAGTTGGCATACCATAGCGGGGATCAGGGAAAGGTAAGTCCCGAATCTTTTGGCATCAAGATCCGTGATCCCGCGAATCTCTAAATCCCGATAAGAGGTGACGGGAGGTGGAAAAGTCAACCCGCACGTGTGCATCGGAGTGTCGGCACATCAGGGTTCGGAGTTCAGAAATTCCATTTGTTGACGTCGCGAGTAGCGATTTCCCGACAGAGAGAACTCCGATAGCAAGGGAGGAAGTCAGCATTGACTCGCGTCGGAGATCGGGGAACCGTGAGGCACAAAATACGTGACCATAGGATTCACGAAATTGCGAAGTCCGATTTCCCGATCGTTTAGGGAGATCAATTGGAGAGTTGTTGTGGGTAAAGAAAATTCCCGATAGGGAATCAGAGGAACCTTCGAGTTCTTCGGGCTGTGAACGAAAGAAGGTCCTGAAGAAGCGGAAGTGCTCCGAGGAGTGCGTCGGCGTCAGTATTCATCCTTGGAGCAACACAAATGAAACTAACAATCACCTTCAGCCACCAACACCCATCTCTCATAATGACTAGGACCATAAATACGATGTTATGAGGAGGAAGACAATAAATATATGACATTGATGAAAAACAATCTCACATATAAAAGAAATACGTAGAGTTAATAAAACATATTTTAATATTTTATTTTTATATATTCATTAAAGATATATTATAGAGAAATAATATGGCATTGAAAAAACAATTTATTCAATAGATATTCATAAATTTTCAATACAATTTGTTGCATATACGTCCATATATTTTTAATAATGTTGATCATTAGCGATGCGGTTTTCATTTGTTAACGTCATAGTTTATGGTCCCTTTGTTAAATTGTCTCATAAAGAGGATGCATCTACTCGTTAGATAAACTCTTTTCCTAACTTTGAAAGATTCAATGTGATTTTTAATATAGTCATGAAATATTTAAATTCTATAAAAGTATAAAAGTATTTGATTTAAAATATTTAAATATCTCAAAATTATTTTTAAATATATAAATTAAATATCTTAATGATTTAAAAATCATTTAAATATCTTAATATTATGAGTTAAAAATTATTTAAAAATTTTATAAGTTAATAAATTTTTTTTAAGTAATATGAAACTTATATTTAAATTATTTCAAAAATTAAATTAAATTGGAGTAAAGAGAGGGGAGGTAGGGGATAGAGAGAGGGAAAGAATGAGAGAGAGTAATGGGGAGACATGGAGTTAAAGATATATATATATATAGAGAGAGAGAGAGGG